>VMBQ01000702.1:197326-245765 GCA_007657795.1 Dreissena rostriformis | reverse complement strand
CTTTTCCTTCATAAATACCATTCTGTTACATATCATATCATATTTGTAGAAAAATAATGTAAGTGAGTTAATAAAATGTAAATCAGATAAAACACAGATACCAAGTTATACCCAGTATTGTCCATAAAGACCATTAAATTGAATTTCATTTATGTAAAAATAAGAAAGTATTATTAGGATTCCAAACTTTCCACATGATGTAGTTGGTTAAAATGTAACAAATAGTTTCTAATTATTAATAATTAATGGATATGTTTTTATAGAGACTAATAATTATATAAGTTATATAATTGTGTAATATCTTTATTACCCAGTTAAGCCCATCCAAACCATCCAAAACAAACACAAATGAATTGCACTTTTTTTGCAGGAAAAAAGTAATTATTAATATACGGTATCCGGACAATCGCTCCCACGGACAATCGCTCCTACGCTAATTTTGACAGGGCGGACAGTCGCTCCTACGATATTTGACAGGGCGGACAGTCGCTCCTACGATGTTTTGACAAGGTGGACAGTCGCTCCTATGATATTTTGACAGGGCGGACAGTCGCTCCTACATTATTATAAATGTACATATGTGTTTCTTTTCGTTTGTATGTGCTTTCGTTTGCGTATTTTGTGTGTATATATGTTCATAAATGTAAATATGTGATCATTTCCTTTCTGTACATGCGTGTGCATAATATCACAAATACAAATGAAATAAAGAACAACATTTCATCTATGCGGTTTTTATGTTGACTCCATTCGCAAAATGGCACTTATTCCAATAAATGTAATGTAGGAACGAATGTCCCTTATAGGAATAATTTAGGAACCATTGTCCGTGGTGTCCTTATAACGTAGGAACGAATGTCCGTGCTGTCAACATAATAAAGGAGCGACTGTTCGGGTTGTCAAAATTATGTAGGAGCGATTGTCCGGGTTGTCAAAATAATGTAGGAGCGACTGTCCGGGTTGTCAAAACAGCGTAAGAGCGACTGTCCGCCCTGTCAAATTTAGCGTAGGAGCGATTGTCCGTAGGAGCGATTGTCCGGGATTCTTCAGTTATAACTCGTTGTTTTGTAACAGGGGAAACATAGTTTCGTGCATGACATCAATATATTTTCTCATTTTAAAAGTGTTATTTATTGTAAGTACCGCCATTATACACGTGTATAGATACTTTGTGGATTTCGGTTTCCACGCAAACGGAAAGCGCCAATAACTACCCAAAACCCCTTTTTAGGTGGATTATTTGATTGCAAAACAAATTATTTTCTGTATACTCATAAAGAAAAAATAATTCGTTAAATCAATGTAACAAAGTATGAAAACACGATTAAATGCTATAACATCGGGTATTCCGTGCCGCTTTTACTAGATTATGTTTAAAAAAATGTATATAGTATCGAACCCTACATGTTTCACTATTTGAACATTTTACACAGTTCATTCAGTTTAATAAGTAAAATATACGGGGGTTTCTGAGTTTTCGTTAGATACATGTCATCCCATATCGACAATAAATACATTTTTACTTGACTTGATCGACTTGTTTTCAGTAATGACGGAGCTTTCGGCACTTCAACACACCCGCTTAAAAGTGTAGTGTAGCCTACAGGGTTGTGTCCCTTGTCTGTGCAAGCGCCATGACTTTATTTAAAGGTTATAATACACTAATTTCATTTTCCATAGGGTCCCATTATAAAACCGCCAACTTACAAAGCAGTTTTCTTATATTTCCTATATATCAAATTTTGCAAGACCGGTATCACTTTAAAGATAAATCTTTCCTTTTTCAATAAATGCCCTCAAAAATATATGGTCTCGCAACTTCTAAGAAAGTAAAATTCGCTCAAAAGCAAGCACCCTCTGAAAACAGAGTTTCGGAATTGAAATTTCGACAAAAGCCCCGTACTGTCGCCATCGTGGTGTCGCACTATCGCATTGTCGCCATCGTACTATCGCACTGTCGCCACTGTCGCCATCGCTTTGTCGCACTGTCGTCATCGTATCGTGTCACCGTCGTCATCGTATTCTCGCACTCTCGCATTGTCGCCATCGTACTATCGCACTGTCGCCATCGTATTGTCGTACTGTCGCCATCGTATTGTCGCACTGTCGTCATCGTATTCTCGCAATCTCGCATTGTCGTGCTCTGGATTTTAATGTTTTACAACGATGGCCCTAACGGTATTCCGTATTTTACAGACTAAAGCGTCGAATTCACAAGACCGGAACGAAACTTATGGTTTTCATTGCCTTTTTTAAATTACGCCTCAACGCAACAGGAGTATATTTACGTCACCGCACTGTGACAGTGCATGTAAACATGCCCCAAGGCATTCTTTGTTAAGAAATAATTAATTAGTCTACTGCTACAACCGAGAGTGGCATGGTGTTGAAGCTTGTCTCTATATCATAGTGTCAGTTTTACCCTTGTCTACGCACAAACACACTCAAATAAAATTAGCACTATACAATAATTTAAATACCTGAAGTGTTGTCTCGATTTATAATTCTTTGAATACAACAATTGCAACTCAAATGATAAGGATATAAAGATCCAGATTGTTCATGGATTTTAAGCTCTTTGTTAGATTGTTTTGTTTCTTTCTTGTATTTATGCGAATGAATTTAACGTTATTGTTATCTTCTTATTCTTATACAGTACGGAATCAATCAGTCCGGCTTAATGATAAATAATTAAAAACGTATATGAGTTAAAGGACACAAATAGGTTTTATCGTATTGCGGATAGTTTACATGTTAACACATATAACATATGTTTTATATAATACAATGTGAACTATATTTAAACATAAGTGCAAGGCGGTGATTGTGTTAAATAATTACTCTTATTACACATATACTTTCAACTGTCAAACAAACAATTAACCGCAACTGATACTGAAATGAAGTTTATTATTAACAAAAGTTTATTAATTACAAAAATCGCAGCAAAACAAACGAAACACAGTTAGATGATTTTTTATTGATTACATTGATGCCTCACATACACTTAAACAAAAATACATGTTTTATTAAATAGTTATACATGACAACAAAGAAACAAAATATATTGTATAAAAAGGGCAAAGAAAGTAACATAGACATGCAGCAAACATCTATATAATATTTAAATTATTAGCTAGTCATCTCCATATACAGGCCATTCGGCATATGAATAATGGCTTATGGATATCGTTGATAATAATTGTAGCAAAGGAAATTTATCACACGCTAAATATAATGAATATGTATCTTTTCCGAAATAAGTTAATATCTCTGGTTTCAAAACATAGTTTTTGCAATATTTTACATTCGACAAACTATGAGTGGCTTATCCAGAAAATATTGACACTTTTAAATATGTTTCAAATAAAATGCTTGATTTTGTTTTAAATAATTTTAAATAATTACGTCATGAAAAATAGTTTGTGGTTTCAAACAATCGATAGTGTCAAAATCGAAAAAACAATAAAGCGCACACCGCACATTGAATATAAACAGTGTGTAGCCCTCGGCGCTGACGTCATTCATTCAATATTCAGCGCGTGCGGGTAATATTAAGTAGGCATTTAATAAAAGACTCTCCAGATTGCATATATCGCATTTTTTCGGAACTTGAGTTGTCAGATCGATGCAGAGGGATAATTTATGAGGGTACAATAGAACACATAACAACATATTAACATATGTATGTTCAACTGGCAATAATTAAAAGAGGTTTGCCATGAAAAAGTACAAGAAGATTCTTATATATATATAAACATATACACACGTTGTAAATTATTTTTATTTATAAAAATCTTGATGAAAAGTTCCGTTATCCGTTGTTACTATGCCAACATTATGTCCTCTAAATAGCGCAAAAAAGGGCTTATTATAGCACATTTATTGTATTTGTATTTTCATGGTGTTAACATGTTCTATTAAAAGCCCTTTTAAGTGACTCAACCATTTGGCCTTTGTTGAAGTGTCCAATTATACTATTTTTACTTCATATATTTAAACATGATACCATATAGAGTAAATCAAAGGTGAGCTCCACATTGGTTCGAACCGGCGCCCCTGATTATATCGTTTAAACTTCTTGGCCTTCACGTTTGCAATATTTTATCTGAAATCGTGTACTTTATGTTATCCAAGTATCACAAAACAAAGTTAAAAGATAGCAAAAAAGCAGCACTCCAGTTTTGTGTTTTCAACGCATTAACATTGTATCGATTTATACTAGATTTTACGACTGTTTGCTCTTGGGCAAAATGTATTTATTTGTCCGGATCCCTGTTTTAAAATTGTCACATGAAAATTGCATAATAATTGCATAATAGTATAGCTCGACAACAATGACCTGGCACTAAGGAACCCCATTTGCATTCATTTTACACATGGATTGTTTCCCATATTTACTTTCGATTCCATTCGTGCGAGTTTTGAACGAGTTGACTTGACCATAACCGTATAAGTACGCTTTAATCGATTCAAATTGCTTCCAGTACGGTAACTAATTTATTTTTCGAAACAGTACGTTAATATGTTCACGCATCAAGGTTAGCGTCATGCTTATATTGGCGATCTATATATGTAATTCGGAAAACCGAAAACCATACCGATATAAATCGCATGCTGTAAACAAAGATTTGCTAAATATAGAAAAGTTCCGGTTTTCCAACGTACCGTTTCCGTAAGGCCATCCTAGTTCGATTTACACAGATGTTAAAATTCAAGTAGGACATGTGATATTCAAGAGAAAAGCATGTTTATTATGTGACAGTATGTATCAGTGAATGAAAGTAATCGAGATACAACATCTTCGTTTAAATGCGGTATATGATTACGTTAGGTGTAAAATTGGACAGAAGTGTACTTTGACATTGAAATCGAAAATTTTATGAATACGTGGAAAATATCTTTCTACTTCGATAACGTATTGTCATAACCGACATAAATGGAGTCACAGGTAAGACAATTTAACATATTAATGTAGTTTACTGTAAATGTATACGAACATGTTCATATTCTACAAGACATTATCAGTTTTTTGTTTAATGTACTCGCGCGTTATCAAACTAACCAAATTCAAAAAGTATGTGTAACACGAAAATGAAACTGAACAACTTCCAATCACATGCATTAGGCACGACATATTAATTTACTGTAATTGAAAACAGTATTTGAAATAGCAAATATTTGATGAATAATGGAAAAGCGTTACTGAAAATGTATACAAGTACATTGGAACGTTTTTGAGGACGTATACTTTCCCCACAAATCATCATGCTGGATACAACATCCCAAGTTTTAAGTTACACATTTAATCTTTTACTTTTATCCCTCTACTTTATAATAATACATTATAGTTTTGGTTATTGATGGTCATTTTGAAATGTACATGTATCTACTTATTCATCTCATACTCTTATAATTTGAAATTAAAGTTAGAGTTTTAGCAAGGACTTTAACTACCAATAAATGTAGCGCTGTCCAATGCATGTTATATTCAATGTTAAGTAGGTGTGAAGAAATACAGAAAAGTCCATATTGTGCAAAAAACCCATTTGTCTGAGCAGTTAACTTATAAAGTATGACTATGTTGTTTACTGTCTTTCCAAACATATATAATTCATGTAACTGGAGGAAATTAAGTTTGACATTAGTTTAAGAGAACTATCGATCGCATTGAAGAGTCGAAGATAAAGATCGGAGTGAGATGTTGTTTTCTTTTTACTGTCGGTTTGGACATATGGACATCACGTTTTTGCTGTGATTACTTCAAAAATGTTAAAGATGACGACGGTGATGATAGTAATCTTAATGGTAATGGTGATGATAACGATGAGGATGATGAAGATGGTAGTGGTAGTTTCATGGCTATGATAATAATGATGCTAATAGTGGTGGTAATGAGTATGATGAGCATGTGGATGATGCTGATGAGGTAAATTATGCTGCTGCTTTTTCTTGTGTAATTGCTATTGCTTCTACTGTGACGATTATGCTGTTGCTGCTGGTAAAGATTCTGCTGCTGTTTTTTATTATCGTGAAATTTATGTTTAGTTTAAACCTATTTTTTTTTAGCTCATTTGCATCGAAAGCCTAAGGCTTGTTGAAACGCTCTCGAGTCCGTTTTCTGGGACTAGAATCAGTAATTGGTGTCCTTCGGAGAGATCGAAGGAACGCTGCTAGTGGGGTTCGAATTATTTAACCATAACCCCCGATTTGCAGGCAGATACCATATCCACTTCGCCCGGCGACCTGTTGATGTTGATGAAAATAGTTATGATTATGACGATAATGATGATAATGATGATGATGATGGTTATGGTGGTGGTGGAGATGATGATGATCAGGACGTGAAGGAAGATGAAAGTAATAATAGTGACGATGCATTAGCGTGATTAAAAAAATACACTGTTGTCTCATGGTGAACTGACAATAAAATGTATTCGTGAGTGATCTTCACTTGTGATGTATTCTTTACTAATAATAGTATTTACTCATTTATTAAATATGCCAAACGAGACTCTATTATTCCAGTGTGTGAAAACTTTCATTTTCGCACTTTATTACCCAACAACAACATATATGGCTGATAAGTGAACATCAGCCTTGGCAAAGACCCGACCGCTTTACAAGCACATTACGATGAAACAGTCATACGCCTTGACATCGCATTCCTTTTCGGCTATTTCAACTAATACGACAAACAACAATCATTTTAATTGCTCAGATATTTTTGGATTGCGCTCATAGCGTACCATTCGGATCTAATTCGTATTATGCTAAGAAAGAAAAACAACTGTGTATTGACTTAGCACAAAGCATAACGCCAGCTACAGAATCCTTTTACCAATTGTGTTCGTGCACAAATGTCTTACTGACAGCTGAAATGCTATCTCATTGTCTGTTCTTTTCTTTGCTTGCTTCTAATACATTTTTTAATATTATGCGTGACTCTTCTAAAATATCGAAAACTTATCTATATCTAATATTTAATACAAAACAATCTGTTCAAAAGATAGGACTTGTAATTTGATTGATAAAATCTTTAATATGCAATACGTTATCGAGCGTTAAGAAGATAACAGTTGGTAAGTAAACACTGGAGTAGTTTCAATCTACAAAAAAGGCAATTTGAAACGCAAAAGGACTGCTACATTATTACAAGAAGCTTATACAACATAGAATATATCGTGTTTCTCTTATGTAAAACGCTGAAAATAATCACATGCAGAGATGCACTCTGAGAGTTAAAATTGTGGATGTGTAATCAAACATGGTACAGTTTTGGCAGGAAAAGTCTTCTATAGATCGTGTATAATATTGTGATAAGGAATCTTTTTGTATGCCCCCGTCCGTTCGTTAGCCCGTCTGTCCAACAGTAAGAGGTTAACTTAAAACAACACATTTTGAATACCGCTTCCTACACAGCTTTGATACTTGCAGGGATGTTGTCTTTATATCAGCAAACCCACATCACCTCTACCTTTAAATTTACCCACTTTCGACTAAATCAGAATGACGCGTTTCTTCTAAAATCAATACTGCTAGCTACCAAACATTGATACAAGCGTGTATAATCTATAAACACTCTCAACACACTTGACCTCAACTGCAAAAGAATCGTTGGCTGTAAGTGAGTTATATGTACTGTTCGACTTATTTTAGAATGCTGCTGATATCAAAGAGATTAAAACTACAACGAAGTTCATTTTAAAACGGTTGGACAATTTAACAGGATGTGGAGAAGACTGTCAATGGAAAGTATTGTGCGTAAATGTGAATCGATTGATGGCAAGTTATGCAATTGATAAGATATGAGTAAAGTGGTGTACAAATTACGTAAATCTGCTTAGTTACGCTTTGTACACTGGCAAGTCTGTTTCAATAATCAAATGTTTTGACGCCCAATACAATTATTATCGGCAAGCTGTATGAAGGGCTCATATACATATTTGTAGTGAGCGCAAGCAATCGCATACTCCTACAAATGTGGAAAAACATAAATGCATACTTACTTCAGAACTTTGGTAAATGAACTTAAACTATAGAAAATTAAAGTGGTGTTTAACTAACATCAGGAGATCGATCAGTAAACTGTTCAGCCATTGAAAGGATACGCTTTAAGTGTATTATAGAAACAGCTCTTTGCGTTAACACTTATGTTTTGTTATTGGTAATATTTAATTAGATCCAAACTAAATACTGATTAACTACTGTAGCATGCGACTATGTTATTCAGTAATGGGTGTTTAAATGTTTAAACCAGTATTTGCTTTTACTTTAAGCTGTCGACTGTCATGGCAATTGTAATCGAACTTCAACACACCAGTTCTAAACTAAATAGTTTGAACAATCGAAACTTAAACGATATTTACAACAGTTAATGTTATAACCATTAATTGTCATTGCAACAAGCTCATAAAACCAAAGTTGTGAATGTTGTACATTTCAGTTCTTCAGAGATCGAACAACTAAGGAAAGGTGAGTATAAATAATTAAATATACTATAGTTTTTATTTATACAAATTACAAATACCGTCTATTTGTGTAAAAATAAATTATTCAAATGCATGATGCAATCAAAGGAGTTTTGTTTATATATTTTGTTACAGCTTTTCCAACTGTTGAGGGGCGTGTGAACGCATTGCAACTCAATGTCATTAACCTTCAGAGCGAGGAAACCGATGAGCAAAGATTCGTAAAATTCAAACAAGAATTGATGAATAAAGACAGTTGTTAATTGCACTACAACACGACAACTCCGATCAGACGGAAATTGTTCAAACGAAATCAGATGATGAAGATTTGCCTCGCAGCTTAATCGGTAGTGCGACCAATGCGTCCTCCTCTGTAAGAGAAAGTGTCGATCATATGGGCGTACGAGTGTACTCAAAAGGATCTACCAATGGTGCTGTGTTTCATGTCGGTGAATCTGCCAACTACCCGCTAAACGTAAGCGAAAAACACACCGGGAATGAATCTAGGGAACCAAACCAATCTCAACAAGGGACAAGGTATTAATAAAAAATAACAGGATATGAAAAATTACTCATTGGTTTTGCGAATAAGGCCTTAGTTAATTAGTACATAAACTTATTAGTAAAAAGGATCAAATTTGAATTGTACGATAACAAAACTATAACAATACATTTGGTGATCCATTCTATGCTTGTTTTCACATTTTTATGGCAACACAAAAGTATTGTATAAGTTCTTATATAAATAAATACACAAATAAATATGTGTATATGTATATGCACGTGCTTGTTGTTAATCGTTTCTCTATCAAGAAATATTTCATTAGTGTAATTGGTAGCTTAAGCATCTCCATATAGAATGTGGTGGCATTTGTATGATTTATGTTTTTATGTTCGCAACTTTCTGTTCCATAAGATCTACAAAGAATTTTTCAAGAAGGCAAATTGCATCAACAACTGAATCCGCTATAAGACAAGGTTAGCTTGTAATATTTGTGTATATGTCAAATCTAAATTTCATATCAATACATTCATGTTAATTAAATACAATTTGAGTTAAATGGAAACACAACCTATTAAATTATATTAAATTTGTGTTGTTTTGTGCCAATCCTGTGTTTTGTTCTTACAATTTAACATATATCACTATATTTATACATGATTTAGGACCAAACGTTATTCGACAGACCCATACAGATCACGTGTTTGGATACGGTGATTATTGGAAGTTTTTGGCAGAGAAACAACGAAAGGAAGGTAACAAGGTTATTATCTTTAAAAAGAACACATAAACCTGTTGAACAAATTTAAGGATGATTTTATGAGCACATTATATATTCTGTACAAATGTGAAAACAGTCTCTGATATGTATCGTGCTCTTTGACTGAATTAATGTACCAACAACAATCCATACCCTGGTAAGTTAGCACTTATTAAGATAAAAATAATTTTAACTGGATAAATGATACTGTTCAACTATTAAAGCATCGACTTATTTATTATTTGCGTTATTTTGTGTTTACTTTTTTGCATACAATAATCATGTAACAATTAACTGTATAAATGGCTGGAAACATGATTTTTTTTTAATCGACACATACTTTAAATAGTCATGTATGTAATTAAATAATAAACAGAAAATCAAGAGACCATGTGTATGGTTAACTACATTTATTATAAGAACATTACATTTTAAAGTTGTAACAAAATTCTCGGAAAACATAGATAATTATTGAGGCCCAAGTGAGTGGTATATTAACTAAATATAACCAACTATGGGTTTATCATCCACATGTAAACACAATATTTAAATAAATAAGGCTGAGCATGTGGAGATGTATTATGAAAACAAACGAAAAATATACAAGAAAGCGTAGGAATATATGTACGTTGTATATTTGCTTTAAATTTTGCATCGACTTAATGGTGTAATTTGTAAGCAGAACAACTGTGAGAATGGTATTGACTATTTTTATCACTCACTTGCAAAGCCCATCGAATGAAAAGAGATGAAGAACCCATTCGTACAGTTCTCTGTCTCGACATATCAAAGAGCATGGCATCTGGGGACGCGTGGTCGCAGGCCAAAACGTTTGTCAACGATTTTCTTAATGGTTTGTAGTACATTATTGAATCTCTTGAACTGCTTATTTAATATTATTAAAGTCATCAATTACACATAATATGAAGCGGGTATGTGCCTTTGTAATGAACATGACAGTGTAGTTGATATTGATCGCTGCCTTTGTTACATTATTCCTATATTATATGTACAGGGTTGGAAATGATGTTGGCCCAGTTTGGGCCGATTGGGCTCGAACAGGAATACGTGGGTCTGACAACATTTGGACAAGAGACGAAACATCAACTGCTAGCAACTGTGAATTACACAACTTCTCGAGAAAAAATAGGTAACTAGGCGGATAATAATTTGATTATGAATAAAACTATCAATCATATATACCAGTAATTTACACTTACTTCGATAACAATGTCCCGTTCATTAATTGGCATATAATTAACAAGCTTATATGTGCATTGTAGAGAATCTTCAACTGGGTGGACCAAGTCCATTATTCGCAGGCCTTTGGTTTAGATGCGCGGGTGCTAATAGTTGCAGAGGTACACATTTGTATTATGGAACTACTTTTTGAATACACTCGTGCTATGACTAAATGACACATGTTTAAACACTTAGCGTTTAAGTGCAATGTTTTGATTAAACAGTTGTAGTCTTAGAATAAATTTGTGTTACTATAACATGTGTACAAAATAATAACCCATTTCCCGATTATAACAATTTATATACCCATTTATAGTTTATTTACCAATCGACATAATTTAATAAACAAATAACATGTTAAATTTAGAAACTAATACATAATCATGTAATTACCATGCGCCACAATTATTTTCAAAATAGCAACTGCAAGTACTGCAAGAAGTATCATAATTAGTCCGCGAATTATTGTAATCACCGACGGCAAGCCAACGGAAACTAGCCTGCGAGGCGGGCCCGATACCCTGACAAATAAGGATGAGGTATATGTGCAGTATATGTATACATAAGTATTGATTGTTTAAGTAGATGTCCCTTTGCTCACACAGTTTGTTCCATTTGTTATTATTCTTTTATTATTACAGTATTTGTATAGTTTTGCTAAAATATTTGAATATTTACCACAGACGATGACGTCAATATTAAGATGCCTACAAGAAATCGAAGAGAAAGGTGCGTCGGTGTTTTGTGTCGGCGTTGGAGACTATGACGAGGTTTACAAATATTAAAATTGACAGCTTGATCAACATATCTACTGAGCCTTGATCATTTTGCTTGTTTTCTGACATGAGCAGAATTATATTGCTTGTTTTCATTAAAAAAAAACAGATATAGCATACAGGTAAAATTTGTAATACGTTTTACCAAATATGGGGATAACATACAAAGCAACAAAAAGACCACGTGATATATGATAGTAACAAGCAAAATTGCATATACATGTAAGTGAACGATTTCCACATATTTTCTGTTTTGCCCGATTAGAAATAATCTTTTGCACAAACTGTGGACATGTATTGTTGACTTTAAAACGTTTGTACTAACGCATCAATGTGTTTGCATGTGAAAAAATTGTTTATTCATTTTTTTTATACACGTAGGACTTTTTAAAACTCGTCACGGCTTCAGAAGGGCGGAAGAAGCTGTTTGGCTACCAAGATGGTCGGAGACTTGCCAAGAGAACCTGGCTTTGTGTAAGATTTTCTTTATTTAAAAAACAAAAAAGATTAACAGGGCATCGAAATGGAAAGCTTTTGTACCAAATTGCAGTGATTTGTCGTATCTTCGTGCATTCAACTACTTTGATACAAGATCAGTTTATCGGTGACGGGGCCAAGTATGCAATATTACCCTGCACTATCCATCGTCCGTCTGTCGCACTTCGAGTTGAACATTATAAGCACGCTGCATATGCACTGAACGACTTAACTGAATTTGAAACGCATGTCAAACATTACAAACGTCACGTTGCGTCTTGTAACTACCAATTGGGATCGGCATCAGAGAAAATTGCAATGTGATTGGTGCATGTAATATGAATACTTGTACCCTGTGACCTTTATAGGTTATTTTTTTCATTTGATCCTGCCTCGTTTCCTCGTTCGATAACTCAAATTTTTACCAATACGTACGTATTTGTTTGTTAAGCTATTTGCTATATTGCTTATTGGTTTGCAAAGCCTAAAGACCCATGATGCGCAATTACTTTCTGTTTACAGCTTAACATTTACAAGGAATACCATTGCAACGGAGCGAAATTTATACTTATTTATATGTAATGCCTTGATCATTATACATTATTCAGCCAACAAACCACAATGCGTTTGTTCACTGTTTGTTTTAGTGTTTTGTTGTAACAACAAACCATACAAACTAGTGCATGGTATTAAGTTAAGAACGATTCTATATCGTGCCACAAGTTAACAGTCATACCAATGTTTTTTTTTATTCAGACGATTGAGCACGATAAATGTTTTCATAACTAATTATATGTTTTAGTATGTTAAACCGCTATTGGCAAATATTTCGGACTTTGTTTTATTTGTTTCAGACAAAAACAACGTTGTTCGACGAAACCTCATTCATGCAACGTGGAGCTATGCAGTCGTCGGAGGATTATGTAACACATTTGTTTTTAATATAAAAAGATAAATTTCAGTAGATTAATAAGATCACCACTCCAACTTGCTGTAGGCAGTTGGTATTTCGTCTACGTCTTTGTCCATGACTATCATTTTATAATTTAAGTATACTTCCCGCAAACATAAATTGCGTCAGTCATAACATTCTGTTTCGATTATTTGTTTTAAGAAAAATGGGACTTTGAAAATTTACGAAAATTATTCAAGCATTGAATGTATTATGCAAGACGAAATTGTCTTATGAAAGTCTCAATTCATTTTGTCTGTCAAATATCACAAAAAGACTAACATGTGTTTAAAAACTATGCATAATTTGTTCAGGAAGATATGCAAGACATTCGACTTTACTCGATGGCACGATTAGGTCAAATACAGGAAATAAAGCGTACGGCTTATTTTGAAAATAAAAACGACGCATTTCCGATGATTGGTTCCCGAGTGCGTCGAGGTCCTGACTGGATGTTCGATGACCAAGACAGCTACGGACCGGGAACCGTCGTTGGGCACTCAGAACACGGTTTGATGATACTGTGTATTATTGCTGCGAATGGCGCTTAATTATTGTGATTTGAAATGGGAAAAAACGCTTAATTGCATTTGGAGAAAAGTAAGAGGTAAACTAAAATATTTAATTTCACTGTGAGCAAATCATCACTTCAGAGTATAAAGTATGGGTAACATGGGACATCGATAACGCGACTGCTCAGTACAAATACGGTATGGGAGAATACGACGTTTTAACCGTGGATGAGCCTCGTGAGTTGAAACCTGGGGAGAAAATAGCGATTGGTTGTCGAGTGAAACCAGGTATGGTACTTTTCGCATTTGACTTTATTGGGAGAAACCGTTTTTAATTAGACATCATAAATATAGTTAGCCTCTATATTTAAGTAAGTTTTGTGTTGTTAGTCAATTAGATTATATATATATATTTCAATTTGTTTATAGGTCGCGACGCTAGGTCAAAATATTTTTCCGGTTCTATCGAGGGTGTAGTGATACGCATGAATGCAACAAAGGCAGATGTACTTTAAAAAGATCTTATTACATATGTAGTTGTAGTATTTGGTTGTGTTCATCTTCATCTACGTTTTTGACAATCTACCATAACTATGCTATTTTTTCGGCTGATATTTATATAACAAATAATTGTGTTATTTGTTCATTTACTATTTATACCTAGTATTCATCTTCTTATTACCGGTAATTGCTATATTGTAGAGCTTAAATAATACTAATATTTGGGTAACATAACAAGCTGATCCCTTACAAGCCTTTACAAAATGAGTTATACTATCAACAAATATTATCTGAATGAAATAAGCATTGATACATGCAAAGGATTATTTTTTTACCTTCGGATTATTGTTTTCTGAAAGGTGTTGTTTAATCTCGAATACATCTATTGAGTTCAAAACCCATTGGGATCCATTATGCTATTACAATTTAGGCACATTCTTGTAAGAATCGAAAATATTTCTAATTGTTGGGAAGTATGGTTTCAACTAATGTATGCACAACCTGTTTAAGGTGCGTTGGGACAATGGCAAACGTGGGGATTACCGTTATGGTGCCGATGGACGACATGAAATAGAGTTGTGGTAGGTAATGTGTATTGAGTTTTGGTGAAAACCATGCGTTCAATTTAAAACAACAACTTTACCCGCCTGGTGTTTACCTTTTTTATATTTGTAAATATATAAACAACGTGTGAAGTGTTTACTATTTATGTACTAATAGATACTTGTAACTCGAGTGTTATTTCAGTGTAAACCATAATATTAGGAAGTGCAAGTACTCTTGCAAACTTACAGTCTATGTACAATGCGATACCGTCCTGCCTGTGTTCGAACTGATGAATCAATTGTATGAGTCGGAGTTATGAGACCTTTTCGCACCGGAGGCCGCATTGTGTGTATGAAGCCGTCCTACCTGTTATAGACCTGATCAAACACTAAAAAGGACAACGGCATGTTACTTTCGTAAATCACAACCAACACATCAGATAAGGATTCTTTAGCAAACTGAACGGTCAAAATGCTGTTGAGCAATAGTAATCATGTTTAAAATTCATAACAAAATAATGGTTTTGTTATGAATTTTTAATATGTAAATGAAGATTTATGTTCAATGTTAATTTGCTTTTGCCAGCTCGGGATGTACCGAAATCCCTGAACTTGAGCGACTACTTTCGGTTTCATTGTATAGAGCAGAGCAGAATACATATTTGCTTCACGTAGTCTTCTATAAGCATTAATATTACAGCCCATCGTGTTTATAAATTCATTAGTGTTTACAGTGCATCGAATATGAGGTTGTAACGAGAAATAAACTCTTTAGCAAACGTACTGATACAAGATATGAAAATTCGCGATACTAAGACACGTCCCTAAAAACGAATGATTATTCAATACGTACTGTGGCATTAAAAACGCATCAGCCGAAATATGTCTGTGTGGATTCAAAATAAATACATTCACAATGATGTCTTCAAAATAAAATAAAAATAGTCTCAAAACAAACACAAGCCTTATCATATACTAAATGTAATCACAGCGTTAACTCAATTACATTTTAGTGATAGGAAACATCTCTCGTGCGTTTGTGGGTCACACTATACTATACATGCCTTAGTAAAAAGGTGCGGCATATAGATGTGTAATATCTGAATAATTGGAATAATGGAACTCACTATTAAAGGCGCGTGACCACTTGCTTAAACGATACACGACAATACATACAACACGACATAGAACATAAACATGATTAAAGCTGAAGTCAATGTGCATCAGAGTAACATAATATTAACTTACTGAGGCACGATAAACTGAAATAAATACAAATATTAACTTAATTCTTTTCTGTTTATTATTTTTTTATGAAACGTCAAACACTTCACACGTGTAAATGTTTCAAGAATGATATGATACGAATGCGCTCTAGATGAGCATATACAGAGACAGTATCACCGCCAACATTTGATGCTACTATTATGTCAAACCTAAATGCTGTTCTAGCCGGTGTAGGGTTATTTCATATTCATAAGTCTGTTTACATGCTGAACGTCTTCTAGTGTGTCAATGCTGAACATACAATGGAAATCAGTGTATGATGCTGAAAAACATAGTTGAGCGTTTCATTCAGCTAGTCACTGTAAACCACGGACGTGAAGGCATTTTTTGTAGTTAATAGACCATGCAGGGCATTGATACGTTTTATTTAAGTCATACTAAATCTAAAATGTTCAATGTTCAGCATTGACTATGATAGACACCTTACTTTGGAGCTATGCAACTGGTAGTTTCAATAACGATAGTTGGTTCGATCTGCTGACACACGTATAGGCTCCACCCTTCAATCATGTTTTAATATTTAATAGCGTTAAACGGTATTGTTATGTTACAAGTTTCCCAATTTAGCCGCCGACATGTATGTAAACGTCTGTTTAATTATTTGAAGGAGGTGCCTTCTAAGTCCGCTTGTGTTCTGCCTCAATATTTCTGAAACAAAACTTGAAGAGCGGCCAACTCCCACTCGCAGTCGAGAATTGTAAATATCCGTTTGAGTGTTAAGCCGTATTCAGAGAACGATGTTTATATTTTTATAAAAGTCCTCTATAATGTCTTATGTACATGTATAATGCCTTATCATCATTTAATACAAATCGTATATACAAATGATTAAGAAATCTTATTTATTCATCTGAACGTCGTCGAATTGCCGGGTGGCCACCGTAAAATCAATAGGGACTTCCGTATGTTTCAAACACGGAAGTATGTATAAGTACGGGTATTTATATTTAGATAGCGGTCTGTCCTATAGTGTTAACGATTGCGAAATGTTTACATACATGCGAATCGGATATAGGGTATAAAATGGGAGAACAGGTATTGCACTTTGTTTACGTTATTGCAGAATAAACAAAACCATTTATGTTAAACAGTAATTTTACATGTATGTTTTAATGTATGTGCTTGGATTATATCACATACAAATGCAGGTTTCAGCAACAATTGCCATGCATTAGAATAGAAAGTATGTTTAACCTTAAATGTACTAATTGTGTACAATGCTACTTCTGATACATTAAATAAAACCAGTTTATGTTATTTCACTATAAGTATCCACATTTATCTGCATAGTTTGGGCTTTTTTATAAACATGACTTTTGTATGCTTATGAGGGATATAATTAGATATATAATACATTGATGTGTAACGTGTCTTGTACGTTGATTTAAACACTGATATCGAAGAGATAAAGTTGGGAATGCGGCGACTCGAGGCAAACATAAACAGGGTTTTACAGTGTGGGTCAGATTGCCCTTGGTAAATATAACTGTGTTTTAATGAGTATCGCATTTTCAATTCTTTATTATTTGCGTAGTACTTTAAGAAATCCGTTGTATGAACGTATTTCAAACAACTGATTTATTGTTAATACACATGTTTTAAAACCAGTGACCCCTTGTCGGTGTAAAGAATGAATGGCCACAGACTTCTATCATTGTTAGGTGTTCTCGTATTACATGTACATGTTCATAATTTATAGAGCAAATCGTTTACGAATTTATGTAACAGTGGTTTACCGCTTATTTAAATGTCTTCCATTGAATCTAACAACATAACTATAAATCAGTGTGTCGTACACTTAAATAATATTACAGTAACAAATTTGAAGATAACATAAACTACTATTTGCATTAATATATATATGTNTATAATGAAAAAAGAATAAAACATTGAATTTCAAAATAAAATCATCCATTGAACAAAAGAGTACAACTTCTATTTGAGGCATACTACATTCGTTCATGACAACATCATGTTTGCGGTTTGAGAAAATGCTATGTTGTTCTTTTTTTATATATATTTTTTTTATAACACCAGTGAACAATATAATTTTAACCATCTAAAAACAAGATGTTTGTTTCTAGTCAGATATGCACGATATTCGAATGGAGTCCCATTGGCGAACGCAGATGATGGCAGAATATATAGATCCAAAAATACTGTACCATGAAAGTGCGAGCACAACCTTACCGAAGATCGGTTCGCGCGTACGGCGCGGACCAGATTGGCACAAGGGTGATCAGGATGGCAATGGACCAGGGACAGTCGTTGAACATTCCGAGGAAGGCAAGCATGAATTACATCTGGCATTCCTATTTGTAACAACTGAGTTTACATTTCAAAAAAGGATTTCTGTTTTACTTGTTTCCACTTTTCTTGACGATTTCCGTGTATATGTCGCGGAAGAATCGTTGAAATGTTTTAATGAAATAGTGTTAGTCATCCAGCTCTATTACATAGCAATTAGGTATGGTATCAGACATGTTTGTCATAATTGTGATGCTTAAAGATTCACGTGTATGGGTTCGTTGGGATGTGGAGAGTATGTATCTCTACCTCCAAAACTACGGAGAGGACGGATATGACGTACTAGTTACAGAAGAGCAGCGAACGTTGAAACCAGGAGAGAAAGTTGCTGTCGGATGCATAGTAAAGCCAGGTATTGACTGAATGAGTACAGTAGTTGAGCACGTATTTTAACATACATTAAATATATATTATCGATGAGGATTTCTGTCTAAACTGTAACAATTTCAAGTGATATATTTATACTATATGCATGAACAGATTGGTGTAATGATATGATATGCATATACATGTGATAGTATAGTTGTTTGTATTTGTGACAGCCCGTGTACCATTCTGGCTACAATTTGCTAGCAACACAATACATTAAAAATTAGCATGTACATGTACAAACAAGTTAGGGCAATATAACTAGAAAAGTTTTCGACGGACACTGATTCCCTTGCTATATGTATATGGACACACAAACAAGAGGTGTGTGAGAGACATAATGTTAACAGTTAACACAGCATATATGTACCAATCCTTGGTGACTGTTTATGCACACAAAAAATACAAGTATAGTATTGACCTTTAAGCAAACGCATACATATTGCATTTACTATGGCCGAAAATGGTAAAAAGTTGTGTGAATGAACTAAAAAGAAATTGAGTTGAAAGTCACATAATCATGTACTATCACTATTGTCTTGCACACGTTTGAAGTGTTCAATGTGACATTGACTTTTAAGCGAGCAACAAGCGACATGTAATACTATGATGAGTGTGCCAACTTAATTTTGGGCCGGATGGACATACCAGCATTATTCGATACCTTAAAGTGACTCCTGTTACTTGAAATGAGCGACATGTTTGTTGCAAGCGACATGGCGTCTTGATATGATGATACTTGATGGCAATTTATTTCGCCAATGTCGTAGCGGGGGCCTAAACAACTATTAATAAAGAATTTGCGTTGTATGGCTATTTTACTTCATGAAAATGAACACGTGTTTTGTATTCCATTATATTCAATAACTATTTTATAAATATCTGCACCAATGCCTGTCAATAAGTTTCATGTTCACATTTTAACTACTGTGTATTCTCTATGCTAGGTCGAGACGGCCAATTTCAGGGTTTTCGCGAATGGAACACTGGTGTCGTCATTCGAGTCGAACCACCAAAAGCTCATGTAGGTTGCTGTTTTTCCGTTTTTGGTACCACGCGGATCGCTTACATAAAGGAAACAAATCCGCCAAACAATTGGTTTGGTTTGCGGAACATTTATTAGGATATTAACAATACTAAAATATGCGCGATAAAAGTCCAATAAGACTTGTTTCGTGATTGTGTTTACACATACATTATGTGGTTTCTTACGATATTTAATACGTATACATTGTAGAGATAACAAAACCACCTCTGTTAAACAGTTTATACACGTATAATTAACGATCTGAGAATGTGATGGGCTGCTTATTTCAATTAACTACAATTAACTACAACATGTTCCATGTACAGAAAATGTTTCGATAATATATAAAATACCCTATTTTTTCATCAATACTCTGCTTACATACACTGCTATAGCATATGCGCCATGAACGTTACATAACTTCAAAATACATTATTAGATTGGACATCGTTGGTGCTTTTTAAAACGTTGCAGTATGTGCATTTGCTTTTGCACGCCTTCTTAAAATAGTGAGTTTAGTAAAAAAGCGTTTTGTTAAAGCCTTGTTCATAATTTGACATAGACATGATATTGACCTTGACTGTTGATGACCTTGAGTCTGATCTTATTAAAAAAACATTTAATCTTCCTCTTCTTTATATTGTAAGCATTATTGCATCTATTCGCATACTTTAATTACTATGCCAGTTAAACTAAGACAATATTTTATCTTCAAACATAAATCATTCTTGTATCTTGTGGACTTCTTTGTTCTTAAAATCTGCAGTATGCCAACGGTATACCTTCACTTAAATGAAATCCCACGGTCCACCTTTCCCCCCATTTGAATATGAAAAGAAACAACATGGGTAAACAATTTAAAGGTACTCCTCTTACAATGTTTATCAGGTCCGATGGGACAGCGGATCTCGTGGTGACTACAGCTATGGAGAAGATGGAAAATACGAAATAGAAATCTGGTATACTGTGCATTTTACATTGTATGATGAAGTTGAATTGTTGTTTTGTTATAATGCAATGAACTTTTTTCCCTGTAACGCTTGTATAACTTGTAGAATAATAATTTTTCATAATCCCATAATATAGTTTAAATAAATTACAGCACTTTGACAAGGGGTGATAGATCCGGGGTGGCAGCCAGATCTACTGATAAAACTGAAGTGAATCCCGAACAGACAACACGGAAAAACAAAAACAAATAGAATTCATAGCTCCGTATCCAATAGGGACATTAATTAAAAGACAGAGAAAAAAACACTCGTACTTATTTATTTTGACTGAAAAGGCTTTTTAACGTTTCAGTTTATTAACGGACTGTGTGTTACTTAACAAAAAGTGTGTGCATAACAGATAAACCTGTTCATCTAAGTTGCATGCAAATAAACCATAATATGATGTAGTTGTGACTGGAAAATATAACTGTGATATTAGCCGAATAGATGTGCAATACATGGTGTGACCACTCATCTTCCACTTGATAAACATTATTTTAATATATTAAATTGGCTATATTTTGTTTTCTACAGTGGATGTATTTACAGTACTTTTCGTAGTTGGGTAATTAATCTAAGGCTTGAGAAATTATGGAATTGTTTCTGTATGCATATATCAATTGAATTATGTATACACTATCTTATACAATATATACTATATTTAATACATTCACATTTCTCATAGAAACACGGATGCAATGGCTCTAAATCAAAATCGAAATGTAGTTGATATGTGTTTATAATAATGGCATCTTGCCTCAAAAATGCAATTCTGTCCCTTTGGTATACAGTGAGTAGTATTAGAGAACTAACAGTGAAATGTTTCCCTTGTATTGCTTTTGAATTTGAATGGCTATGATATTCACATGTTTTGTGAATAACTCTGGGCCACGTATGAAGGTTGAAACATATGAAAGCCGCTTTCAACCCCCATGCATTGCATTTACCGTTCAAAGGCGGTAACCAGAGTTTCATTTATTGTTTTGTGTTTAGAGTTGTTTTGTCATGTCTATTACATGTGTTATTTGTCATAATGTTTGGCATTGGTTCCTTGACAAAAATAAAAGACCAAATGTGACTTTCAGATTTTCATTTTGTTGATGCAGCTGAAGTTTCACATTGTATATATTGTTATAAGGCAATCGGCCATTTGCCTTAAATAAAGGACCTTTATGATGATAACAAATGATATTATGTTGATGCAACTTGAGTTTCACATTTATATTTTATGTACAATCTATTCAATTTGCTTCGTTATTATTTAAGATATGCCACGAAAAATAAATGCAAATACAAATAAAACAAAAATAGAAGGAATATGTATGATTAATTTATTGTGAGATTATGTTTTGTATATTTTGACGTGTATATTTTGTTCGGAAATTATAATATGAACTAATATACTATAATCTCACTTCGTACCGTTAATTTGTTTATCTACTTCATGTATTTATTATTGCATGTTATCAAACCGTTCGTCTGGAGACTTAAGTTTGATTACAGTGTTAATACATCACTGAATAGCAATACTAATAATAATGCAAATCTGATTATTTCTTTACTCTTTACAATCCGAGTTTCGAATCTATTTAGTGATATATGTACATTTTGTACCCGACGCAACGATGACGTAAACAAAATCGTTTTAAAATAAGCGTTTCCATTAGGCAGATTGATTTTGTCAATATTTCCAAGTATGAAAAACTTCATCGGACTCTGTTAGTGGTGTTTGAAACATAAATATTCAATTCAGATCGTGGAATGGACAGCTTCTTACTAAAACATTTCCAACGCTTTAAACACATTTATTTTTGTCAATGTACCCCGACCAGTAAATATTATATAATATATTAAAATCGCGTGAAGACGTTCGAAAAGATGTAAATTGAAATCATGCTTGTTATGTGAATGTCTTGAAAGCTTGATAGCAAGCTTTTGCTTTCAGACAACGCGATTTTCAAGTTTTCGATACAGCTATTTTTGGAAATCTACACCTATATACATTGTATATTTAACCATCAAGTAGTAGAAAAATAGCAAATGTGAATGCAAGCAATACCTCTGTGGAAATATTTAGTCCAGTGGTATAACTCGCAAACAACCTCACATAACACTGACCTTTACACGATTATTGGAAAATGTTGTTATGAGCAATTAATAATTATCCTAGATGAAAAGACAAATCCATTTAAAGTGTTACGATGTGCGATTAAATAAACGAATATCCTACACCGGCAAGATAAATAATAAAAAAAGGAAACACCATAAGCTTGTTTAATATGTAAAACGAGTAGACGCAATCTGACTGGAGTGACCTGATGTGCAACAAGTGCATGCGGTTAGTGGTAAAACCGTGCAAGATAACTTGTCACACTGTCTGTCAGTTATGTTGTTTAACAACTTGAAACACAAAAACTGTAAACTCAGAAATATTTCTGTAAAGAGTTTGAAATCAAATCGATAAAATTAGGCACAGAAATTTCATGTCGTTACAACCATACCTCACGCACGCAGTCAACTAATCAGATATTTATTTCTTGCGGTTTTAACAAGAATGTATATTAGCTTCAGAAAACTCATCGCTTTTGCAGGGATACCGATTACATGTACATAATTTCTTTCCCAAAATAAAGACAATCTACCGTCCTAAAATCACCAGATTTATGAAAACTAATTATTACAGTTTCACATTAAAAAACATTTGTCTTTGTTCATGAAATTTATTCGACTTATGTTTCGTTGGTTTGTTAAGCCAAAGAGCCGTTTTTTATTATTTTATGACCCTCGAATCACGTACCACATGAATAACATGATTTATATATGCTTACAATCATACAATTTCTTCAACGTACCTTGCTTTTTGTGATAACGTTGACAACAATTGTGTTAGCAACATGGCTGCGTCGCGTCGATAATTACGTTGCTAAGTCGATTCACCGCACATAATCATTTTATGTTCAACAGTGTATTGTATTCTCCTGTTTGTAATGGCGAGATGATTCCGCTCCTATTCTTTGTCCGCCGTATTGAATGACGACCAAATTCAATTTAGAAACGATATATCCAATGGGCTTAACACTAACAACTGTCCTAATAACTTGGCTGCGTCGGTATTTACGTTGCACAGTCTATTCGCCGCACACAGCCATTTTGTTCGACAGTTTTGTTTCTTACATGTCGTTATGGCGAGATGATTACGTTGCCATTCTTTGTCAACCATACGAAACGACGACCACATTTATATAAAACAACAAAACAAGAAATCGCATTGGCGTAACCAAAACACATGCCCTTACACCATGACTGCCTCGGTAAATACGTTGCACAGTCGATTCACCACAAACTATCAATTTTCATTTTGTTCGACCGTGTATTTTCTTCTTTATCGTTATAGCGCGAGTATTCCTCTTATATTTTTTGTCCTCCATATTGAACGAAGACCATATTAATTATAGAAACGCAAAATCTCATTGTCTTTAATACAAAAAGGCATTATTATAAAAAATAATTTATTAAAACACACATTCGTCGCCTATTCTTGTAAAGCAATGTATAGAAACTGCACGCACTTAAGTCATCTTCGTATATGAAACCTTTATTCGCGCGTTTGTAAACGAAAACAATTTACAACTAAAACGAAGTAAAGCTGATGTAAATTGCAACCATGACGGTGTATTTTGGAATCGAATTACAAATTTCTATTTTCGTTTTCGGTTTATATGAAATCGACTGCAATGGACTCTCAGGTAAGTCAATTGAATTACTATGAATATAATTTATAATTAGTTTGTTAATTATTTATACTTAGATCTGAGATAAATGACTTTGTTTGACAATGTGTTATGTGTAAGTTTCTGACACATACGCACTACATTTTGCCGGTGTTTATGTGTTTTAATATGCAAGTTTAGGTATTTAAGTTGCAAGTATAAAGTATGTTAAGAGACATATAACGTGATTTATCCATATCTTAGACCTGCGTTATAAAAAAGTGCGCTTCAAAGACTAATGTACATTGTAAACAACAGTTCTGTTTATTGACAATGACATTTTCATTGTTTGTTTAGTGCATGAAATTTAATAAACGCGATATATAGACTTTTTTGCCATTACAAGCAACCGCTTAAAACACCAATTATACATATGCAAGTGAGATAACAAAAATAAATTAGCTCATATTTTTCTTAGATTGATGTATTGATGATAACGTAACACCATTGCTATTTAACCGGAAAAACTCATATTTTTTCTCATGCGTGATTGTCCAAATGAACTGAAAATGACTTTTTCAAATGTCGAAATGACAATTTTCCTCCTTTTATTCACATATTGAAAAATAAAATAAAACTTTACATTAGGGAGCGAGATGTAAAGGCGCTATGTTAGCAGTGATTTGAGCCAACGTCGGGCAAGCATTTTTTTGTCTGTGTTTCGTTCTTGATTACATTCAATTATTGTTTTATACTGGATCGCATAACTTCTGATTGTTACATTTATCAATGTAAAGCCCTTAAAGCTTACGAAACTCAAAAAGTTTCCTGAATCTATAAAGTGGTCCTTTTTGAATTTGAACAAAAGAATTCGAAACTATGTGAACCGGTTCCTTTTATGTTTAAAACAATCAGACAATAGGCAGTGTAGGATCAGCCAGGTGTATTCACCTGTTTCACATTTAACAGGGAAACGGTCGGTTTAAATTACGAAACAAGGAAAATTCGTTATTACACTGATCTAAACGTTGTTAAGAAGTTTATCGTGCAGTATTAACGAGATACGCTCTGTGAAAACAGGGCTTAATGCATATGCGTAAAGTATTGTCCCTGATTATCAGCAGTACGAACAGGATCATCAGTGACGATTCATTTTCTCTCTTCGATGGAATTGTTCATGTACATGAAGTCTCTTCTGAACGAACATCCAGTCTAGGCGGATCTAGGCCCTGATTATCCGGTGCGGAATGCACATGTTATTATGGGACGATACTCAATGCACATGTATAAAGCCCTGTTTTCCCAGCTCGCGGCTCAAATATTAAAAAAAAAACTAACGAAATTATTAGCCAAAGTCTCACTATTGCCGGTAGAGCCCCGGTCAATCGCGGTTAACTAATGCCGGTAGACCGGCGAGAACCGGGATGATTCGTCGAACAATTTTAACGCGGTCACACTATTTTTAAGTGCCGCCCCGGTTGAAGCCGGTCAACAGCCCGGCAAAGTCCGTGTCAACCCCGGAATAGCTACGGTTTATCCCGGTGAAGCCCCGGCCGAGCCCCGATTGTCGCCGGTAATACCCAGGTGGGGCCCCGGTGAAAGCCGGCAGCGTCCCGGCAGAGCCCCGGTCTACCGTAACTAAGCCGGCACACACCGAGGCTATACCGGCATCAGACCCTGGCAGAGCTACGACAACGCCCCGGTTTAATCGCGGTCGTCGCCGGTAATGCCCAGGCGGAGCCCCCGGTGAATGCCGGAGGCGTCCCGGCAGAGCGCCGGTTTACCGATGTACCGTAGCTATACCGGGACTTTGTCTGCATTCACTGGGGCTCCACATGGGCACCACCGGCGACAACCGGGGCGTTGCCGTAGCTCTGCCGGGGTCTGAAGGGGCCCCGGTGGAGCTACAGTGCCGTCCCGGTTTTTCCCGGTGCCGTCCCGGTTGTTCCCGGTGCCGCGCCGGTCGTTGCTGATCCGTCCAGGTGACTCCCGGTTCATTCCGGAGGTATTAAACATGTTAATTCTTACCCGATGGAGCCCCGGTTGTCCCCGGTCGTCCCCGGTTCATCCCGGTCGTCCCCGGTGGAGCCTCGGTTCATCCCGGTAGAGCCCCGGTTAATCCCGGTAGATCCCGGATCACGCACCGGGGCTCCACCGGCATCATAGTGAGACTGGGCCTTTTTAACACTGAACCACCAAACACTCGCATACAAGTGTGTGCTTTTTTCGTCCCAAGCTTGTTTCCATCAGTGCTCTTTCATTATCTGCATTTACGTTCATCTGTCACTTTGCCTATGACATTTTAAAATTCAGAATACTATGCATTATCTTTTGCATATAAGCAAGGCCATTTGAAACAATACCCAATGTTTCAGATATCGGTACATCTTGCGGAAGTAAAGTCAGACACAGAACGTATTCACGCGGTTTTATTACAAATCGTCAACTCACAAGCGGGATGCAGCTGGTTAGAATGTTTTAATTGTTGTACAAACCGTCTATCCATCAATATACTTAATGGATATTTTTTTTATACTAAACCATAAGCGTTTGTCCTATGTCATTATGTAAAATGTTATTGTAAAAAAGTATGATAATGAATGTAATGTTATATATTTACGCAGTGTATTTTAATACAAATTAAATATACGTGTATTGGATATTTAAAGTACTCATTCAGTGTGTGTATACGTTAACGTATTGATTTAACATTGGTTATACGTTTTTTACAGCAAAGATAAAATTGCTGACATCAAGAAAGGTAAGACAACATCTAGACACATTTATACTCTCATAATGTATACACCATTTAAACTGCTTGGTTACATATGGTGAGACTAGAGGCCGAATACTTGTTTTGACACTCTGGAATATGATACTCATTATAATGCACTCAATAAGTAATCGTGTATTATATAACTACAAATGATATCAGACTAACAAGTTTGGGAAAGGCCATTTTAAAAATAGACTAGGTATGTGATGTGACAATTGATATGTTAAGTGGTTTATGTCATATTTGATTTATACAGCATATTTAACATAAAAGCATAAAGATAAGTGATTTCTATTGATTGAAGTATATTTTACAATATATTGATAATATTTTAACACAACTGAACAATTATCAGCACGTATAGGAATTGCACCCGGCCCTCTACTTGAAAAGGGCAGTTTTACCCGCGACGCTTAAGTCATTGATAGTGCTAACATCTAGTAATTTTGAACTATTTGTTTTAATCAATGAAACACATTTAGTGAAATTGATTGGTTTGTTTTGTTCACGTTGTATTCCGCAACAACAAATAGAGATATATAGCACAACGGCGTTTTGGATCGCTTTGGAAATCGACGTTACGGATTTGTTTAATATGACTAAACCAGGGCTTTAACATTTTTATAGCAGGTCAATAATGTTTACATTCTATTTTATCTGGTTTTACATAGATTTGATTGTTTTTGTCATTTTACCAAACTATGACGAAGCAGCTTTAATATAAGTATACTGTTTCGGCATTGTATATTTAATTACTAATATAATGTTGTAACAATAAATATATGCATACATTTACAAATGAGATAATAAGCTTAGTTGCTACTGTGATGTTTAAACAATCATTGCATTATCACAAGCACAAAGGAAATGTGTTGTCAATATAGATCTTGACGCCCTCAAAGAAAAATTGTCAACGGGCGAAGAAGAATGCAAGCAAGTAAGAAAGAAACGTGAGGAGGTAAAGAGTGCAAGAGCTAGACAAACTGAAGAAGTCTCCAAACAACTTGAACATATTCAGAATATGCTAAGAACCGTTAAACTCAACCGACCATTGGGTACAATGGCAGGCGGCGAGTATGAAGAAACAATGTGTTCAGCAGAAAGTGGTACAACAGTGTCAGATGTCGGATCAAGTACGCCATTAGAGAAACCGGAGACACATACAAACCGTGAGTTCTGCTTTAATTGTAAGGATTACATATTATTTTTACACCACTAATACTATTTATTTTTCTGATGATGACTTTAAACAATAATTGAATTTGGATAAAATTTGATTAAAATAACGACGTTTTCCGGTAACAATCAATTAATTGTGAATGAATATCCGTGTGTAGCTTGTATGTATTTTGATTCGTGTGATTATCGTTTACCACTTATGGCGTATTGGAATAATACTTCTATATATGGACATGTAACACGTATTTTTGCAATAAGCCATATTTCCGTATGATTGTAGAGGCTATTTACTGGCCATATATCATTCTCTAATTTTAACATGACAATGAATTATTGAGTAACCTAATTACAGGAGAAAACGATATTAACACAAGTACAAATACCTGCTTTAACAATATGCAGGTTGGACCGATTGCATAAGTAAATCAGCATTATACACAAACACGGACCTGACTCAAATCGCAACAGGTATAACTAGTGTCCTGCATTTAGGCGTTCCATATGGTCTTAGTGATAAAAAGTTCATGATTCCACGAGTAGTTCATGCCAATCAGACATTGTTCGCAAACAGCCATTGATTTCTTCTTATATATGGTTCGTAAAAGTTTATTCATGAATAGTTCTCGAAATGAAGTTATTAACACTTCATGAATGGATGGTGAATATTTAAGTGCTCACGAACTGCCCTTTATTACCTAAAGTGAAATACAGATCATTCCATGATAATTGCATGCGCACCGGAGAATGTTCACTAACTCTAGTGAAATACAGATCATGATTGTATTATCAATTCATGCGAACCTGAAACGGAACCCAAAGTATTCCAGCCAACATTCGATTGATTTTCTCATCAAACAGCTGCGTTTTATAATTCGTAAACAAAAAAGAAACAAATAAATAACGAGTAATAGATGTATGAGAAACAGACGTGGTATTTGTATTTCTGAAAACAGGTAGTGTTATTGTTGCCATTGCCATTAATCAATATGTTCGTAGGGGTCTGTGTTAAACGGCAGTCGGAAAGACGAAATTCGATGGATGTAGAAAAATGGCAACTTCGTGGAAGACAAGAAGTAGAAAGGGGTAGGTGATAAGAGAACATATTTTCGATGAATCTCGAAAAAAATGGCATCTTCTAGGAAAACAAGCCCAAGTCCACGTTATGTAATAAAATAATAAACATAGCTTGCATATGAGCTTGGGATTGATACTATGTGTTTTGATAAATTACAATAACTTTCCGAACATTCAAGAGTCTTACATTTATTGCGTTGTGTGTGCGGAAACTTTCAGTTTCCGTGCTGTCTCAACCATCTGGCGGTTATCACACTGTGTTGCTGCTGGACATATCAGAGAGCATGGCGTCAGCGGGTTCTTGGAGAAATGTCAAAACATTCGTGAACGATTTCCTTTCTGGTATGTTCCTTGCACTTAGATTGTGAACACTTAAGTTTTTCCGTGATTTTTTTTTTTTAATAATCACACATAGTAACTCACTCAATGATATAAAACAACGATAACATTTTATTAAATGCTGACTGATGACATATTTCACGTTTTTGGCCAATAATTCTTTATATTTTCTTTGAAGGAACTATGACTTTCGAAGTAATACGATAAATATTTTCTCAGAAAATAGGAACACAACATATTACCTCCCAATAGAGAAAATATTATAATTGGTATTATCCTCAAAGTAAACAAACACCATTTGTTACGGTATGCAATATTGTTGTTAAACCAAAACATCCATACAAACCATTGATGGGACCTGTAGAAAACTGCACAAACCGCAGAAAAGTTAAAAACAACTTATACAACAACTTGTGAACTTCATGAGATAAAGAGCAACCTAGAATTTCGCCGGTTTCGCAATACATTTGGCAATATAAAGTGTACTTTTGTTATCACAGTTATATATTTGGATTTTTATTAAATATTCATCTTATTATTACGAATATGCCAATCACTTTCGAAATCAAAACAGGTTTAGAGGAACACTCTGCATTGTATCAGCCATCACGACATGTTGATGAACATGTAAGCCTTGTTACGTTTGGGCACCAAACACACGTGGAGATACCGATGACAAAGGATTTCAACGCAATCAGAAATAAGATAGGTAAGTTCGTTTAAATGTTCAAGCTTTTTTATGTTTAAATTGAAATATCAGTGCTTATTTTTGTAGGCCACAAGCCCACAACTACATGTATTCACTATCATATTCAGTTTTGATCTGGGAAAGAACTAGAACTAAGCTACACTTAATTTCAGATATTTAATGTATTATTGAACATGTACCATTTTAGGTAAAGTACGTCCTTTCTCCAGGATGTTGGAACGGCACATGGACAGAGTCCCACCGTTTGCAAATGACCTGTTTTTTTTGTATTTCTTTCATGTGTCCTTTATTTATATATTCATATCAGAAAGGCAGAGCTAACACCAGCACTAGAAGATTATATTTTGAAATTTAGGCACATATGATTTGGAAATTCAGACACGATAAAGACTGCTTATACATAAATTATGTTTTTGTAAAAAAATAACATTTTACGTCTTAAAGTAAGTAAATACGACATTAGAAATATTTCATTTTAAAGCAGATACAGCGGTGTTGAATAAAAACAAAAATAAAGTTCAGATCAAGTGGTACTAGAAAATCAACAAATTTAGAGTTGTATACACAAGCAACTATTATTTTTTGTGCACAGTCGAAAACTCAATAATGTACACAATACATGATCAATATTGTCAAGACTATGTTTGGTTCTACAACTGTTTACGAGTAAATGTGTTCGCATCGGGTTAAACTTGATTGCTTTGACATTTTTTGAAGTGGACACCATTTTAATTAATAACACTATTATAACATAGTTACTATAATTGATTTAAATTCCCCGTTCATATCGTTGCATCGATTTAAGATTTTAAAAAATGCTGACAATTTAATCGTATATAGTCGCTTTATATTGAGCACTAAGAGTGGATGTGATTAAGATTGATTTGTGTTCCTCATGACAGATGACATTGAGCTAGGCGGCCCAAGTCCTCTTGTCGGAGGTCTGCTCGTTGCACGTGCAGTTTTACTGTCTGTTCAGAGTGAGTATAATAATTGTAACTGTAGTCAAATTTTGTAACAGGTAACAGTTAAGCATGTTGCTCAGTACTATTTTTTTAAGTGCTACTCGATTATTTCTACGTAATTTGCTTCCAATCGAGGTTTTGCACTATGATAATGTCGTGAGAAGTAAACCCATATACGCTATTATGACAATGCCATGGAATAGTACGGTCAAGACAGGGGAATAAACAAAACACTGTGACAACTAAAACATAAAAAGTAAAGATGGTAATTCTGGCGAACATTATGCAATTTGCCTCTTTTTAAATCATAGTTTTAAAATGTTTATATTTTATCATATATACTTAATCATAACCTTGTATTGTATTATATAACTATGTTGTTAGTTATCTGTGCTTTGATTATTAATAGAATGATAACGAATAATTTTCATGCATGCATGTATTATTCTGAATTATAACGATTAGCTGTAATATGCTTAAGTGGAATACACTATTTGTTCGGTTCTATACTAAATCAATGGTTATTTGAAAATGTATGTCTTATTAGCAAAGTATATACTTTGCAGATCCTCCTGCTTGTATCAACAATGTAAGTATGCACCATAAGGTCATTGTTTTAACGGATGGACAGCCAACAGAGATGTCGTTATACTGCGGACCAGATGTGGCTGACGAAACCAAAGCTGACGAGGTAAAGCAACACACACTTTTATAAAAACGGACGTTTTATAAAGTGATGCAAAAAAATCATTATCCTTTAGTCATGCATTCAACCAATAACAATATACGACAACATATTTTTATTAAAATCGTTAAACGAGATCAGCATAATTGCTTTGTTATTCATATTATCGCATCTTTGTCTTTTGCTGCTTTTCATTCATACACTGTTTCATACTGATTTGATTTTATAAAATAGGATATGGCACACCTAGTGTGCATATTAGACATACTACACGATGCCAAGATGTCGGTATTCTTTGTTGAAGTCCCCAATTGCGCCACAGTAAGTTAATACATTGAAACAATTAATTCTAGTTGTACGTTATCTGATTAACCTATTAACACACCGTGATAGTTACCTTGTTACCTTGTATTTGGGTGGATATAAGTTTACTGACTAAGATTAACTTGCACAAAATAGAAACGTTAACAATGACATATACACATTTATGTGTTTATAAAATGATAATTATGTATGTTCTTGAGAAATGTCTAAAAATATGTCGCACTCCTATATTAATGACAAGAACAAGACCTGGATTGTGATACATTTTGAACCTTTTGCAGTGGCCAGCTTCTGTTTTTTTTACAATATACACATGTATCACAAAATAATATACACTTTAAAAATACATCTTGTTTCGTTAATTTAGTTATACTTCATTTAGTCATATAAATTGACAGTCGTTCACATACCTTCAGAATTATTTTTCATGTATGATAGCATTGATTTATAAATACGTGTGGTTCGTTTTAGGGACACAAACATGGTATAGTTTTGAAACATATTTGTTCATTATGGTCACGACTATCCTTATAAATGTTTGTCTCACTTGCGTTGGTAAGGGTTGTGTTTTTTCAATAAATTAAGCATAGCTATACACGACAGTTTGTTTAGAAAATGAGTTCAATTTGACTTTGTCAGTGTTGTGAATATCTAACACTCGTTTTATCTCCCCATTATCGTCTCGTCTCGGACTTTTCGGGCGATGGTTGGATTTCCTTTTTGTTATCGTTTTGTTTCATCTAATTAGTGCAATGACAGCACAGCATATCTAGATATATGCATGTCATATATGATGACCGTTTGTTCCAGACAGTTTTCTCGTGTATCCGATCGGATGAGCCATACAAAAATGTATTCGATTGCAATGCAGGACGCAGATTGGCAAGACGCAATTATCTTTGTGTAAGAATGCATTTGCATTTCTTTTCTAGTTACGACTTTGTGTATGTTTATATTAAAAAAAAATAAACTTCTAATCCATTGTGTCGTACTATGAGTTCCAGTGTCTATGATCAGTGTAACTCTAAATAAGCTTTATTGTTTTAGACACAAACGGTTAACATCGAACAGTTGGGCGATTTAAATATTTCTGATGGAAATTTGACAGCAGAGGATAACGTAAGTAGTGATTACAGTATGGTAACATTATTTTTAACCGTTAGCATGAACATTTTAATATTTTTTATGACTTTTTCTGGACACGTAAATTCTGATTTTGGAAAACACAACTTACGAGTTTGCATCGCCATTTTCAGATGTGAATGTAATACTTGTTAGCAAAAAATCGTGGTTGGGACAGGGAGTCACTTATCACATTTCAATTATTCGTGTTTACTTGTCTGAGGTGATTGTAACCGGCCTTTTTTATTGCATGTCAATTAACCAGTCCATTGTTATACAGTGACAGTAAAGTTTACACGAAGTGAAAAGTGTATCAGAAAACATTGTGTCAATGAATTCAGCAACTGTAAATTGAAACAATAATTTCCATATACTATTAAATCTTCCTAAGCGCAAACAACGAAATACAAATTAATATGTTTGTGTTGCTGCATTAGCAATTTGTAGGACGTGTCAAGTGGCAACTGAGTACAAAGTGTGATTTACTCCCCTTTGTTTAGTATTTATGTGTATCTGAATTGTCAAACGTGTGCGTTGATTACTTTGCATACTGATGCATTTCATGCCTATGTAAATTCGGTCTTAAAAAATAAATAAAACGTGGGCATTATTATTCGTTTGGATATTAAGTTCTTTGATCGGTCTACCCACGAAATCAACGAAAATTATTGTCTCTGGAATAATAATGATAATTTTGCTGAATATGCTTGAAGGAAGTTCAAAATATATTTACTTATATCAAGAAATGAATAGCACGTTACAATAAAAAGAAATTTAATTCACAACTTGTTTGTATTATTGTATACTGATGTCTAATAAATTGCATCAGCACATTTATAGCATTCTTCTCAAGGCAGATATGTGTGACATTGTCACAACAACGCATAAACATGTCGCGGATGCAATGGCCGCAAGCGGACATCGAAGTTCTAGTATGTACCTTGAAAGCAACTGCAAAACACTGCCAATCATTGGTTCCCGCGTTCGCAGAGGACCTGACTGGAAATGGGATTACCAGGACAGTAATGGCGTGGGGACTGTGGTTGGACATTGGGACAATGGTAAATGATACCACATACATATGTTTGATCAGATATATATCTTGATATGTTTGTAGGAAGGCAAGCATAGAACAAAAATGCGGTCATTAAATCGCAGTCACTATCGCTTTACTAAAATTATTTAACATACATATTGCTTGATAATGGTCAAAGATGATTCTGTCATAAATCTTAACTAGTCTTGAATATTTATCAAACATAATAGCGGACTTTTAGAAAAGACAAATGTAATTTTAAATCAATTAAACTTAGTGTTTCAATACGATGTTGATTAAAAGCTTCCGCCTCAGCATGTGAAATGTATGTATAATGTTTTAACATCTTGTATTTGCTTTAAAGACCTTCACCATCATACGTTGTCCACGTTTTGTTACTGCTTATTATAAAGTTATTCACTTTATAATGTTAATTTAAAAAAAAAACAGGTGGTAATTGTTGAGATATGTGGTTTTTTACCTTCATCGTGATGGCAATTGATCCCCTGCCTCAATTCTTGACAAGCTGATGGTTACAATAAATAATGTGCCTGTAATATTCCATGCGTTTTAATATTCCTATTTTGTAAGCATTAAACTTAAAAAAAACTATATTTCTTTTTATAAATGGCCTGACATTTGTGTTTAAAATTCGGTCAACTTTGAGTTTGGTTTATTTGTTACCTTTTAATATAGTCTGTGTCTATTTCTATGACGTTTTTTTAATCAATTTGCGTTACCCGTCAAGTCAATTGCATTCGATGATAATAAAAAGCTTTTGATAGATATGCACATACAGATGAAACGTTTTTCTAATTCGCTAACATAAATTAAACACAACCTAACATCATGTGCAATTCTTTCTTTGGATGTTCAAAACAGAAACATGGGTGACGGTGGAGTGGGACGCCAAATTGCCTGGTGGTAACCTAGGGTACCGATATGGCGCAGGATTCTTCGATCTTCTCATTGTCGACGAGGTTCGACCCCTTCAGCCCGGAAAGTTAATGGCTGTCGGCTGTCAAGTGAAAACTGGTATACTACTGTGTCAGACATATTTCAAATACATTTCGAAATATTTAAAATAAGCATGTATTATAATTGTTCAATAAGCAGTAAGCTTCAAATGGAGTTCTGATGACAATAATTTCTCAACTGAATGCACAAAAACAATTTGACCACCGCAATGAAAACGAGACCTAACAGCAGCACTGGATAAAACAACAGCAAACGTTTAGATATTTAAGAAATATTAATAGTATTTTAGTAGAATATTTTAACCGTGGTAAATATGTTTAACGATAAAATGCCCCTTTGAGGGGTTAATACATTTTTTTTTTCATATGTCAACTTCGAAGTAATAATATAAAAATAATTTGCCTAGCACACCTTTTACTAGTTAAAAATGTTTTCGTTTATAGTTTACATAACGTGTTGTTATTAACTAAATGCAATATTATTGGAAAAAGCAATGCCTATATGTATGGAATATTGATTTGTGTTATTTGTTCAGGTCGACAGGGTAAATTTAGCAATGTCCATGCCTGGAACAAGGGTGTTGTTATTGAAATGAAACCACCTAAAGCCCGAGTAAGTATTATATCTTAATACATGTATCTTACTTACACTGAACAAAACATCTACTCGTCCACTTAATTTAATGTGATCTCTAAGTAACGACAGTGTATCTGTATACAATTTGACAACAGTTCATTTAACACAGCTTTTTGTTAATTTTGAGTATAAAACAGGATTTTGTCTCGAGAAAGATAGCGGATCGTCGGACTCGACATCAATTTTGGGGCAAGGAGAGCAAGTGCACCGTGTTTTTTGTTCATGAATGCGTGTTCATACATTGTGATATATCTTAATAAAAACAAACAGAAACTATGTCAGTAATAAGCAAAAAGAAACGTTGTCGAGCCGTCTGAATGCTCTATGCTCGAACTTTCGATAGGAAAGTATGATAACCGTCGTCATCAAAATCGATATTACATCTACGCTGTGTAATATGTACATGTTTTTACTCTCATCTTCGCTGGTTTAAATAAATGCACCCGAAAGTGTCCAATTGATTACCAACCGCCTTAAGTCACAGCCATGTTTTACTTGCAAAATATTGCTTATGTTTCACATCACGTTGATCGAATGTGGATATTTATTCCGCAATTTGGCCTTCATATAGTCAAATCATCTTTTAAGAAAAGATGCATGTTGCAACTACTGTGAAAAAAGGGCAATATGAAAAGAAAAAGAAAGTGTATCATTAATTTGTAAATTGATTTTGCGACTTGTTATATGCAATACGCTTGATTGACTAGATTGATTTAAGTTTATATTAAAACTGGAATCCAAACTTTTTTACACTTACAAAAGGTTCAAAATGGGATTTTGTTTCTGACCTACCGTATGAAATTAGTAAGGTTTACATATTAATGCCTTGATAAAAGGAAACATATACAATCGAAAGCAGATAGACGCTTTTACCTATAGAATCATTTTCTACACTGTTGTGACATATGGCATCGACATTATTTTTTCTGCAAGTTTCAAAAAGAAAAAAACAAACTTAACACTACTCACGACAATATAAATCATAAAAAAATAAAAGAAAAAAACAAAAAACTGCAGATTTGACATGATTAAAATCTTTGATATTTTTACATACAGGTTCGTTGGGACAGTGGAATAAGAAGAGATTACAGTTATGGCGGGGACGGCAGATTTGAAATAGAAATTTGGTACGGCTTGACTCACTGTTAATGAAGCGCATTTAAGATAACAATACTGTTTATAGAAACTTGTTATTAGAATATTCTTCCATTTTAGAATTACACTCAATATCTAGAAAAATGACCGAATTAAGTATTCATGTATACTAACAGGAACAGGGTTGCTTTCATCATGTTTCGTATCTCATAACAGTACGTTTTTACCATTTTACCGATACTGTTTGTATATTGTGTTGTTATAGTTAGAGTACTAAGCGATCCACATATAATCATTTTAGAAAACCAAAGAAATAGTCGAACTGTTTTATCAATTCAACTAATTGCTACTTATTTTATAAATGTTTAATGTCCTTTGGTGTTATTTCACTCCTCTCTATACACCATGTTTTGATTAGAGGAATAATAGACAAAAAGGTGGAAATGGTACTTATTTAAATGAAACTACATCTAATTGTACTCAATTAATTCAAGATGCTGATTACTTCAGAGCGGCATATTAGTATTGAATACACATAGCATTCGAATATGTTTATGTAACCTGGATTATCACCTTGTTCATTTACCATGACATGTATGTTGAACAATAATGTGATATAAACAGAAAGATTCCAAGGTGGTGAATTATGTTTAAATCATGTTCTGTTTTTTTTTCTGTGTGCTGGAAAGGAAGAATACTTGTCTTATGTTGATAAACTGGGTAAATTAATCAGGATTTTCAGATGGTGTTTCAGTATTTTTGTATCCAAATACAATTTGTGCATTGATATAAACCATAATCAGTCTTTAATGATAAATAAATATCCGTTTTGTTTTTCATGGAAAGTGCCAAACCAGCGACAACTCTTACAGAATCTGACAAACCTGCACCTGGGTCAAAAAGTAAAAATAAAAGCAAGCTTTTAAAGTAGTATCTTCGTAGATCCTTGGATCCAGTGCTGTAGAAAAACAATACATGCGCTGAATGTTGGTACATTCCAATGATGCAACAAGTGAACTTGGCCAAGTGTATGTTTCGAAAAATGTGTCTGTGCAATTTATTTCTTGAGCATGTATCTCATGGTTTTATGGCATTGACTTATCACAACTTTGATTCTTGATTAATGTATTAAGTCTATTAAACAAACTTGAATAGAAGTATCCTTTTCCACGATCAGTAAAACATACATTCATTCAAAAAATTATTGTCAATACATACTTATAAATATGTCGTTATTAATATGTCGATAGAAATAATTCCTATGGATCTGAATGGTTTGCAATAGTTGTGGCGTGCTTTGCAACTCAAAATTGAAATGATATTCTAAAATAGATTTATGTGAACTAACCATATAATAAAAGAAAAAGTAACAGTTTTTTATTGTTGGTTATCGTTGAATGCACAATCATTAATAGATTATCCTCTTGCAATTGCGTTCGTAGATTCTTGATCGTGAACACATTTGGACATCATACCGTGACACGTGTACCTAAAAAGTCGTAAGAAAATCACAATCGAGTAAATACCATTGGATTAGAGCTGCGCTCTAGGAAAACAAGGGTTAAACACATGTGCGTATAAAGTGTCATCCCATATAAGCCTGTGCAAAAGCACGAGCTAATCATGGACGACACTTTCCGCCTAGACTGGATTTTCGTTTGGAAAAGGCTTCCTTTAAACGTAAAATTCCTTAAAAGCGGAAAGTGTCGTGCTGATGGACTGCACAGGCTAACTTGGGACGACACTTTACAATGTCAAATCAGCTGTTCTGCTGCGCCAAATGTGTCCCGACAAAAACTTTCTAGTACACCAACCGATCGCCTAGGTTAGAAAGACTGAACATATGATTAGTATATTGTATTTATAATCAATTGTTATTGAACTACGTTTTGCATATGTTTTCACAAAAGTAAAGCGTATGTATCTTACAATGCTGATAATTAAATTGTACTATAATATATCGTTTTTAATGATCACATAAGTATACCAAATATTGCACGTGAACAAATCATAAACAAATAAACTGTCATCGGTTTTTACGTTATGCTTTTAACATGGAATTCGTATGCAAACAAAACCTATGAAGAAATTGAACAAAATGGTCGCAAAAAAAGACTGGAATATTTTTCAGAAATCTGATTGAATCTGTATGTATCAAGCCCATTTTTATAAACCAAGTATTTTTATCGTTTTTTTCACGCCTAAAGACAGAAAATATAAGAATATATTATTGATGCAAACGAGTTTGATAATACAATACATACTTGACCTACGTGATGGTATATTTAGAAAAAAACGTTATCCGTTAGACGAAAATAGACTTCGTGTGTGGCGACTATTGGAAGGCGTTATGTCGAATGGAGCTGATTAACGGTTACTCACCAGTGTATTACATACGCTATATTAATCCCATTTAAAGTAAATTAATTTGCTATAACGGAAAAATATACCAATAATTTCGCGGTACAATTGATACTATCTGTAGATTATATGTTCATTATGTGGAACACATCACTCCTGTTTCCGGTTTGATTAAAATATTTACCAATTTCTTCCACACTTTCTATGCCTAAAATATATATTCATGTATTGTTGTTGACATCAAATTTCGTGGATATATGAAATCTGGTATGTTGACCTCAATTCGTGGATATTTTAAAAAATGATATAAAACATCGGACTTGACAGTTCCATTAACATGTTTTATTGTCACGATAACTGTGTTGAGTTAGAATCTAGATTTAGTGCTTCCGAATATATGTCATTAGGTCATATCTTAGATTAATCTCTTTTAAACTCGGTCGGAAAGTTTATCATTTGCTTCAAACAGTAAGTCATAGCATATAAAACATTGCAACCACTACAGAAGAAATTTTAATGACACAATAGTAATGAAACTTTGTCAGAAGGGTGATCTTGACAATAGCGATGCCATGTTTGTATATGCGCCATGTGTAATGAAAATCTAGGTCACCAGGTAAAGTATTCAACATATGTTCTACCTTGAACTCAGGTAAGAGCTTTAGGGGCATCCTATTCAGGGATATGTTATAAGCATTTTTATTAAATTTATAACATTATGTGATGCATAGGAAATATTTTTTGCAGGCGAATGAATCGATCTTCGATGATTCATTTGACTTGATGGGTAGTTTTGCTCGCGGATGTCAATGGAAAATGAAGTAATGCTTAATATTGGTCGTTTTTATACTATTATATTGTAAATAGGAATAACACACACATGAACAGGTATAAAATATCAAGTTCGCCTTCATAGGGTGTAATAGTCTTAATAAACAATCGTTGACTATTGTGTAATACATTGTGTATAGACATTTAATATACTACATGTTCATTTAAATAGTCTGGTGTTAATGCATGATAAGTATATAATCCATATGAAATACAACCCTCTTTATGTTACTTATCCCATATTGAATGCAAATGAGATGCAATGCAGTGTTTAGAAGGACGTTCCATACATTCTGGCCCACTCTCTTTCGTTCATAAACAGGCGAGACAAACTAATCGCTACGGTGTATAATGAACGTAGAAATGACTCATTTCTGGAGATTGGTTCCCGAGTTCCCAGAGGACCCCCATTGGATTTGGAATATCCAAGACAATCATAGCGTTTGGACAATTGAATGACATTTTGCAGAAGGTGTTGGAACCATCAATTTCACTGTCTGAAAGAATCGGAATACCATAAGGCATTGAGCTCATTAAAACATCTCCGACATTCTAGAAAGTTCCACTGACGATCGTTCTTGAGTCTTAATTTAATTGATATATACGCCCAAATTATATTAATTTCATGTGATTTGGTGCTGAATAAATAGTTTTTTTTCAAGATTCCACAGTGTGGGTTACATGGGATTAAGACGGAACAAACTACATACTAGCGTTATGGCAATGGTATTAATTACAGCTTTGTAACCGACGAACCACGTGAGATGAAACCTGCTCAGCAAATGGCTGTTGGATGTCGATTGAAACCAAGTCAGTTAATCGTAACACTTCCCGAAGGCAAAATTGCTTAATGTGTTTCGTTGTAGACTTATATCACTGGGGGCTGACAAGGTCAAAGCGTAGTCCATTTGTCTACGACGTCGGGTATATGTTTTACTACGAAACATTGTGTCAATACACATGACATCGATATCATGGATACAGAAACTTCGTTGAGTAACCTATACATTATATTTGTAGTTCGTTGCACAACAAATACATACTCTGTGCAAAACCTATACATACAGCGACTTGTAATTTCCTACGAAAAAAAACATTTGAATGATTAAAATATATGTTCGTAACCTGTTTTGTACTGTAAAATGTTTGATGTACAGTGTATCTAAGTAACCTGTAGTTTCATTTAAGTTAAGTTACTGTAATTGGCTATTTAAACAGAATAACCACCTTATGCATTACTTCACATCAATATATTTCGATTTTAGCTCAAAATCAATGTAAAGGTTGAAACAACGCGCATTTGTAACTAGTTTGTAATTGAAAATAAGTACCTCCCATTACTGGATGTTTTGTTCTCTAATCCATAAATACCAGAAAAGATGAAACTCGCCTGATTAAGTAGTGTATTGACACAATGTTTCGTAGTAAAACATATACCCGACGTCGTAGACAAACGGACTACGCTTTGACATCGCCAGCCCCCAGTGTTATATTGGACTGCTGGCCTTGATAGTATTAATCACTCACGAATAAAACACTCAAAATCAAGATATGAATGGTGTCATATTTTAAACATAATTACGACTTATTCCTAATATACACGTCGACCCATGCTTGTGTTGTTGTGTTAATGCTTGGTTAAATGTTAGGCTACGCTAGCCATTTAACCGTTTCAAACGCAAATACTGTTCGTTGACTTGTATAAGGCCGTGACCCCAGCTTAAATGAATCTATACAGTAAAAAGGATTTTTCTCCTAATACCGTTTAATTATTTGCTTTATTCGGTTGCACACATATCTTGAAAGGATTTTCATATAAATCGCTTTTTTTATAATTGGGTAGGATACTAGATACTAAATGAAGCGAAGTTTCGTTTTCTACTCACGATCTGGCTTTACGTGTTACACCACAGACAGCGCATGTAAGCATAACACGTGTAATTTGGTGTGTTCCGTAAACAAGTGACTTGTTAAGATTTTCGTATTTTTAACAAGATCGTTAAATAAATAATATAAAATAACAAATATAAACAATTTTGAATTATCTTAAATACGTTTAATGACAAGAAATGCTATTATTTTTCCGGAGACTGGAACTCGAGATTTTTGGAAGCAAAATCTTTCACGTCATCTCTGGACCATCAAGGACTAATGATACTAATTTTACTCTATATTAAGTACTCGTGTAGTTTGTTTTTTTCCCATATACCATGGTTTGACCTTAATTTATTAACACAATTTAAGGTGCCTTGGGACAACGGCAAACGTGTTGATTACAATTTTTATGCAAGTGGTCGATATGAAATATAATTATGGTAAGTTGGTATTATTGACGTTGTTTGAGTTCGTGGTCGTATGGTACCACATTTCCGAAAGATAAGTTCCTCCACAATTCTGAATCAAAATATCATCAATTATGTATGCGTCTTGCAACATTGGACCAAACATGTATTGTTTTGAATTGCCGGTGGTGCATTTGCTTAGTAAATGATTTATAAATATGTATACAACTTTGTTTGTATCGCAATTGACGAACTGTACTGTTTTCATTATGTGTTGTTGACGATGTACAAGACGAAATAAAACTGTCTGTCTGTCATGAAGTCCTGTTTTCATATGACATAAGTATGCTCGTGTTGCACTCTTATTAATTGTGTACAACTCATGTGTCTTTACTTGCACATCACTAGAAAATAATATTTGTTGGGTATTATAAATTAGGATTGAGTGCATTAAAAGAACGAACAGTATGGTTATTTTTTTTTCAACACACCATCACAAGGACAGACGCGGGACGTCAGCAGCCAAACGTATGCAACAGGCTCTTAGTTGTATGCATACACTAATGGGTGAAAAAGAATTTTAAAAAATAACAAACTTGATTAATTATTATTGTTAGGTGAAACACTATAATACTATAAAAACATGTTCGTGAGTTACAGTCGAGGTTTCTACAATAACACTCTGTCAACAAAGTGTTAAACAATCGATAGTAATTATGAATGCGTTCAATTAAAACACAGTGGTTCTAGACAAGAATTGTTCACAGAATCTTCGGCATAATATCTCTCTTATTTAAAATGAAAAATGTTCATGACAATTTATGTTCCTTCTGTAATGAAAATAAAGAAACCCTTTTACATATATTCTGGGACTGTATTTTCACAAAGAGAATTGTAAATGATGTTGCAGATTTTTTAAGATCACATCATGTGCAAAACATTACTGAGATTTCTTGTCAAACAATGTTATTGGGTGTACAAGTATTAAACTGACTGACATTAATGTTCTCATCCTAGAAATTAAAAAGTATATATGTGTATGCAAGAGAAAGGGTCTATTACCTTCAATAACGGGGCTAAATAATTATCCTTGCGAAGCAATGGAAATTCAATGGAAATCAAAATATAAAGAAAAGGAAATACTTAACTGGTTGATTGTAAAACTTTGTATAGATCAATAGAATAATCTTATTGTTGTTTGCTTTAAGTATTTAATACCATGGTCGTTTGATTAATGTTTATAATTGTCTGAAGTCCAAGCGTTTGATTAAAGTGAAGTCCAAACATTTTTCTTTCCTTTTTGTATCATAACATGGCATTTTCGTATGTTTCTGTGTGTGTTTGAACTGTATGATTGTGTCTATATAAATGAATGCATGGATTAAATTTACCTCTATTATGGCAACCAAGTTGAATTGTTAAGAGGACTCTATTTTAAAGAACTGTATTATATATTAAAAAATTAACATGTATTCTAACAATACAATTTGTAATGTATGGATGTGAATAGAGGCTATGAATTCAAAAAAAAAAGTGTAGATTGTTGTATTTTGCATGTTTAATGAAACAACTACTTTTGCTTGCAATGGTTTATGTATGGAATTGAAATTTAGTTTATATTGTTAGGAGCATTTAAGCTTTCTAGTTAAGATATTTTGATAACATTTAGAATTTCCATGTTATACGTATACGACATTTTCATATTTAATTGCTAACATACATATAATTATTAGCACACAGCAATGCGTCTTATTAATAATTATAGATTAAACTGTTCGGGTTCTAACAATTCGTCGGTATGGATTATAACATAAACTTCTTCATGTTTTTTTGTAAACATGAACATTACGTTGTATATTTTGTAACATTATTTTCAAATTGGTGTAAATTAATGCTCCGTAGTTTTTCTTTAATAAAATTGCATCTGTTTTACTAAAGATTATTAAAACTGTTTCTCCGATAGGGTTGTTTCCAGTCTTAACAGTCGTTCAAGAAACACAAGATCGGGTACCGCAATTATTGGAAGCAAATCAAACCGTTCACAAGTTGAACCGGTCTAAAAACAACGGAGAAGCAAACTAATAGCAATGCACACACTTAATTGTTTAAGTAATTTATTTGTTACTTTGTCCATTGTTTAAAAACAAGAATAAGTTTCAATTTGTAGCTGTGATGTTTGGCTGCATTGTGTTGGGACATAAAATGCACTCGATACTTTATTGGCAATACTCAGATTTAGCATGCGCAGATTTGGTTTATTTAAGAAAATGACGTGAATATCAGAAGTTTTTATTGTTTGAAACGGTTGTCTATATTCAGTTTTTATAAAATGAGATCGCAACACGAGAGCAAATCATTTGACCTGGTATCAGTGTACTTGCGTAGCAATAAAAAACTGTTCAAATGCGCTCCTTTGATGCTCCGCATTAAGTGCTTTATCGTATGATCGTTATATAAAATATTAATTTGATGCATGTTATGCTCATTACTATTGTAAAATATCCAGAATGACAATACGCACACGATTACCATTGAACAACCGGGAAATCAAACTTTGGATGTGCTTCCGCAAAATTACACAGCTTATCAATCAACAATAAACTCACAAATTCCAGTTAATAACTATTTGTTTTGAATGTATTACTGTAAAACAGTATAAGTAAACAAGGTTGGCGTAGCAACCGAATCATACATGCATCGATTTCATAGACATATTTACAGAAAACATAAAATCGGGAGTACTTACCATGCACATTCAAACGGTTGTATGAATAACTTATAGATGGATGATCGTATTGACAATGTTTGAGACAAATGAGTCATGATATATATGTATATGCATATTATAACAGCTAATACAATCAATATATTATGTTATGAATCGTAGAATGTATTCATATGAAACACTCATTCCGGTGGGATACATAGTTATTTGTCGATTATTATGATGGTGATAGTGATATAAATAATGATGGGTATATGGAAGAAGTTACGAAGGTGGAAGGTAGTTATAATGTTACCTGGTTAAACACGGTTCTATTTCTATCGTTTAACCTTTGCCGTTGTTATGTTTTCCTATGAGAACAGTGTACAACCTTACTTAACAATGCTAGTCTTTTTAAAGCGGGTATATATGATTTAACATTATATTTTTAAAACCATATGAAATGTTGATAAATAGCACACATAAATAAACTTCTAGAAATTGCAATTTATTTTTGCTTCCACAGTCGAAACTCCATTGATGTATTAACATTTTCACTGTTGGGAAAGCCCCACTGTTTTTGAAGATGTGTTCATACGACACATAAAACACATTTTGGGTTTGTAACATACGAGAAGCCGTGTCAGTATCGGTGTAAACTTGTTCGTTTGAAGTGTTTTTGAAGGGAACATTATGTGATTTATAGTACCATTTAAAGATAATATTTATTTTTTTGACTTCCTTGTTTATATTCATGTGTTGGTTTAAGATTAAGTAAAAAAAAATGTTGATATATTAATAGGATATACTCGCTTTTAAAAGCAAAACGTTTATTGAGTGTTTGTTTATTAAAAATAATACTCGAAAATGACATTCAAATCCAATCATTTTAAGGAAAAAATATCGTGTTGTTTGCGTTGAAATTGTTCATACTGCGATGATTAACTATCCGTTTTGGTTTTATCATATATGCTACCTATCTACCAATACAGATCATTAATTTAACCTTATTAACATGCCTTTACCCAAATGACCTGGTAGTATTGATAAACAATTACTGTATAAGCAACACACGTTCCTGGATTGTGGTAATGGCCCATCTTTGTTTGAGTGAATCTTAGAATTATTTATCGCTGACATAGTTTATATGGAAGCCTCGAACAGAAAACGTGTAAATGAAATTATTTTACAAATACAAAACAATTAAACGTTCGATGTATGTTCATGATCCAAGTACGGGCTTCTTGAAACATTTAAATGAGTTTAATACGTCTTTATATTTCAAAGTACAATTTTACTATTGAATGATATCAAATCTAGGGACTATAATTTTGGTATTAGTATTGTTGTCAAAATGTCTTAAAAATACTTTTTTAAAGTCTGGCGGAATTCTTGATTTCAGAACGGAATATTATTATTCTATTTAAACAAGTGATACAACCTCCTGACAAAGTAAAATGATCGTTTAAGCCCCATTTACGCTCAAAATCAACAAATATTACGTAACATGTTTCGTAAATAAAGTTAACCCATAACAAATCAGTGTTCCTTCCAATAGCCACAATTTCAACGCTGTGGTCTGGTAACATAGATTTAACAACATACAAAACGCTTTTTTTTTATTTTGTATGGTACAATATATTCAACACATGTTCATGTACCCATGTAGAGTTCATGTGTTGTATAATTAGATATCGTTGCGGGACATTACAATGAAATATATTGTACTACAAAAAATAGTATTTTATATCTTAATAAATCTATGTTACCAGACCACTTCAAGCGTTGACACTTTGGCTATTGCTATAAGGATCGTGTCTGTTTTGCAGCCGTAAGTGATAAAAATTATGTTCGGAAGTATAATCATATTGCTGCGTGGTAAACATGTAAACATCATAACTGTTAAGATGCTTATCAAGAATGTTATGGCCTTCTGAGCATCTGTTTTATTTATCATTAAACCGCCATACAAAGGGCTCATTTTACTGAAATTATTACGATGTACATAATTCGTTTTGTTCTCAAGATAAAATGCATTCTGAAAACATTATTTTAATAATCATTTGGTTGGTTTATTGATCATAAAATAACATTAAGTTAAATGCATTTCCCAAGAAACGGTAAACAAGTTATGTTTGTATATAATAATAGTACTAAAACTGTACCGCTTATTGTATACCTAATATCATGTTTACTCATTACAACAGTAGAGCCAGTTTAAGTCAGTTTAGGGAATGTGTCTTTTGAAGCGGACTATGGTCACCAAAAGGTGTCAGTTTACATTTTTATTATTTCATGTGTCAATAATATTCACCTTTTATTTGGCTTAATTCGTTCCTGTTAGAAGCTTATCAGTGTATCATAGCTATTTATATTAAAAAGGATGTGTTATGTATTGGCCACTAAATAATATATACGTTGTATATTGCAGTACATTAAAGGTCAATTTCAAAGAAAATCCAAAGTCAATATATTTAATGCTATTTACATTGAAATATGATTAAATTATCGGGTAAATAATGTTTAAGTGTTGTGTTTAACATAAAAAGATGATTTTGTTGACTTTTATGATCGTAACTCGCAAAGCGTTGATTCGCTTATCTCCCCTGTTCTCCCCTGCTGTGTGACGTCACAGCTGAACAAGCATTTTCGCGTCCGCTGTAGAAGATAAGCGATATTTCAAAATTCGGGTTTTATTTTTCTGTTTTTATTGATATTTTCGTGATTTTTTTTTTTCACTGGTTAAGCAGATACAGATAAAACACTGATATATTTACTTCTGCGCGATTGTGTTAACATTTCGTCAGCTTCACTGCATACTTCATACAATTACCATCGGATGTCATCTGTCAAAACAATGGTAATCCCGTTTATGGCCGATTTCCATTGTTAACATTAAATTCTGGTAAATCT
>VMBQ01000702.1:179711-190128 GCA_007657795.1 Dreissena rostriformis | reverse complement strand
TATTATAATAGCGACGCTGACTATTTTAATTATCCGAAAGCTTCTTAACCGAAAGAAGAAAAACAAGAACAATCTTGTTACAGAGGAAAATTCTATACGATTGGATTTCACATTTATTTTGTTAGCAATTTCAGCTTTCTTTATTGCGTTGAACATACCATTTTGCTCAATGTGGGTAAAGCAGTCTTTGCATTCGCGTTACTTGCACTCAACATTAAACCACACGGATCACCTTAATTTTGAATATTGGCAAGGAGTTATGAAAATCACACGAACAATTGTGTACATAAACTATTGCATCAACTTTTTCCTTTACAGTATTACAGGAGCTTGTTTTCGAAGACAATTACAGGCTCTTTTCACCCGATCACGTGATTCTCACAGGACATTGTATGAACGCACTGGAAACGGTACGCAGTGTACTAACGTAAAGAACAGAAATACGTGGGTATAGCACAAAAGTACAATTAGGTTCAACGTGTTTTTATCTTATTCATAACGGGCAGTGCGATGGAGCAAACAAAAGTGACTCCTGCACGAATTGTTATTATTAAAGCACATTCAGTTTGTATTATTCACATTCTAGCTGCAGCTTGTTTGTTGAACTGAGCACTGAGTTTTCTAACTTAAACGAGAATGCAGTATATGTGTATACAAACATCAGAAACAGATTATCGAGTCATTAAACTATGTATATATTAGACTACGAACTGTATGCACATAGTGCTTAATAATGACTACTTGTTATTTACAAAAAACATTCAATCACAGTTCAAGAGTTTAAAGTTATAAACGTTAAGAAATAAAAATATGTAAAAATGGAAAATTTATAAATTAACATTATAACAGTTTTGTAACGGTTTAAACAGTGGCGGTATTTAATAATTTACGGAAGATAAATATTAAAACTGTACATGTACTTGTAGAAATGAATGTCAAAAAGGATAGCGTCTATTTCAATGTTAAGTATACAGCTTACATTAAAATTATAGTCAATAAACGGCATATACGTGTATACTAGGTTCAACAATAAGCAATCAGTCAAGACATCTCAAGGGTTATTTTGTAGAGTATATCTTTTCTCGTGATAATCGCACAAGGCCAATAAAAACTAGCGTAAATCGGACCAATTAATCAGTGAAGCGAACAGCGGGCAGAAATACGTAGAAACACATAACATTGATGATCAAATGAAGAGTGTTTACAAAAACGATAGAACCCGTGAATAACATTGATATAATTATATTAAGTTAATGTTCAAATATCAGACAACCTTCAACGTCTAACCAATGAGCACACCTTTTAGCCCACATCTGAAGGTAATTGTTTCTACAAACACTATTGAGACCTAATGTGATATTTTGCCAAAGGCAATACGTATTCTCTGATTTTCTTGAGCTTGGTACATAGCAAACATTTCGGAAGTCATTGTTCGTATAAATACTTTAACGACCGTAGTTGAAGTTTTTAATTAATTTATTTATCATTATCATCTCGTTTTAAATGCAACTCAATTGTTATACATTCAGAACAGAAGTGATGTTTTCAATTATATTACTTTTTATTTTCGGAGAAATTAACTTTATTTTAAAATGAATAATTAATGCTATCGTATTTGTTACTCATGTGCGAATTCGTAATTCCCTGTAGCAGAACTTTTACGACTGATTCGCGATAATTTCGCAAATATGAGATTGTTTATATACCTATCTGAAATATATTATATAATTTGGCTCTTAACTGAATGTTTTGTTTATGTTATCTCTTAACAAGATTCATATATAAATCCAATTTGTATTTACGTTTGGTGAAATGTCTTAATTATCAGGACTTTGGGTAGTCTTTAGTTGTATTGAGTCAAAGTGACTTTCTGAAATAACGAATGTGTTCATGGGAAAATATGAAGATCATAAGGTTCGTTTGTTTAAAAATGTTTGTCTCAGCTCATTACATTGAAGTTTACGCTACATTTACGTAATTGCAAGGGTTTGTGATAATAAGTATGATTTGTACAAGTAATATATGTGTACGCATAAAAAGTGTTGTAACATATTTCTATTAGAAGAACGAACACTTCTAGATATTTATGGATTGATGATACGTCTTTTCATGTAAAGGATGCATACAAAATTCTAAATTAAATTGTTTGTTTTCAGTTTAACTATTATAGACATACCTGCAGAAAGCGAGACTATGGCCATTCGCATTCAATATCCATCGCACGTTTGTGATACATTTATCTGACACTATCTATACATGCAATCGTGATTAAAACGGCCCCCGTCAAATGTTTTAAATATATATTTATTTAGGATAACGTTAACAATCAAGAATTCAAACATATATCCTCATATTGTATACATAACGCAGCTGTATTAATCGTGTTACTCCTATGCTACTCGTAGCATTGTATATCCATACCTATATTTCCAAAAAACATCGCGGTAATTTAGTATTACCAAGTATTATTAAAAAAGAAGATTAATGGCCTTCAAACACTGACTGGGCATTAGTTAAGAGACGAACGGGGAATAACACAGACGATAAACAATTATTATTGGAACATTTATTAGTCATATATGTGTCCAAACCGCCAATAAAGTAAGATATATGTCTCATTACAAATCATTCCCCTTCAAATCGAAAAAATGAAGCCAATAGTTTGGGGGAATTGTCACAATTTAGCCTATAGAAATTAATGATTTATTCATTCTCGTCAGCTGGTGGGAAGTATCACTCCGTTGGTAACTGGAATAGATTATACCTAGTTTAACGGTTTAAAAAAATAATACTAGTTCTAAGAAACTACGCATGTTCATAAAAGAAGTATTGAAACTGTTCTGATATAATACATTTCTCTATCAAGAAGTTTCCTACCTAGGAAGGGTGAGAAGTATTTCAGCATTAACATTCACAATAACAATTACCTTGAAATCATGACAACGGAAGAAAGAAAAGGTTCTTGTGCACTTCACGTCCAGAACTTGAGATTTATCTACCGAATATTAAGTTTATATCTTTTATCGCATGGGAGATATGCTCCCCCAAAAAAACATTATTATATTAAAGAGGGGCAATACATCATTACACATGGAAGCAATAGTTATGGCTCTTGTTTATAGATAATGGCTCATGTTTGTTTGCTCTGAATGAGATCTATATGTCTATGAATGTTAAAATTGATGCTTATTTGGTGTGTGGAGCATAAACTGGAAACAATTTAAACTAACAAATAAAAATGGGCAATAACTGTGAAAATATGGAAGCAACAGTTTTAGCTCGCCCACATCCCATTCAATCAGATATACCAATCTATAAATTTCAAGTTGATACATATTATAGTTCATGGTTTTCAAAATGCGCTAAGGGCAACATTTAAATACTAAAAATGGCAATAACTCTAAACACATGGAAAAAAGATATGCATTGAACTTTTTGCAAAAATATATTTCTAAATGTAACTTTTGTTAACTCTTATAATTGTCTAAATATGTACCGGACCAGAAATTCGACGGCCGTACGAATCATATGAACTAGTATATGCCTGCTTAAAACGTTGTTGTACAGGGATAGGGTAATTATGTGAGCTATTTGCACGCATACGTCCCTTACCGTTAAAGACCCCTCTCAAATACAAATAGTGCATTTTCATGTTCCTTATTAATCGATACACATCTAATGTTTATTAATTAAATATTATATCCATTTGGTAAGATAGAAATTAAGAATTCTGGGCCCGAATTCACCAACCCATTCTTAGACTTGAGAATAAACAATAGACTTATAGCAAGGAAAAAGACGTTCAGTATTTGAATACGTACAGGCTACCACTGGTGATTATGCCATTGACAAAATATTTTAAATGAAGAATAATGTAGATATAGGTGGCTAAATCTTGGTTTAAATGAACATTTAAGCAATTCTTCAAAATTTTAATTTAACGAATATTCTTTATTCTAAGACTAAAGTCTAAGACTATTTCTTGAGAAACGGGCCCAGGACTTTCGATTTTAAGTGCTTAATTTGAACTTGACCTACATATATAGAAACTTAAATCTTGTGCGTGACAAACACCTTAATATTAGAATATGTTTTCGATAGGTTATACTAAGAGACCACCACTAAGTTTTGTAACAGTATACCCTATTGACTTACACAGACTTACAAAGATATTCCTTAGCAAATGATTCTACTTACTGGTAATTGATTTATAATGAACAATAACAATATTTACATATTGATGTATTTGTGTGATCAGCTCTTTATGAATATAAACATTTCTATCCAACATTCCATCAGTACCATTCTTCGAGCTAATAGTAATACCCAATGTTGCACAGTCTTTACATTCTACATCAGCTTCAACCAACGGCAGGTAAACAACTAAATTATATACAGCAAAAAGTGTTTCCATATAGTTTTGAAATCTACATCAATTTCTCGTAGCTTAAATTTATGAATTAGTATTAGGTACAATCCCAGACTTTCAACACAATATGTAAGCAAGTTGAGTGATATTATTTATCCACATCATTCCGGACTTAAGTGAAAAGAAAAACAACAAAATAAGCAATTAAATGAAAATCTTATGGTACGATTAGTTTTAGGGAAACTATATATTTGAACGATTTATTCATGCGGGATGCAATCTAATAGCTGCCCATCATTTGAAGTGAACGTGATGCATCACATCGACAGATGCACGTGTGAATACCAACTATGTTTCGGCACAGACAACTGTATTTTGACTATATTTTAGTTTTGATCCTTAGGTGTTACCTTTAATATAAAGCTAGGAATACAGGTGCTTTGCGAAACATGCCATCTCCACACAATTTAACATTTTTGGCAAGTTTATATTAAAGGGACTATATTATCTAAAAAGGTCCCAACAGTGGCAGCTCATTTTAAAAAATCGGAATTTGAAAATAATCAAATGGCATATAATATGGATAGAACTCACTATATATTTCGAGATGAAATATCATTTTATAATATGAAGAGGTCTGTGTGGGTCTTTTTATGCCAATATATTTACGTCAGAATTTAGAGTATTCTATGGGCTCATATGATGGACAGGGTTATTTATCAAAAATGATAGCGAAGTCATTAGATCGATGCCCACGTGTTGATTCATTTGTTTCTGTCTTTCTACTTATGTGTTTCTATCAATTTCCTCATTTTTACGAGCTGTTTTATGCCCATGGGGTTATGATCATAGTGTGATACCTTGAGCTAGGAACAATTGCATTTACACGGCATCTAGAAACTGAAGCAGAGATAATTATATTTTGTAATGATTGCGTTTAAGTTCAGATGGAAACACGCAATCAAACATATCATTTACGGAGAAGTTGCAGGCTTAATTCATATCAATTAGAGGCAGCATACAATCCTTCGATATGTCACTCATTTGAAAACTGGCATGACAAATGAAGATAATATATAACTGCAAATATTCCAACTTCAGCAATATATGACACACAAGAAAATATAGGTGTTGTTTGTTTGTTTGTTTGCTTGTTATTATTCCTCGCAGGTTAAAAAAGTATTTTAAATTTAGTCTCATCACGCTGTTAGTTAACCTAGTCATTGTTTTAAAAGCAAGTGGTATATCGATCACATATGTACATGTACTTCGAAGAGGTTTTACCTGAGTATCCGTGTCTTTTTTTTCACGTTTGTAAAAATAACCGAACCGACAGAATGTAATTTTATGTACTCTGTTTTTAATGTTTAAAAACTAAACCATAGTTTTCCTGTTACGCCTGCCTTTCTGCGTGATGAAGTAACGGACTCTCGGCTTAGAAAATACTTGTTTTATACACAATATTGGGACATTAACAAACCGTAATACAATAATACTCAACTTATCTAAACGCATAACTTGTGATGCAGTTATTTATATCCGTTTTAACCTTATAAGTTGTGTAAGTTTTAATTTGGTTTATATATATTATATAATATAAGGTTATTCCTCATTTAACAAATTGTTTAAGAGAATGGTTCCGTTATATGATCGAATGCCATTAAACAAAATCTCAGAAAATGAGGCGTGTGGAGTAATACACACACATGTATTCCCTCGTAGCAACTAGTGAGCTAGTGTCTCCGCTAGAAGTCACACTTGCTATATATTGATGAGTTGATTTATATTGCGTATGTTTGAAATTTTACATTAAATATTTCTCAGAGCATTTTTGTTCCAAATAAAAAAAAACAACCAAAACAATGTGAAACAAGTCATTTAAATCGCTTAATCGGAAATTTTATTAAGGAATCCTTATATACAGAATGTGAATTTGAATTTCGACGTTCAGAGACATAAATGTATGTTAAACCTCATACAATATGGAACTTTACTATGGAAAAACTATTGAACACCGTGGCTAAAATAAGATAATTCAAACATGACTGCACACATTTTGATTTCTCGGTGTTTAACATGATTTAATAAATATAAAGATAACGAAACAATTAAAAAAAAAAATGATTTCCACATAATAACAAAATCAACAAAGCTAATCTGGAAACGACTGAATATATTAACAGGATGTAGACAGGACTGCACTTGGTAAGCCGTAGTTTGTGTATATTGTTTTATAATTGCCAATTTATTTGCTTTAGGCGGTTTTGACCGGATAGTATAGTGCATAATTAACAGTTTTAATAGATACACGACAGTAATAGTTTAATTTATTGAAATAAGCTCTGGAATTCACTACATTTGTAGAAAGTTACAATTTCGATTAATGTTGCTTTAAAACACGCATCCATTAGTTCAATCCGTACCTATATAAGCATACATTTTGTTCTGTGCAGTCTAATGGAATGTTAAGCATTAACACACGTTTGTACAATTTCAATTAATGTTCTCGCTTTCGCAAAATAGTACTACGATATTCGTCTTAGGTCTTCTGATAAATCATTGTGTTACATTTTGTATTGACGTGTTTAAATGGCTTACAATTCAACACGGTAATCACCTTAGTTCTTTTAAGTTCCTCAGAGATGGGACGATCTAAAGAGTGGTGTGAATAATAATATTTGATATTTTTATAAGCATATTATGTTCAAATACGTTTCATTCTATTGCCCATAGAGGTGTGCATACATGTTAATGTTGTTGCTGTTGTTGTTTTTAAATATATTTTTAGATTTTGGCGTTGTTGAAGTACGCATGAATGAACTACATAAATACATGAACCATCTATACAATGATGAAAATAATTAGACAGTCTAGCATTCAGGTATCTCGACATTCAATTGATCAGACCGCTGGCGACATCTCCTTTGTACTGACAGGTTTGATCACAGTGGTTGGAAATCATTATTAATCCCTTGTCCGAAAGTACCCTTGGATCTATCTCGCTGTCTAGGCATAAACATGATGAATGCACTCTATGAGCGTTTTACGATTTCACAAGAATTGGTCATGAAACGCCAATGCAACATCGTCCAATCACCAAATACAATTACGTCGGGAATGGACGAAGGAACTAATTGTAATACCTTGTGTGTGAAATACAAAGACATCCATATTATCACAGGCTTTATAGCTAAAGTGCATGCCATACAAGTACGTATAAAGTGTGATTACAGCTCTAGAATACGATATATATGTAGCCAGGCTATTTCAAATACAGGAAGGGAACGAGAGTATTATTATACATATAATGAGCAAATTATTATACACAAATGCTCATATAAACTGATATGCGTGTATGTAGATTTGTCGGTTACATAAAAACCTATTAATTTCTTTTCTAAATTTAATTTTATCGACCTAATACAAAACACCACATTAAAATCGGTATACCTGGTAGTTTTTCGACGTAAATCGAACATAGTGTATATGAAAGATTACATACAATTCTCACCAAAGCGCCTATGGGCATAAATAATATAAAATGTATATATACAACCGCCATTTTTTAAATTAATTAAAATATTTTCTGTTAACGTGGTATTTAATAATTTGGTGGACTGAGATCTTACAGCAACGGTCTACCAAACATAATTAATTTCATTCAACAAAGACATCAGTTAGAAGGTATATGGCGTTTATTTCACTTAAACCTTTTTAGTTGTTGAACACACTAAACACCGCGAAAAACGCATGTTCATCCGACAAGGGTTAAATTAATTGAAAAATGTTACTCATAACTTCCGTAGCATATGATTCCATCACAAAGGTCGAAAACAAACCACATCATAACATTCCCATTTCATCTTTTCCTGAAATGACGAAAATACATCAAGATCAATTCACATTAAAAACAATCTCAAATTGTTGATGAACACTTTGATATTGCGAGCACCTGTGCATATATACCATTAAACTATGTTTAAAAATCACATTTAATTTAGATGCAAATCGTCATTCCTGTGATTAGGTTTTTCATGTCGCGTTTACCTTATGCGCATAGCGTCTAACGTAACGTATCATTCCAGTAATCGCAAGTCATGGACTAAAATATAAATTGTTAGCGGCAAAGTATTGCTCTTATACATCAAAATGAGAGCGAGTGCGCCAAGTGTCGGCTGCAAAAATTTAGCTCTGATAAAACGTTGGATTTTAAGTGATTATTTGGACTTGTAGAATCTGGATTTTCGTCACAGTCTTACATGAACACATAGCTAAGTACTATTTGCTTATTTGTAGTTAGTTTTTTTTTCATTTTAATTAGTAAAATAATTCGATACAAATAGTCTCATAAATATTGTGTATATAACTTTATACGTTGTACATAAATTGTTACCTTTTAGTGAGCGAAAAATCAGGGGATTATGTCGTTCATTCAGTACAATAGAGATCAATTACTGCATTGTGCAGGTGTGGATAGAAAATTGATAAAACCGGACAATGAAACTCTGTCACTATTGAAATCATAAGGTATTCTGAAATACACAGGCGCCCGGGGCGGTAAACATAAGCTTAAACGAAATCATGACATAAACCAGGGTGTTCACTTGGAGAATATTAAATTACTACCAAGAGTAATTCCTACAATAACCAGTAACTTGACAAATACAGCAAAACCTCAGCAAACCGCCCAAAAGACGACCATTCATGATAACCTTATAAAAGTCAAAATTGAAGCTAAAATCGTCGTAAGCGGGCAGAAAAACATCAAAATATGCAACATAAATCCTAGATCTTTAAAAAAACAAGACCCTGTCTCTCAACCATTTTATATCAACTAATGAGTTTGATCTTGTAGCCATAACAGAAACCTGGCTTTGCACATCGACAGATAAAACCTGCTTTACCGAGCTCTTATCTGAAGGCTACCAAATAAAACATGTACCTCGTCCCAGTGGTCGCCGTGGGGGCGGAGTTGCTTTAATACACAAGACTAGCATTGAAATAAAAGTCCTGACTTCAACTAAAGACAAACAATTCACTACCTTTGAACACATGGACTGTAGTGTAAAGATTAAAGACTACTCTCTACGATTGGCAGTAATCTACAGACCACCTCCATCAAACAACAATGGCTTGAAATCAAGTACTTTCTTAGAGGAAGAATGGTCCCAGTTTTTATCAAAATATGCAACAACAGATAAAAACATCATTTTGACCGGCGATCTAAATTTCCACCTTGACGATCCGTCTGATAAAGATACTCTAAAATTCAATAACATACTCCATTCTTTTGGTATGATGCAGCATGTAAAAGAGCCAACACACGTACGAGGACACACTCTGGACGTTGTGATCACCAGGGACACTGTGGATACGGTATTCAACGTAGTTGTTACCGATCCTGGACTTTCAGTCAGCTCAGGAAACATTTCTAAAGACCACTATGCCGTCATCTTCAATGCAAGAGCATCAAAACCAGCTCCGGTAAGAAAAACTGTAACCTTTCGGAAACTACGAGAGATCAATATTGAAAAATTTAAACAGGATATCACAGAGTCAGAAATACAATTTGAAAATATACATGACCCTGAAACCCTTGTCCAAACTTATGATACAAAACTTTCAGCTTTGGTAGACAAACATGCTCCACTAAGAACAAAATCTATAACCCTGCGGCCGACTTGCCCGTGGTACACAGATGAGCTTCATGAAGCTAAACATATCAAACGAAATTTGGAAAGAAAATGGCTAAAATCGAGACTCACTATTGATCATGAAATTTATAGAAACCACTGCGCCAAAATGAACAAAATGTTGAAAAAAGCACGCGTAGATTTTTATTCAGATAAAGTAACATCCTGTGGCCGTGATCAAAAGAGCATGCACAAAATCACAAAACACTTACTAGATGGCCCATCTGAAATAGCTCTCCCGTCTGGCAAAGCATCCGATGAGTTAGTACAAGATTTCAATGATTTTTTCATAAATAAAGTTAAAGGTATCAGAAAAGATATTTCTGAACATGCCCTATCTCATGCAAATTCAAAA
>VMBQ01000702.1:110758-178694 GCA_007657795.1 Dreissena rostriformis | reverse complement strand
AGACAAAACAGACAAGATGAAGAAATGTGGTGTGATCTATCATGTCCAATGTGAGGACTGTAAAAATGACTATGTAGGTGAAACAGCGAGACAATTAGACACTAGATTGAAAGAACACCTTACACGAACTTCTTCTGCCATATATGAACATTGTAAACAAACAGGTCACAAGATCGACCCTAACAAAACCAGAGTACTCACCTCCGAAGAACATCTATGGAAACGCAAGGTGAAAGAAGCAATTGAGATTAAACAGCGGCGGCCATCACTTAACAGGGACGAGGGACTCGAGCTACCCCGGGTGTATGACAGTCTCCTCATGTCACGTGACCCTTCACCGGTCATGTGACTGTGACGTCAGTTAGCCAGTGATCAGCTGATGAAGAAGATGTGATATCTTCGAAAATTCCAAGGTAAAAAATTCGGCTCTGAGTCCAAGAATTTACTCAATAATGCATCAACCAGAGCAGAGAAACCTCCACGAGCGTATTCTCAGTCAACATGGACGTGAAGTCCTCAAAGAAGTGCGACGAGGAGAAAAACTGACGATAAAATTGGCCCGCTGGAAAAACCACAAACTTTTCAATGTCCGCTGTTGCCATAACAACATAACGCCCAACAGTATTCGCCTGAAACGGACTGTTCCTGGGATGAAAGCAGAGAAGATTTTAGCTAGCGCCGAGAAGAAATTAATTCGAGAACGTATTAGACAATGTGAGTACACTCAAATTAAAATGGGAGAAGAATCTGAATGTTTACGATCAGAATTGAAATTGAAGTTGTCTCCCTCTATTTGGTCGGAAGTGGAAGTCGCCTTCGCGCATGCGCACGAGGATGAACATGGAAAATGTAAACAACGGCAACGAGAGAAATTTTCTAAACTTTTATCGATAAAAGAAGGAAAGTCAGACTCGGGAACAGAAAGGGACTTGATTAACACTGACAAATGGGTCGTCAATCTATCGGACAGGCCGTTGTCACAGGACGAAACATCGGTGTTAAAGAAAGGTATGAACTTTTGTGTTACCCCTCCAACCATCCCCATAAATGAAATCATCGCTTCCACAGAACAGGTTTGCCATCAATTAGAGGATAAATCGGCCGCTGAAAGTTTAAGGGGAGAAGTTGTAAAGATTCTAAAAAGTGCCACCAAACCTAAAAGCAACATCACCACCAAGGAAAGAGATGCCTTGCGTGACTTAGGTAAACGGAAAGACATTGTAATTCTACCTGCCGATAAGGGTCGTACTACGGTTGTGATGAACAAAACGGAGTATGTAGCCAAGATGGATAAGCTCACGAGCGACAGGGATACCTATGAACCACTGAAAAAGGACCCCACCAGGCAAGTGAAAACTAGATTGGTTAACATCTTAAAAAAATGGAAGAAGGACAATCTAATCTCAGATAAACTGTACCATCAACTATATCCCACAGCAGAGAACGTCCCAAAATTATACGGACTACCCAAAATTCACAAAAAGGATGCTCCTTTAAGACCAATTGTATCGAGCACAGGAAGCGTATTGTATGCAACCGCTAAATACATTGCTTCGGTCATTGGCCCCTTGGCGGGTAAAACGGAACACCACATAGTTAACTCAGTGGATTTCGTTCAGAAGATCAAGGATCTTGAGGTACCCCCAGGCACGAAATTGGTATCCTATGATGTCTCAGCACTTTTCACTTCAATTCCAGTACCTAAAGCACTCACAGTGATCAAGAACAAATTGGCTGGAGACACCAAACTCAACGAACGATCTGAACTCAGTGTTGAACAAGTGACCGAGTTGTTAGACCTCTGCCTTAGTAGCACATACTTCATATACAATGAACAATTCTTCCAACAGAAGCAAGGTGCAGCCATGGGTTCTCCCGTATCGCCGATAGTCGCGAACTTATATATGGAGTTTTTTGAGAAGCAGGCATTGGAAACTGCAAGGAATCCACCGTCCCTCTGGCTGAGGTACGTGGATGATACCATGACTAAAATCCACGAATACAATATCCAAGAATTCACGGACCACATCAACTCAATAGACGAACATATCAAGTTCACTTCAGAGCAGGAGGAAGAAGGCCGTATTCCGTTCCTGGACACATGTGTTCACGTGGCAGACGATGGGTCGACGAAAACCACGGTTTACAGGAAACCGACGCACACCGACCAGTATCTGAACTTTCAGTCCAACCACCACCTTGAACACAAACGATCAGTTGTACGTACCCTACTCCACAGAGCCAAAACCCTAATAACAAAAGAAAAAGACCAGAAAGATGAAATCGAACATGTGAAATCCGCTTTAAGAACCAACGGATACCCGGATTGGATATTCAGACTACCCAAAAAGAAAGAGAAAGCAGTAGACAAAGATAAGGGAACACAAAAGAGACCGACTGCAGGCATACCTTATATCAGGGGCACCTCAGAAGTATTGGCTAGAGTATTCAAAAAACATGGAGCCAACATCTTCCACAAACCATTCAATTCCATTAGACAGAACCTCACCAAAGTTAAAGACAAAACAGACAAAATGAAGAAATGTGGTGTGATGTATCATGTCCAATGTGAGGATTGTAAAAATGACTATGTAGATGAAACAGCGAGACAATTAGACACAAGATTGAAAGAACACCTTACACGAACTTCTTCTTCCATATATGAACATTGTAAACAAACAGGTCACAAGATCGACCCTAACAAAACCAGTGTACTCACCTCCGAAGAACATCTATGGAAACGCAAGGTGAAAGAAGCAATTGAGATTAAACAGCGGCGGCCATCACTTAACAGGGACGAGGGACTCGAGCTACTCCGGGTTTATGACAGTCTCCTCATGTCACGTGACACTTCACCGGTCATGTGACTGTGACGTCAGTTAGCCCGTGATCAGCTGATGAAGAAGATGTGATATCTTCGAACATTCCAAGGTAAATAATTCGGCTCTGAGTCAAAGAATTTACTCAATAAATTACATAATAAGCGTATGGTATATGATTTAATTCCAAAAGCGATGTGTTGCAGAATTCCTTTCAAGTTAAAGACCATTTTGACAGTACTCATAATGTACTGAAAACATATTGCTTATGTGCGCCAAACACCAGTTGTATGAATACATGTGTACTTATACTATAATAATAGTTAAAATTGTCATAGTTAATGTCCATTTTCTTAGATTTAGCATATGCAAAGGCAAATTATAATTTCGAACGTTTATCTTGCAAATCAGAAAAATATCAAAAGAGATAGAATTATACTAGGAGTTAAGTGCCTTCTCCTTCATTTTGTCTATGTTACTTCATCTCCACTTTAGTTTGAATCTATTTATTTAAGCTCGATGTTGCACAGAAAGTCTAAGGCTCATAATGACGCTTTCGAGTCCGTTTCTTGGGTAGAACTTGGCTTTTTGGGGAGATCAAAAGAACGCTCCAACAGTGGGGGTCGAACCCATGCCCATATCATCAAGCTCTACTGACGATATGTTTCATGGTGTTTATTCCTACATTGTACAAAAAAAGCATGTTTCATGATTCAGCGCATCAGCAGCACAAATTCAAACGATTTAATACTTGTATGATTGTATTATTTAGTCATCTCGTTCATGTATATGTGTTTGTTTTCAGGGAAATACCGACCTATAATTTCCAACTCAATGGAGACAACTAATTTATTTACGAGTTTATGTGCTCTTCAAGTTGAGGACGTACCTGAATCAGATGTTCGTGTATTACATATTATGCAGCCCACTTAATTTCCATACGATTAAACCTTCGTCGTTCATCAATCTTATGTACTTTATAACAATCCTTGTTGTGTATGTAATAACTTTTGTTCTTGTTCAAATCTCATGTTACCAAAACTTGTCCACTTTGCTATAGACTTAAACATTTTTGTTGAGTGCAAATACACATCAAATACACATCTCCAGCAAATAACAAAAGTGTGACTTTGCGAATATGTGCGCATACAATATATTGTAATATAAAAATAACCTTACTAATCTTAACATTTGACATAGATAAAACAAATTCATTCTATTAGTGCAGAAACTATGTATACTGTTGGAAACATACAACTAGTTTGTGTATATTGAATTCTACGCCTACCTACGCCAAACATATGCATGTTTTTTTGTTGTTTTTTTTTTAATCGCATCGCATAAACGTGTCGGTATCGGCATTTTGCTCAGAATAACTTGGTCTTCGTGCATTTCACTGAAGTAAACAATATTTGATTGTTGGTACCGTTAAGATTTTATCAATGTGTGCTATTTATATTTTAATTGTTGGTTTTAGATAGACGAAATAAAATGTTGACTTTAGAAACGTATATACACACTTAAAAAACCCCTGCTTGATAACAGTACTCATGGCGCATAATGCTCTGTATGAGCAGATAATGACATATCATAATTAAAATATCATTTATAAAAGTCTGTAAATATGTTAATTATACATAGGTGAATAAAAAAAAATGTAAAAAGCAGTCGTAATAATAATAAATGTATTAAATTGACATTTATTTTTTGATTATACGAATTATTTCTTGAAATTTATCCTTTATATTGTTATTTTGCATATAACACATTGTAACTTAATAAGTATATTATTATAAACAACACACGTTCCTGGATTTGGGCAATTACAAAAGTGTTACATGTACCTCACAAAATCCGTAGAGAGCTAGTCTCCGCCTATCTTTGTATGAGTAAACCTTTGATTCATTTAAATCTGACATGGTTTCTGTCGAAGCCTCGAACGGAAAACCTGTAAAATGCCATTATTGCGACAACGAAATTTAACAACAACAACAACAACAACATTTATTTCGGCAATTAAGCTACAAATAAGCTTCTAGCCTACAATTTAAGCAAATGGTTATTCTTCAGGTAAAGATTGCTGTGATTGTTAGTTGAATATGGAGGAAGAAAGATATTAGTATCGCAGGTCAACGAACGTGATGGTAACGTTAGTGTTTGATGGTTATTACATATGTATTTGCATACATGACAATAATATAACGAAATCGCTTTTTGGCATAATGAGAAAACTATTTAGAATATATAAATATTACAATATTACAATAGTGCATGCTTTTTGGCATAATGAGAAAACTATTTTTACTATTAACATAGTAAAACTAAAACTAATATTTCACATGCACAACCAATAAATAAAATGATGCGTGTTGTCGACGAAAAAAGTTGAATAATGTACATATATATATAGGATCTGGCATGAGTTGTCATATCATACCATATCTTATTACACGAGTTCAGGAATTTTGTTAGTGAGCGAGCCTTTGGTTAGCTTACTAACGAATTTCCTGGACGAGCTAAAAAAAATATGGTATGATATGACAACGAGTGTCAGATCTTTTTTATCACATGCTTTTAGATGAGCATATTAAATAAATATTTACGCAAACATAATGATAAATCCCGAATGTTGTTTACATTTCGTGACGTCATTTTACGTTGCAACATCATTTTAGCAAAATAACAAAATGCGATTGGTCAATAAACGAAAACTAGGCCAATATTTATTTGTAGTTGACATGAGCGCTTTAAATTTGGTTAATGTTGGCCATCTGCAGTAATTTGATTTGAAGTATTTTCTTGTTAGATGTGAGTATAATGGGAATGTGAACATAAAATGATATTCGTTTTCTATTAAATTTGTACAACATATTTTGCATTTTCTTTCTGCTCTCTCTATATTATAATAACGTCCTAGTTTAATTTCTAGGTTATGCGATGAGAGCCTAAATTTACTTAGTGCTATTCTATATTTACTTTGTTTTATTATGTGCAAAAAGGGTTCAAATTCAAATTTGGTTTTAAACATAAAATATGTGCTAAGTCTGCCAGATTGATAAATGTTACTTAACCAATTTTGTTTAAATTGATGTTATATTCTATTTTTTATGCTTTATAATGATATAGTAAAATGTTCTTGATTAATCCATAGATTTGCTAACCCTAATTGTTCTAACATTTCTTTTATTTGTGACGCCCAATTGTTTTTGTTATAATTGATTCCGTTGTCGGCGTCATTTTTCAGTAGGAGATAAACTTGTTTTAGAATACGGTTTTTATTTAGATTAAAATTTTTAATCCAATATCGGAACATAATATTTTTTTTTGTGTTCATGCATCGGGATTCTACTTAGTTCTCCGTATAATCCTACAAGATTGGTTGATGTTTTTACACACAATAATTTGCGTAAAAAATTGAATGTATTAGTTCGATGTCCTTTGCTATATGATTACCCACAACTTCAGCAGAATCATTGAGAGTTGGGGATATCAATACATCAAATAATCTGAGTTTCTCTTTAAATTGAAATTCATACTGATTGAACACGGAAAATAATGTATGCATAGCTTTTTATGCGTGTTCTGATCTGTTATTTTGAGTTCTGTTCCAGTTTCCATTTTCAAGAAATAAACACCAAAGTATTTAAAGGAATTGACAACTTCGAGCTTTTCGTTGTTTAAGTAAAAATCAATATTTGTATGTCTGGTGGTTCTTTCACATAACATGATTTTTGTTTTTAAGGTATTTATCTTTAATTTCCATGTATTGCAGTATACCTCCATGTCATTTAGCATAGATTGTAACGCGGCGGGTGAAGTCGCAAATAAAACATGATCGTCTGCATAGAGTATTATAAATAACTTTATTTCATTGATGGAAAATACATTGTCGACATTCGAATTGATATAGTTAAAAATATCGTTTACGAACATCATAAACAGTAGCGATTAGCCGCAGTCGCCTTGCTTTACTCCTTGGTGCGAGTATAGGATATCCGATAACTCATTATTATTTCTCACTACAGATCTGACCGTGGAATACATCGCTTAAATAGCATTAATAATTTTCGTGCTTATATTTTGTGCAGTAAGTTTTTGCCATAAGAATGGAAGATTGATGTTATCGTAGCATTTTTCATAATCGATAAAGGCACTATATAATTTATGTCCACTATGAATGACTTTGGCTATTATAGCTTGTAATAGGAAAATACAGTCAGTGGTGCTTTTTCCTTTTTGGTAACCGAACTGATTGTTTATTATAGTTTCGTTTTTTTCTGTCCATTTTGTAAGACTGTTGAAAACAATGTGTGAATATATCTTGGCAAGAATGTTGTTTAATGTTATTCCCCTATAGTTTTTAGCTGAATTCGGGTCACCCCCTTTAAATATAGGTACAATGTAACCCAGTCCCCAGCTTTCTGGATACTCGGCGTTGTTGATCAGGTTGTTAAAAAGTGTGTAAATGTACGGGGATATGATATCAAATGCGTTCTTCATAAGCTCTGCTGATATTTCATCTGGTCCACAAGCTTTGTTATTTGTTGCTTAAACACTGCTTGATGTTTTTCATTTAAGGTTATTTCGCAGTCTAAATCTTCATCGAAAATTGAAGTATTTCCTGCATTTTCGTTATTTACATTTTCATTGGTAGGTTGTGTTTCTCCTTATAGATTATTGAAATGTTCAAATAGGTCTGTTTTCTGTTAATTGTTTTTCTTCTTATTTTTATTTGTGTAACTTTGTTTAACTGCTTTCCAGAATTTTCTAGGCTGGGATTTAGCAATATTTTCGAGTTTTTTGCCTTGGTTGATTTTATAATGAATTTTGGCTGATTTTCTAATTTTATTATACATAGTTCTCCGTTGTTAAAAATGTATTCTGTTTTCGTTTGATTTACAGCGGTTGAATACATTTCGTGCAATCTTCGAATTCGCGTTTCGATTCATGACACTCTGTGTTAAACCACGGTGGTTTTTGTTGTGTCTTGCGATTATATGAATTCAAATTACCCCCTTTAAACAATTTACTAAAAACTCGCGTTGCTTGCTCATGCATGAAGTCCGTGAGCAGATTTACCTGGTCGACCGTACTCATGCTACGTAAACCACATAGTTTATGTAAATTTGCATTTAATGATTCTCGATGGACGTGAATTAAATCTTGGTAAAAAATTAATATCGTTTCCCTTACATTGTTCGCATTATTATCTTGAACATTATCTTATATGTGATTTTTTAATTTTAATGACAAATATAATGCAGCATGATGTGACCTGTAGATTTGCATAGAGAAATAAATGATTTTCCGTAATTATCTGTTACGCTATCAGCGTTAAGGCGGACGTTTAAATTGTCAATATTATTGTTATCCTGCACGTGGTATCCCGTCACATTTAAGTATATATCATTGCTTATAATATCCGATAAATTGCCAGTCCTAGCATTGAAATCACCAACATACAGGTGGCCCCAAGTGGTCCATAATGCTCTTTGCCTTTTTCGATTTCCTCGAAAAAATCGAAGTCATGGCCTATTAACACTTTCAAGCTAGCTGGTGGAATATAACATAGACAAATGAATACATCTTGGTCGGTAGTTAATATTTCTTTATTTATCTTTATCCATATTAGGCCATTTTTATTTTGTTCGATGACCGATATTTTATTGTTTAGTTTTTTATGAAAATAAACGCTAAGGCCGCCACTATAACGACCTTTCTGACTTTTGTTTCCGAAAAGATGGAAAGAGATGTATTCATTTATTTCAGAAAACTTCAGAACAATTATTTGTGATAACTGATAAGGAATCATAATTTAAATCTGAAAATGCCACCAGCCCCGTCGATATATTTCTATTTATAAACGTACATGATATCGTTATTTTAAAATTTCAAATAAAAATAACATTCTATGCCATGATGTTTTTCCTTATATTTGGTCTTGATATTTGGTGTACTTTGCATGCCTTATTGATATGTTTCTTTATATCAACGTACATGCTATCGTTACTTTAAAATTGTAAATAAAAATAAAATTTTATGACATGATGTTTTTCGTTCTTTTTGTGCTCGATTACAGTATCGGTCATAGTATTAGCCAACAGCGACACAATTATTCGATAGCAATGTTAATAAACAGCCTCGTATTCAGCAAACGGATATAACTTGCAAAACAATGGATGTTAACACAGAACAAGTTTCACTCATTTCTGATATATTTCGCCTAAATAGGCTTTTTCAAAGTTTGTTTTTACAATTAAGCTACATTTTCTTTCTATTTCTCAACACAACAATTGTATATTCATTTGTATTCATGTGTCAATTTATTTTTAATATCCCTACTGGAAACGAAACTGAGTAATAGAAGTTAAATCAATCTAGCCGTTTTATGTGCATTTGCGAATATTCGAATACCGATATAGGTATTTGACGCCATCCCTAATATTGAGTGTATCATCTTTGTCAACGTCTTTCTTAAATTCATCGTCAACTTTTACATCAAGATATGACAAGTTTTAGCCACGAATGTTTTGTTTTTAGTCTGATTTGTTTGAACGATGTTACTTTGTCAGTGGGTTAGACAAATACGGCTGATAAGGTTATAGTTATACATTCTGGATTCGTCCGAGGTCCAATGGAATGTAGAGCGTATTTCTATATAGTTTCCTTTCTATTGTTGTAGAAAAAAACAACACACATTTGCCTTTTGTGGTTATAAATTATATGCCATGCGTGACTGCAACATTTTGGTGCATTTCATTGAACACTACCTTTAGAAGATGTACGTTTGTAGTGCGTTTATTGAAAAACTTTGCTTATGTCAAAATTTCAATGCTGAAACTCTGTTTCCGAAGGTGTTCGCATTCAGACGAATCGCATCTGCATAAAATAACATGACATACATTTGTTATTAACCTTTTCGGAAAAGGAGCTATTTTTCTTTGAATTCATACTACACTGCATAATGTGCAAGAAAGGAAAGGTAAGAAATGCATTTAAAGTAAGCCATTCTATAATGGTACCCGAGAGAAGTTTAAGTTATCGAAATCTAACAATTAATAAGGATGTTTGAAGAGAAATTTCAAGAGAACATGAGATTTATTGAGCAATAATGCATACATGAATTTTATGTTTAACGAATTGAAAATACTTTAAGACATTTTATCTATTGTGACTTGTTTTACTTTTTTTTAATTACACCACAATACTGATGTGTGCAAGCAACATACTGGTAATATAATGAATTTCCTTATTCAACAATTAGCCTCAAATTATAATATGTAGATTGTTTTATTTTACTATTGTTTATAAACATTCGTTCAAAACGACAATGAATAAGTTGGTTTTGTTTTTTACACAAATTGTTTTTGATCCAGAAAAAATCACATGACAAATAGTTATATTGGATATAAATATGTTCGTTGAACTGTTAACGGCTACTGTATGCAAGAATGCACGATGTGCGCTCCATGAGGTAAAGTTCTTATAATTGTCTCCCTCACTATGTTAGTCCGAAAAAATATGTTTTAATACATGAAATAGGAGCAATGCCTAACCAGTTATGGAATACACACCAACATAGTTTCTTCTACCAGTTACATATAATCATGATCATATCTGATCAACTTATCAAAAACAGAAACGTTGCACTCACATAATATCAATATTCATCTATAAATTCACGTATAACGTTTGACTCGCCCAAAAACAATCAGAAACTAGAAATGGTGCGGCAGATGCCGACGCGTATCCCCACGCCGCATAGATGTTATATTAAAAGGCAATTGTGGGTGGGCAAGGCCTATGTTGGTGGGGCCCTGTGGTGGGTAATGTGGACATGGATGGTCGAGATAGACCGTGTTGTCATAAAGATGTTAAGTATTAATTTGGAGTCAATTGGTGAATAAATGAAAACGTTATGCCTGAAAACAATGTGGGTACGAAACAAAAATTGGGTACGAAAACAAATTTGGGTACGAAAACAAAATGGGTACGAAAAAAAATGTTGGTACTACGAAAAAAAAACTGGGTACGAAAAAAAAAGTTTGGAACGAAAAAAAAATTTGGTGCGAAAAAAATTTGGGTACGAAAAAAAATTGGGTACGAACACAAAATTTGGGTACGAACAAAATTTGGGCCACTCGTGAAAAGATTATTTTTTTATGATCACGAGTGAAATAACAAACGATCTTACACTGACATGAACACATTTTCTGTTTCTTCACAAAATACTAATTTTCTTGCAATTTCTTTGCACTATGCCTACATTTTGGTTAATTGGTGGTGGTAAGACATTAATACCAAACCAACTGACAGGTAATTTTCAATTTCTTGCATTTGCTTTGATGATTTTTGACTTGTCCTACAACTGGCGTAATTTTCGGATATGATCCAATTTCGGTTAAAAATGTCGATTGGATCTCGTTACCTCTGTGAGTCATCCAGGTTAGAAACAAAGTCGCCATTACTTTGTCCCTTTGTATACATAACTATTTACAGAAATTTTCCACACGAAACAAATTGTAATAAGTTGCTGTGTAACCAGACAAACCCCAATAGCACAGTTAGCTGTGTTGTAATTACAAATGTCCTTAGAGAAATTAAGTTTATCAAGAATAATAAACGAAGAGATAACACTAGCAAGTCAACCCTGGTGTTCCTTTTCTGCCTTCTAGCAACCCAGACAGCTGATATTGAATCTAATCCAGGCCCGCCAGGCGCTACAATCCTCCCCAGCATCCATGTGGGAAATGTAACCAAAATATGTCCTGGTCAGAAAAGGGAATACTGTGCGACAATTGTGAAACATGGTTTCACACAGATTGTGAAGGCATTGGCAGCCAGACCTATGACATACTCTCAGACTCAAAATTTAGTTAGTCTTGTCAACAGTGCGGCTCACTCAATCACTCGAGATCACTGGCCGACTCCTTAGATACACTTAGCGATACCTCATACTACGCAACACTTGGAAATGAATGTAATAATACTACCTTAAACTTAAACAATTCCTCAATTATCCACGAGCAACTACGTACACCCAAAGCATCGTCTACCCCAAATCTCAAAAAGGTAAAAACACCCCCAAGCCCAAGTTAAAGAATTCTGAACGTATGACAGTCCTGAACATAAATTGTCGATCGATTATGAATAAAATTCCCGACCTACACCAAGATGTCGAGCAAGTAAAGCCAGACGTTATCTGCCTAACTGACACATGGTTAAATCCGGACATCAGTTCCTCAGAAATATTCCCTGAAAGCCTGAATTACAATGTCTTTAGGGATGATATGGTGGATAGCAAGGGAAGGGGTGTACTGATTGTAATACCCAAGTCCCTACTCAGCCAAGAGCAACCCGACCTCAAGACATCCTGTAATATTACATGGGCAAAATCACCATCACTGGTCTGAAAAATATTTGTATAGGATCCTTCTATAAACCCCAAGAACTAGAGGCCGAAGCATTGTCCCAGCTATGGTTATCTCTCGGAAGATACCCAAGGATAGCATAATATGGCTCCTTGGAGATTTCAACCTTCCTGACTTAGATTGGTCTAATGAAGCACCCAAACAAAATTGTAAAAATAGATCTTTCTATGAAGATTTTATGGAAATGTCCTCCCATTATAACATGGAGCAAATAGTTAAGATCCCAACTAGAGGCCCAAATACACTTGACCTATTTTTAACAAATCACCCGTCCCATGTCCATCTGGTTAAAACTCTACCAAGCCTTGCCACTTCAGATCATGATATCATTTTTCATGAAATGAACCTTAACAGGGGCCGCCATATCCAACCAAGGCGTTTGATCAAAATGTATAAGAAGACCAACTGGGATGGGCTTAAGTCAAACATGAAGTCTTTCAGTTGTAATTTCCTAAACGAAAACCAGACAAACTCTGATTTAGCTTGGAACTCTTTTAAGAACACACTAAATGAGTCCTGCTCCATCAAATTCCGTCAAAAATGTCTAAGCCCCGAACTGACATGCCATGGCTTACTCCCCGAATAACTAGGCTTATCCACAAGCGGGATAAGCTTTACCATAAGATAAAACAGTATCCAAGTACAGACCGTAAAAATTAGTTTAAACTCCCCAATTCCTCTATCCAGAAACAAATCAGGGTCCAATATTGGTTTAACGAGGAATCTGTCATATTTGACCATGACCTAAACCTTGGAGCAACAAAAGGTTTTACAGCTTCATAAAGCACAATAACATGGACAATGTAGGTATAGCCCCCAATCAATCAGATGGTGTAACCCATACTGATCCAGCCAACAAAGCTAATATCCTTAATAAACAGTTTGAGTCAGTGTTTCACAAAAAAAACAAATAAGCTTAAAGCGATAATGCTCTAGAATACTGTCACCCCCGGTCTCTAAGATGGATACAATTGAAGTCACCACAGCAGGCGTGGATAAATTGCTTTCAGGTCTATCCCCCCGTAAAGCTGCCGGACAAGACGAAATATCCCCACGCATCCTCAAAGAGCTGCACTTTGAAATTGCCCGTATCCTCTCCCACATATTCAGACTGTCCCTTGAAACTGGTTTAGTACCCAATGATTGGAAAAAAGCAACTGTGTCCCCAGTATTTAAAAAGGTCAAAAATCAAAACCGAGCAATTACAGGCCTATCTCACAAACTTGCATATCATCCAAACTCCTCGAGCATATTGTAGTCTCTAACCTTATGTCCTACTTTGACAAGCACAAGCTCTTTAGCCAGTTCCAACATAGTTTCAGGTCACGCCACAGCTGTGAAACGCAATTAATAATTTTTACCCAGGAACTCTTCAACAACACTGAACAAGGTCAACAAACAGATGTTGAGGTGATGGATTTCTCCGAGGCTTTCGACAAGGTCGACGACACCGGGTTAAATTATAAACTCCAAAGCCTTGGAGTCGACCCCCGAACCATCCATTGTGTCAAATCTTTTCTCTCAAACCGCTCGCAGAAAATCGCCGTTGAAGGTCACTTCTCCGATGAACTGCCAGTTCTCTCTGGAGTCCCTCAGAGGTCTGTCCTCGGGCCATGTCTATTTTTACTTTATATAAACGACTTACCCGACTCCTTAAAATGCAACGTACGGATGTTCACAGATGACACCATTATCTATCTCACCATTAACTCCAACGCTGACAGCCTACCCCTCCAAGATGATCTCAAACATTTAGAAACCTGGGAAAAAACTTGTTTATTGATGTTTTACCCGGACAATTGCGAAATTCTGAGAATTACTAGAAAAAAGAACCTAATCATCTTCCCCTACAAACTTCACAACACCGAGTCAAAACCCACTGAGGCTGCAAAATATTAAGCCGTCACCATCTCCAAAGATCCAAACTGTTCAAAACACATAGACAGTATTACTTCCAAAGCAGCCTCCAACCTCCGATTTATCCAACGTCATGTCAAAACTGACAATCAAAAGGTCAAAACTGCTGCATACAATACTAACGTCCACCCCCAACTTGAGTACTGCTCTAGCGTCTGGCATCCATAGCAGAAAACCATTACCAGCAAATTAGAAGGTATCCGAAGGTAAGCCGCTAGAACGTCCTCAATAACTACAGTTACACCAGTAGTGTCACCCTCATGCTACAAACATCAGAATGGAAAACTCTCCAATATAGAAGGTCATACAACTCCTTGGTCATTTTCTACAAAGTTAGGTCCCAAACTGTTGCAGTGGATCAATATCATCTAATCTCCACTAAAAATATGAACTATCTCATCCCTAAGTCCCATACTCAGTACCATTCTAACTCTTACTTCCCTAGGACCATTTGACGCTTGAATACCAACCTATGTCAAATATAGCCCCAGCCTCGATATCTTCACAGAGAGGCTGGCGGTGGTCAATATGTAATCTATCTGCTGTCCTATTTTAACTGTAAAATACTGTTTTTTACCTTTTACTTACTAACTTACCGTAAATTTTTCTATCTAACAACTGTCTCTCTGACAGCGCCGCCCAGTGTTAATCGGTAATCGATTGATAGGACGTAAACATGTAGATGTAGATTTTGTTGACGAAATTACGTCATTTTGTTGACGAAATGACGTCATTATTCCAGGGAAATTCTTCAGTTAAACTCTTTTACAAATAAAATAAAGGTAAAAAAAACCCATAAAATTAAAAGAAAATTTGTTGGATTCGGTGGAATATCAATTTTATTTCACTCGTGATCAAAGAAATAATATAAAAACGGATATAAACAAGGGAACTACATCTTGATATGATAATCTAAAAATAGAAAAAGGAATTCCGTAAATGTGTTATTTTCATCGGTGAAAATAACAACTGTGTTATTTTCACTGCTGTTATTTCATTGCAGAAATGTCATATTTTATCATTAGGTATAAAGAAAATTTGGTACGACAAAAAATTTGGGTACGAAACAAAATTTTGGTACAAACAAAAAATTGGGTACGAAAACAATTTGGTACGAAAAAAAAATTGGGTACGTAAAAAAATGTGTGTACGAAAAAGAATTTGTGTATAATGTTTTTGGCAATGGTTCATCTGCATCTATGAATGAATCACTGCTGATAAAGGTCGCTGCACTATGACCACTGAGAGACGACAGTACTGAGGGATACAACACACGGGGATGTCAATCCAAGTACTATGATAAACCGTGATATCATTAAAACGCATGAAAGTAACATGAATTATGCGTAATACGTCTAACCTCCTAATATTATGTCAAGCTTCGACATTAATGTCATAACACAAAAAGGCATACGAAAACACGTTTTCAACTGACTAAATTAAAATATGAAAGTTTTGTTATCGATATTTATTTCATTACTAAACTACACAACTCTTATAAAAAGATGGCACATGTATTCATTATAAATTGATTCCTTAAGCAATATTAACTATTGTTTAACATTACATGTATTCCCGTGTTGTAATGTCGTTTAAACGAATAGCCGCCGGAGCGACAAATAACTAAACTGAAGTTAAATGTGGCAACCTGATCAGGCATGAACGTGCACTTGAAAAGAGAATATCCTTATTCCTTAGCGTTAACAGCGATGATTCGTTTAATGCATCTAAACCAGATAGACTGGTGTCTACTTCATGTTTTTGTTAGTTTTCCTTGGTTTCAAATCTGCAGTATTTTGTGTTGAGACAATGTCTGTTCTTTCCAACAGCGGATGTGTTGTGCTGAAAGTGAAGTTATAAAACGTTTATCTGGGACTAAATGTCCCATTTAGTTATTATTCGTTTAAACAACCCTTTAGTCATATAAATAATAATTTACATACACACGGTATATACATATGTTTTTTTTTTGTGCCACACTTCTTTGTGATACTACATGCATGATATCAGAAAAGATATTTCCTTCGGCAATGAAACCATTTTGTGAATATCCGTTTTTTTTTTAAATAAATATTTTAATAATATATAAAATATATTAAAGTAACATTAATACTCAAAAATCAACGGAAATTTCGTAAAGTATTTCGTAAAATAAAGTTTCCCAATAAAAAATCAATGTTCCTTATGGCAAAAGCCAAAATTTTAAAACGAGATTTTTTCTGGTAACATTGATGTTTATAGATACAAAATGCTTGTTTTTATTTTTTTGTGTCACAATTTATTACATTGTATAACCCCGCACTGCTGTCTATTCATACGACACATGGACTCTAAAATGGTACCATTTTAGTGCTGATGTATCGTATGAATAGATATCAGCGCGGGAAATTAAAATGGAATTGATTGGGACACGAAAAAATATAAACGTGCATTTTATATATACAAACATCTATGTTACCAGACCGCATCTGGCTTTGAAATTTTGGCTTTTATTTGACGAAATACTTTACGAAATTTCCGTTGATTTTTTAGTATTATTGGGGCTCACGCGTACTCACACGTCTGTTGTATGGTTTTTCCCCATGCAATGTTTTGACATAGTTATGACAGACAAACAAACACCTAACGGTTTGATAAACTGAATTACTTACCATAGTTCGATTTCACATGTTCCATCCTCCCCGTAACTATAGTCACCTCGAGCGCCACTGTCCCATCGGACCTAGAAAAAAGAAGCGTTTTAAATCTCTCGAATGAGGTCGTGTTTATATTTTTATTTTCAATCATCAGAGTTTAATGCATGTACGTAACTATTATGTTTCCTAAAGGGGAGGCACATTCTCAAAATGATGACAGAGTGCAACAATGCAGATTCGTGAATAGGATTTGTGTTATTTGCACGGACAATCTGATTACCTATTGTATGTTTTGAGTAAATATCATTATCGTATATTGCCGGTTTATATTTGGCCTTAAAAGATTGTCAGTATAGCATCGTTATAAGTATGTATATGATGAATGATTTAATAAACAAACATCATGACACGAGCAGAATTATAACATAATATACAACGTAAAGGTAAGATTAAATATGAAAATTTAACATTCTGAAAACAGTGTTACATACATGAGCCTTTGGTGGTTCAACACGTATAACTACACCCTTGTTCCACTCATGTATCTTCTGAAACTTGCCATGTTTGCCTACAAGAAGTAGTTATTAAAAAACAATAATACAAAATATGACACCAGTAAACAGCAATCGAAAAAAAATCAAAAATATAAATTAGTTAAGTTTGTATGTGATAGCATATGCAGTTAATGTCATTATAACTAATAAAGTAACGCTTTACTTATGCAGATATATATGCTTTAAATAGTATCCTACCTGGCTTCACCCAACAACCTACGGCGATTTTGTGTCCTGGTTGTAATGCTCTCGGTTCGTCGGTGACCAACACGTCATAACTTCCGTCTCCGTAAATGTATATGTTGGTGTTATCATTTGCGTCCCATGTAACCCACAACTGGGAATCTTAACAAAACTATTTTTGAAAATATATCTAATTCGATTCTTGAAGTCCAAACATATTATAATTATTATTATTACATTAAAAGCACACTCACGTAACGCGAACCATTATGTGACTTTAATATATATAAATTGTGTTGTTCAACTAAATAAACATAACTTATGCATGATCTTTCGTTAAAATTTAAATGGTTAATGATTTGTAATCATCACAGATGAACGTTTTTTAAAATGTCAACATGTTTCTATACTTCAACGTTTTTAGCATAATTACTTATTACACAAGACGCAAGTAGTATCCTTACCTTCCTCGTCATGACCCACAACGGTGCCCGGCCCGTCGTGATCTTGGTTTTGCCAGTGCCAGTCTGGGCCTCTTCGGACGCGGGAACCAATCTGAGGAAACATTCCCTGGTACTTTCCTTGTACATATTGTCCGGGTCTACTTGCTGAGGTCGAAGCCCAAGCTTGAACGATTCCATACGAATCTCATGCATGTCCTCCTAAAAAGAAAATGTCACCATTGAAATCGCGTAGATAACGACAAATATCGGGTATGACACTTCAACGCCGCATTTGAATGGGTTTGAATGTGTTGTTGTTCTACATTCTCTATTCATCAGCAACTTTCTCGAAAACATTCTATTTGCATAATTTTTCGATTATTTATCAACGGATTTCGACACAATTGTGAATATAAAAATACATTATAAGTTAATGTCTTCGGAATGGCAATTCAAATTGACAACCTAGATGATGAAGTATAATCAACTGAGAACTTTCTCTCTTAAATCAAAATACAAAAATAATAATACTAAATGACATTACTTTTAAGCGAAAATCTGCGAACACTAATTATTGAACTTTTGACACATAATGTATTTTGTCTTCCTTATTTATTATGACACATTTTTTATAATCTATAATCAATACTATCTGACGAATGCCGTTGGAATTATCTTTGATATCTAGCGATACTTGTGCAGCGATAACATTCATTGTCAATAGGATTGCACACATATTGTTAAGGGAATTACCAGATCTTCTGACGAGAACGTGCCTTCAAACATTGGTGTAAACACAAGTAAGTCTGTCTTAACCTACAAAGTAAACAAATTAAGTGTCAAGAATATATGTTATGGCATGAACGTACAAATCGCAAATACAGAAAACATATTCGAAGTAATTTTAACTATGTTATAGAGCACTTATGACAATTTGTATAATGTTAATAGTATATAAACACTGATAATCAGTTAACAGTGCATTCAACATATGATATATATTTCACCACGGCTACCATTTTATGAAATAAATAAATATACAAAACATCGCGACCACGAACAAAAAAAACAAAAAACTCATAGGCTGTTTATATTTGAAAATGGGTAAGCGCACCATTTTTATGATAACATATGTTCATTTGATTGCAACGGTATTTCTCAGTTCCACAAGATAGACTCTACAGAAACCGTTTTTTACTTACAGAGAGATAATGGCGTCGTGCGAGTCGACGTCCTTCAGTGTGCTTGTACAATTTCCTGCCAGCAGGCTTTATCACGTCTATAAAGTCCTGTAATTGTTTTGCATTGCAAATAACATGCTTAAGAGTTTTTGGAATAGCATAATTACCCAAACTGACGCGAGGTCATCAGATTAGAGGAAAGATAATGCGAAAGATAATGCAAATAAATTGGAAAACAGAGTATTACGTCATATAACATATAACATGTTATACTTTCAACAAGTTAAGTACATTCGACGTTTTGAACAAGTGAAATCAAATCAGTCTTAATAAATATTAAACAACATAGTCGCCATCAAAAATAAATCCACCAAGTATAGATCGGCTTACAATCAGGCAAAAAACATTGACTTTTAGATACACGATAAAACATATATGAACACCATAGTTCATGCTTACAACGTGTTCACTGTAAGTAGTGACCCAATAAGCTGGTTCGACAACCCTGCAAACGAATAGAACCTGATTTTCATGATGGACTTAATTAAAAATATATCGATTCCTGCAACACAGAAACTGCAAGTATATTCACACTTGCGAATGCACTCTTGATATTATGATCTTCTATATTTACAAAGTTACCTGATCAAAGTCTCCCACCGGCACAACGAATACTGTGATTCTTCTTCGATCCAGGTCCTCCAACGCTGTCATGAATATTGGCTAACGTCTAAAACGTTAACGTAGGCAATGACATGAAATTACACTACTTTAGTGGACGTCTAGATAAAGAAAAATGCCTAACACAACAGACGATTCTGAATTTGTGGCATGGTTACAAGTAACAAATTATGAATATAAGATACGCTTATTAATTAAAAAAAAACTACACATTTAATGAAGTAAAACAAAACGAAATCAACTATCGACTCAATTGTAACCATATAGAAGAATATTCAGATTTTAGTGGATAAGATACAAATATATACAATCAATTACGCTGTAAATTATTGCTCGAGTACGGGATTAAATAAAAACACTAGCATTCAAATGCAAAACTACTAAAATATATCAACAAAGTCAACAAACACAACATAATAAAGTCTTACATTTTAATTATTTGTGCAGAAATTATTGCTATTAAAATAAGGGAAAGCAAAGGTTTAAATATAAATGACCTACAATGTAAAATATTACAATTTGCGGATGATACATCTTTATTTCTGGACGGATCGGAATCATCTCTTAATTGTACATTAGATATGCTTCATGAATTTTCAATATACTCTGGACTTAACATAAACTATGAGAAAACTAATTTAATTTGGATAGGCTCTAAAAAATTTAGTACAAGATCAATAAAAACTAAATACAAACTGACATGGGGAGCTACTACCTTTAAAGTTCTGGGGATAGTGTTTGATATTAATTTGAGACATAATTGTATGACAAATTTTGAAAACAAAGTCGAAAGTATTAAAAGATCAATTAGTCATTGTAGTCGCAGAAATATTACTCCTCTAGGAAAGATAACCATTGTCAAATCATTGTTTCTACTTTTACTTACTCATTTATTTGTACCACTACCAACACCAAGCATAGACACCATGAAAACAATAAATACATTGTTGTATGGCTTCATTTGGGAAGGACCAAGCAAAATAAAAAAAAAAAGTAATTTGTAAGGATTATGACGAAGGTGGGTTAAATATGGTAGAAATCTGTTCTTTTGAAAAATTACATTAAAATAACATGGCTTAAGAGAAAAGTGTCAGGCGAAGAAAATTGTTATGCACTGGCTAAGTCGTTAATAGATTTTAAAATATTATTCAATACTGGTAAAATGTATTCCGAAAAAATATGTTTACACTTGAAAAAGAAATTGTGGCTTGATGTTTTGAAAAACTATATATTGTATATTGAAAAGCTGCCAATATTAAATTGTGATGATATTCTGGATATGCATCTTTTTATGATCATAATTTTAAAATTAGCAATAGCTTTATCTATATTAAATGTCTATATTAAAGAGGTACTCGGTTTGTGAGAGACATAATGGTAGAAACAAACTGTTTTATTTCCAAAGAATCTTTGGATACACAAGTTGGAACAAACGTAAATTTCCAATTGTACCAAGGATTAATAAACGTTATAAAGAAATACATTGACAATTTTGAAGACCTGCCAAACTTTGACAAAAACATTCAAGGCCCGATATTACCAACCACATAAAAAAATAGTAACCAGCGCTTAAGAAGAGAAACATATTTATTAAACATTAATTCAAAACAATGACATTCCAGCTTGTAATAATAAATGGAACTCAGAATTTTTAAATATTGACTGGAAAAAAGTACATGCACTTGTATTCAATCTAACTAAGGAAACATATATCAGATCGCTCCAGTGCAGAATAGTTCATATCATATTGGGAACAAAATCCCTTATGTTCAAAATGAAAATTGTAATAACTAATCTTTGTACATTCTGAAGTTTGGAAGTTGAAAATATAATACACTTGTTATGGTACTGTCCATATACCCAAGTAATTATTAAATTTGTTGTTGATATTTTTCGTAGAAGTAGACCAAGCATACATATTCCCATTACATTTCAGGATCTATTTCTTGGAATTATTAATAAAAAACTGAACGATTTAAATATAGTATTCCTAGAGCTTAAACGGTATATCTTTCATTGTCAAAGAAAAAACAGAATCCCTTCAAAGTACGGACTTGTAAACAGTATGAAACAAACTTTGGAAATTTACAAAAGTACAATTAAATCAGATGAAGAATTAAAAAATATGGTCTCTTGTTAAAATATTCACTGACATCTCATATAATGACATAACTAATCGTAACACATAATTTAAATAATGCTTATCACATATGTATTTGTTGTCGTTTTTGTAAACTCTGTATTATCAGTCTTTGTATACAATTCAATTCAGCACTAACTATTTAATTTTCTTATGCGAAATATTTTATGTTAAATGATATACATACTTATATTCAGCACTAAGTTAGTTTGTATTGCACAAACTAGTGTTTTTTTTTAAATACTTGAACAATAACACAATTATAATTTTATATGAATGTATGTTGAATGTACGACAATTATAATTATTATATTATATTTATGTACCCACTATATAGATATACATGAAATACTTTGTTTTATGAAATTCATAATACTTTATAAAAAGCTTTGTATGTATGTATGTATACAAGATTCTACGTATGTATGTAATATTATACGGAGTGAATAAAAGTTTGCACTGAAAAAAAAAACATAATAAAAGTCTCTCTACCTCGTCAGTCTTTTCCCAATCCGGCACATCGGGCCCTTGTGTCAGCAATGTCTCGGTCGGTCGATAGTCAGAAAGGATGATGATTTTCGGAAGAATGGAAATGCCGTTGCTAGTAAACCGTGCCTCTGTATACACGAAAGAAGTAATATATAATGCAATAACATCGATCAAGATCTAGCATACGGCGTTTTGTTCTGTAGTTGTCTAACTAAGGACAAATGACAATTTGACCTGTTAAAACACTACATTGTTAGACATGCATTTAAGTAAGTTCGCAGGTCCTAACATAATGCAACACCAGGCACGAAGGACCTCATGAAATTGGACATACACAATAATATCTGATTTGGTTGGTTCGTTTGTGTTTTTTGCTTTTGCATTAAGATTGTTCTATTTTTAATACCATGTGGCACACATCTATTAAACATTTGAATCACAGATTTACATTACAACCACAAATAAAAAACACATCAATAACTTACTTTTACTTGACATTGCTCCTGCCAGTCCCATCCATAGTCCTCCATACAACGGACTTGGACCACCTAACGTCAAACTATCTGAATTGGGAAATGAAATTAATAAAGGTCGGTTAAACAGGTATTTGTGGCAAATGACGAACGTATTTAGTAAGTAAAGTATTGTAATACTAGAGCTGTATGCACACAGGAATCAGTAAATCGTAACAAATGTATTTATATTATCGCTCGCAATTGAATTTTGCATCGAAGATACGTAGTCAAACATCTTACCAACAGTTTCTTGAACCGTATCATAGTTTACCGACAACTGCAATTGTAAATTAGTCTCATGTCCAAACGTAGCAACGGCAACATATTCATCTTTCATTTGTTCGTCTCCCAGCGCTCTTATTTCGTTTAAACCTGTTTTAACCAAATTAAGCATCGAGTTACGACATTAACTATGTTCACCAAAACTATTTGTGCATAATTTGGTAAAAGAAAAGTGCGTTCAAAATGCATTGTATATTTGTTGTGTGTTTTCCTTTAATACTTGATATGAAATATCGCACATGCACACTTTAACATACAGATACAAAATACGTTAGTGTTGAAACCAAGTTTTTTTAGTTATACAAATGAGATCAAACGTTTGAACATTGACCTTTATATGACGCTTGATAGAATGAAACATATAAAGATTTCAAGAATAGAGGTACGATATAACCTTTAAATGATTCCGTTTACAAACAATGCTGATAACACTCAAACAAATGGGACAAACAGGCTTGAATAATAAACCCTTGAATACTTAATTAACCAATCAATTGCAAAAGCACATTCGCTACTTTATCTGCATCTACGTGACTTGAACCGAGAAAAAATTAAAAGCTTTAAAATATCTTGCAAATATAGATTTAGTCAAATCTAGAGATTAAAACACAAACCTTTTAACAAACTGTAAAAAATTAATCAAACGCAATCATCGGCCATCTTAGTCACCAGTTGCTTAAGATCTCACCTACCCTACTTGTAACACCATTTAACGATAAGTCCTTCTTGGTTTTATAGAACTAGTATCGCTATTATGCAAATATAAAATAACTATATTAATTTCATTCATTGCACTCATACCTTTAAGAAAGTCTTTGACAAATGTTTTGGTTTGTTTCCATGCCTCTCCTGTCGCCATGCTCTCTGATATGTCCAGTAACAGCACTGACACAACACACTCGATATCACCCGTCGTCTGTAAAGCTGTTAAAAAGGTACACACGATTGCCAAGATGGTCCTATATCGCTCACCTGTGTAATTTTTGTGTGTTGCTTATAAAGTCTATAAAACCATGTTCCCCCATGGATATACAGTTTTAAAACCCGGCATTATTGGAACAAACTTTGAAGGGGACCAGTACACGATGTTTTGGTCTTCTTGAGCGGAATGTATTGTGTGTATTAAGTCTCTAGTAAACAGGTGATCTACTTTTACTTTAATGGGCGTGGCCAGTATTTAAAAGAGGGGAATGATTTGAGCAAACTTTGTAGAGAACCACATTATGATGTTGCAAACAAAGTACCAAATCGCTGGGCTTAGCGGTTTTGTGGAAGAATTTTAAAGTCATTTTGCAATTGAGGTCTCCATAAACATGATCTCCATAAACCATATGGCTCCTGACGTTTGGACAGCTTGGTCGCTTTTACTCACGACAACTACATGATGCTTATTTCCAAATATATAGTTGCAAAGTTGTATAGTTTAGGAAATAAAGGTTTCACAATAAACATATAAGGGAATTTTTTTTTAACACAACTTGTAGAGGACGCCTTTATGTTGTTTCATACCGAATATTTTAACTTAGAGCCTTGAGGTTTTACAGTTGAAGATAGTTCAAATTTTCGTTATTATGTTGTTTTTGTTTTTTATCGAGTGCACCGGGATTGTCTCCCATATGGCCATCGCCCCCAGAAGACGTATTAGTTGGTTACGGGGGATAGTGCAAGATACAGTAGACACCCCGTTCCAGAGGTGACCCTGGGTCTTTTAGTGCCCGGTGTATAGCACCTAGTACACTGCACCTCGGTTTAACGTCTCATGCGAAAGCCGAGTTAGTAGGTTAGGTGCAGCGGGGGATCGAACCAGCGATCTCTGGATTGTGAAGCCAGTGTGTTACCACTAGACCACGGATCCGCTACTTTCGTTATTAAGATCTATTGTTTTGCTCCGGTGACCTATTTATGCAGTGTACCGGAACACTGTAGTAGCCATTGTCTGTTGAATGAAAAGTCTACAGACTACGCACGACGGACAGAAGCTGATTCCAAAAGCTCATTATTCGCATGTTGTTCATTGGTGAGTTAAAACTCACAACGAAAATGATACTGATCAATCATAAAAAAACAACAATTAATGGATAAATATACGATAAATTTTAACGTAAATTCATACTGAATAAATCTGAACGCGTTCATGCCAGAAAAGATTCCAAACATAATTCTACTATTGTACTTATAATGATCCTTGTAATGTTATGTGACTAGATCCATGAATATACGATAAATTTTAACGTAAATTCATACTGAATAAATTTATAGAACGCGTTTATGCCAGAAAAGGTTCCAAACATTATGCTACTATTTTATAAATAATGATCTTTTTAATGTTATGTGACTAAAGTTTTAAAAGAGAGCTTTTTATAAAATATAAAATACCAGAATTAAGCGAGCTTTGTGCCACTGTCCTCCATATATCCATGAACATAAAACTCTTCGCTGTCTGTCTAATGGTTTGCCCTTCTGAAAGAAAAGGTGTTCCGAATTTTAAACAAAAACACTGAATTTTACAGCTAAAAATATTACATAAACGCTTTATGTTTTAAATTGTAAACAAATGTCTGCTTTGGCTTTTGAGAATGTTGTTATATTTCCCAAGCAAGAAAGAATGACGTTGTTAGAGGGGTAAAATCAAGTACGTCAACTGATTCAATTTGCATACCCGTGTCAGGCTCTGCAAATGTTACCCGTTTCGTTTTTCTGGTAGCTCCTCGACTTTCAAGCCGAGCTTGAGTATTCGACTCTCTGGTGGACGTACTTTCACTGAATGGTTAAATAGATACGACTCTAATATCAAAACTGCTTTAAATGTAGCAATATCAATAATCCAACTATCATATATTGACAAAAAGAACGAAGAGGGATTTTTAAATTAATTGTTTCGATTTTTCTACTCCCATTTAAACTTTGTCGAAACATTTCGAAAGATGGTACATGCCAACAGTCATTTTTATGCGCATGCTCTTTTAACGGTTTACATGGAAAAAAGTTTACTGGAGGTTATGATTAATTGTTTAAGCGCATATTTTTATCCGTTTGCACCCGCGTAGTTACTAGTGATAATAAGCTGGAAGTGGGCACATCTTCAAAAGTCTTACGCTAATTTTCTGATATAGCAATTTAAACTATTTCGAAGACAAAGAAAAAAACAGAACTAAATACTAGTATTTGACTCCACTGGTCATAATACAATCTCGAGTGTTCAGTACAAACGATTTTTAAACAACCTTTTCGAATTTCCCCCGCTAAACTGCTGATTTGCGGTGTCCTTGTTGTGGGTCGTTTCCATAGTTGTAGCCGTCGATGACGATCTGTCTGTTGAGTTTGTAGTTGACCCTTCCCGGTCGTTTTGTGGAGCATTCGTGTCATCAGTTCTCACACATTGCGTTCCTTTCGTCGAAGCCCTATGTTCATCTTCTAAATTGCCTTCGTTAGACTGACATGAACTTAATAGCTCTTTGAGTTCTTTTATCTGCTGTTGAATCTTTTGGAATCTATGTTCGTGTGGGTTGACGTCTGCGTCTTGTCTACTTTCAAAGTGGTCAAGCAAAAACCAAGATTTTGTATATCTTCAACATAGATGCGCGCCAATAATAAAACGTATGCACAACCAGAGCTCAAGATAAGACGCTTATCTTCGTATGTATGCATTACAAATCGAAACAACGTATTGAACAACAGCCAATTGCAAATCGCGGTGTTTATTTTTGATCTATTAAGCTGAATAACCAGATGCACGCAATTTCCCGTATATCTAATAGTGTACATTAGTATTAGAACCGATTTGAAGCAAACCAAAATGTCTCATTAAAATGGTCGATTGAACAGATCGCTTTAAGCGTCAGCAGTCGCTGTTTACAAACAATATGTATTAATATTAAAATATGTCAATTGTGATGATTCTGATGTCGCTTCCCGAATAGTAAGCATGTTTATTGATGAAATTATAGCTACAAGAGTCGATATATTTAACAGTTAAACAGCACGTCATGCTATCCATGCTAGCTGGAAAAAATTTGTCCAAAATAAAATTGAAAAGCAAATTAACATTTGCTTTTAGTTTACCAAGATTGGCTAGAAATCCGATTGGTATTATAATATACACAGAAAAAAAAGTTTTTAGTATCAAGGCAGATGGTTTTGGTTCCTATTTTAAATAATAAACTCGTTCAGGTCAATAGTATATATGTTCTCTTTCCAATTTGGTAAGTAGATCTTATGTTTTGATAAGCATTCAGAGTATTTACTACTTGAATATATAATAAACTATATTAAAATACAACCAAATAAAAACGCCTTTTTTAATGTCCCAAAAACCATTCAAAGCTGATAAATAGAGGTAAAATATTAGTTTAAAAAACAGGGAGGTATTATACCCTTTAGGCATAATTGTTACCTGTTCACCACGACCCTCTGTTTTGACGGGGTGAGGAACATTTGACTAATTCTAGTGCATATTGCTTTTAGGTTTGAAGGAACATCGAATACATTCCAACAAGTAATTATACAAGAATGATAATTTTTATTCTATGCCTTGTAAGAAATTCTACGCAGCTTACCTGTTTGAAGTTGGGATATACGATCACCACTGCAATATCCGTTATTCAATATAAGTTATAGTTATTTTTCTTATAATATTTGCATATATTTGTTTAAATGTGAAAAAGAAAACAGAAAATAATGATAATAATTTCATCTGCTATTGGTTCGGCAACATTGAACAAAACTGATATTGTTAAATATAAAAACACATTTGCTTCTGTTTTATTCGGAAGAATATTCATGTTAAATAAGTACTCGTAAAAGTACATACAACTCAAATGACTCACCTATGTTACCTGCGATTTACATTAGGGTGTAAATATTGAAAGCTCGTATACCAGAATTAAAATAGTTTGTAATAACAATTATAAAGCATGAATACACAATCAATATAAACGATAGGGCCATGATGGCCCAAAAGCGCTCACCAAATATAAAGGTACACCAATGTTGGAGACTTGACCTGATTATCTTGTTTTTGAGTTCATGTGATCCAGTTTTAAACTTTGTCTCCATATGATTAAGACAAACATTCAGATTAAATTTCATCGTGTTCATGCCGTACATGAGGCCTTGCATATATAACATTCTGACCAAGTTTCATCAATATTGTGTCATAAATGTGGTTTAATACTGGTAACACAATTTTTAAAGATTTGACCGGGGTACCTAGTTTTGGACCCAAGCTGACCAAGATTCAAACTGGGGCTAGATATCGCTCGTGTACACATTATGATCAAGTCTCATCGATATGAAGTGACACGTGTCGCCTCTAGAGTGGTAAAACACCCAATGTTGACGACGAGGCACACAAACACACTGGATAAAGATTGATCACAATGACTCCCCATTAGCACTTCGTACTCAGTTGGTAAAAAATACACAAAATAGTCCTTGAATATACCTACACAAAACGAGTACAAATGCATTAAACTCCAAAAACAAAACTATTTGGGTACCCACCATTGACATGTTGGTGTGCGTTGAGAAAGCTTGTCGATCCTTTTTTGAATATGCAGAGTAGTCGCCTTGATCTCCTCTAAATTGGACTTAAAAGTTTGTAATAACGGATTACTATTAACGAAAAATGTAAATATACACATTCAGGTATGTTACAGTGTCGTATTCAATATACTATTTATTTGCATCTCAATAATTGTTATAATTAGCAAAGAGTCATAAAAATGTGAATTAAAATAAAAGACTATCTTACGTAGGTTTAAGATATATCTATTCTAGGTCTTATTTCAATTCATATGTTCTACTTCTTTCGGAAGTCCCATTAAATCATCATGCTTCTTCTTATCAGTGACATTGAAAGGTTGATACAGATAAACATTTTTTTATTCATATTTAAACAATCTTTAATTTCATATAATTTTGATAAATAGGCAAGCGCCTGATCAAGATTAAATGATCACGCGAATCCTTTACGGATTATACGTATAAAATATACACGGCCAGATATATTAAAATATAGACAATACTAGATCTTTCCAATTAGATTAAACAAACGAGTGTTAATATAAAGAAGTGTAACAATTATGTTGCAATATCCGGTTATAAAAATCGAAAGTATACAAATTAATTTTACCTAAAGCACCGGCTCAACATTTTTTCTTCTATTTAACCATACTAATCGCAGTTACATTTTCAAGTATGGAGTTAGTGTATTTTACGTAAAGGCACATTTAACACGTTATACAGAAATAAAACATGATAATTTACGATTACCTTTTGAGTTGTCAATAGTTATAACGCTTAAGTTATTTATAAGACATTATGCTAATAGTTATGATTAAAACAAAAACAAACTGTATACCTTCAAATCCATATCTAGCACTCATGTAAATTAATTTACTTCCCAAGTGTTTGTTTACAGAAGAATATCACCTGACAAAAACCTTATTGTTTTAATTAGAAAGTAGAAATTCCACGATTAACGCTGTTCTTAAAATAGACACGAAACGGAAAACAGCATGTGTTATCCGCACGTTAATACAACCGTATTTGCATTGCTAAATAATAAAAAAAAACTATAAATAAACCGGTCTCAATAAATATGTACACTTAAATAAACAAACCCAGATCCACGATTGCACCATCTTAAATAGGCATTTCAACACAAAAGTTCATACCTATTGATGAGGTTTACCAACCATCCAGAACTTTATGAAGTACATATGTACAACGATAGAACGTATCCATAATGTGTTCAACACTTTCACAGCCGATAACAACTATCGTCGAATAACCCACTTATTATATTGACAAATAACGAATGTAGTCGAATTTCACAATAATCATTTTAAGGGAGGAAAATGCAGTTAGTACTGATTTTTATACATTTTAAGAGTTATCTAACCCAATTTTATATATAAGCCGGTCTCGTGAAATTTATAGATAGTATAAAACATATCGATTTAGTTTCATGTTGACACTCAAAACACTAAAAGACTAGTTTGCGACACAAAGTACACATGCACATTTATATTAGGTATCCAAAATGTGCCGACGTTACAGGGGACATACATGTACAACGAATATTGCGGCATACACAAACATAAGTATTGCACTTCATTACAAACTTATTTTATTGTAAATGTTTCTGCAACACCCAAAGAACAAACTAACAAACCAACCGACGAACCAAACTACCAACCGACCGACCGATCGAATGAAGGACCGACCAACCAACCAATCAATCAACCAATCAACGAATTAACCAACAATCGAACCAACCGACCAGAATATTCAAGTTTACCCGTAAAATCACTTCGTTTGAGGGCGTATAGTAAAGAATAGACATAAAGTAGACGTAATTCAAGGTAACACATATTTTAAAAACATTTGAAACATAGTTAACACAAACATACACTATTTCAAAGGTTTGTCTAAGATCTGTTTGTCAAGTAATGAATATATATCAATATAACACGTTTTTCACCACCGATAACCTTTTTAGGGTGCAAATAAGACTTGGTTTAAACCCTTTACACTGAAACTTATAACTGCCGGTGAGAACATAACAGGCACAATAGCATGGTCTTTACATCACATTTTATAAAAGAGTGCTACACTACGGAATACCGTTAGGGCCATCGTGGTTACACATTGAAACCCAGAGNCGCCATCGTATTGTCGTACCGTCGCCATCGTTTTGGCGCACTTTCGTCATCGTATTCTCGCACTCTCGCTTTGTCGTCATCGTATTATCGCATTGTGGCCATCGTACTATCGCACTGTCGCCATCGTATTCTCGCACTCTGCCATTGTCGCCCTCTGGATTTTAATGTGTAACCACGATGGCCCTAACGGTATTCCTTAGCTGAAACTTATATTTTGAATGTAGTTATTAAGAATTCTCGGCACAGTAAAATGCACTTGTTTAAATACGAGCTACACATATTTGTTCAAACTTATACACTTATGCATCGAAACAAACATGTATATACTCAAACATATGGTTATAAAATTAACACAAAACGTGCATATTTTCACATGTGAACTGTATTTGTGGCTATAACCATAAGACTTTCTATCTAGCAGTAATGAACATGAAGTAATATTGATTGTTTGATACATGAAACTTCCACTAATGAGATTCAATATTTATAAATTAAGTTGACGTCATGTTGCTTATGATGATTCATATTTACCTGAACAAATGATAAAATAAAAAGGATTAATGATCTCGTGAAAATTATGAGGTTACACAATAAAGGCAAGTGCTTGCATTTATTTGTATTTCAATAGGTTATGCATTTAATTGAATGCTTTATCCTCCACATGGAAGGTCCTACACGTACAATCGCACAATTCATAATTTCTAGTGAACCTGGTAGAGTACTACACCTTATATCCCTTAGCTCGCCATGTTTTAGTGTGCGCAGTTATTCAACATCCAATTACATAAGAGAAACCGTTATATCCGTATCTGCACGTTTTTACATGGCCCGTTGTTTTTACTGAAAATTAAACCCATATATTGCTATCTCGTTATGATACAATTTAGAAAATTAAGACGTGCGCAGCAAACAAGTGCAAGTGGTTTTCATTATATTATGCATTTTCACACTTGATCTTCGTCTTTCAAATCCTAACCATGTGGCATTTCGACCCCGAGTACATTGCTTTGCAGCCATGGTCCACACATCGAGAGACTGATTGATATAAATTTGAACAAGCCTTACTTGTTACTGAATTGTTGTTTATCGACAATAGATACATGCTTAACAATTAGTTACGTGGGTGTTATTGGGTTCATGGCGTCACGATTGTTTTTCTAACGTATTACATATTCTGTACATGCACTCTGCTTGCTATCGGTAGATCATCCATGGCATTGGCAACATATATTTTAGTTAAAATATAAGTATACTTAATGATTTGTTCCTGTGTATTATGTGATTTTAAATGCAACTTACGTTTGTTGTATTAAAACGATACAAAGTTTTTTTTGTTACGTGGGATGTTACGAGTTATAAGGAATCCTTATCGAATTCTTCACTCGCAATTATCTTCCATCGCATAATATCCATAGAATATCGTTTTTTCGTTTGTCGTGTTACCGGGACGTAGGATTGCATGTGTAATAACAATTAATTGTGCTAGAAATCAATATAAACTGTTTTAGTAATCAACATTATTACATTAATAAAGAGTAATTCATACTTTCATTAAAACTACAATAACGAAAATTATTATATTGCTACTAAATTACATAATAAGTTGAAAATACATGTATATGAAACTAAGAACGATAATTGATTATGCAAATGCACATAACAAACATGCACATGCTATCTTTCTGTTGATCAAGACCAGCCACCCCATTGGTTGCTGATGGAGGCATTTAAATTTATTTACAATGTTGATATAGTAATGGTGCCTACTCGTTCTGGACAGCTTCGATAGATCTTGTTTCATCCTTTATACTTATCGAGGTTGCTCAAATCAACGTTGTTGTACTAGCGTTTGCCATTTTATTAAATGTCAATCTTTCGCAGACATTCTTGATCTCTGACTGACAATTTATCTTCAAGATCAACAACTTCTATAAAAACGTACATTTTATTTCATAAACGGTAAAACTAATTGGAACGACAGCTGCAGATGATAAAATAATCTTTTGGAAAACTCGTTATACTTGTTTGTATTCGAGTGTTGTTTTCTCCGATTCACGTGCACGTCTTGTACGTCTATGAATTACTAATACTTTATTGATATTATGTTCCTGCTTTATTGATATTGAAACATATGGACGGTTTCTAGAAGGCTGTTTATATAACTTACAGAACTTAGATAACATAAAAAAGCAAAGTTGTACACCAAATCACTACACCACTCAGTCTTTAGAAGTTGAACGGCAGTTAGAACGCTATGTCGGTAATACATTTTTTTGGCAAAATAATCGATTAAAAGCTTTATAATTTTTTTCGAATTTGATTGATAATTTTGAATTAACAGTTTTCTTAGGCAGGAGTGGCATTTATCTTAGTTGAATTCAAGACACAAATTCTTGTTAGAGTCTTTGACAATTTTGTTTTAATTGTCATTTTGCAGAACTGTGGAAAACTCCTTATAAATAGATGTATTCTTTTGTTTTCAAATCTTTATGTTACTTTTTTAAAATCATTTTCCTTTTGGAATTACCAGTTAAGACAATTTTCCTAAATATTACAAAATCATATATTCCCAATTACTTTGCGAATTGAGTTTTATGTTTAATTCTACACTTGAAACAATGAAAGCATTGTCGGATCATGCATGCACCTTCAACACTGTAAAGCGAATGACTTAAAATAAAACTTGACCCTTTTTATGTTTTATTTAAATATATTAAACATCCTATTTACTTCATTGAAATGGGTCAACTCATTTTATTTTTTTTTAAACATTTTCCCTATGGAACTACCAGGAAGAAAATTTCCTAAATACTACAAAATCATATATTCCCAATTACTTTACGAATTGAGTTTTATGTTTAATTCTACACTTGAAACAATGACAGCATTGTCGTATCATTTATACACCTTTAACACTGTAAAGCGAATGACTTAAAATAAAACTGAACCGTTTGTTCTTACCTTAAACTCCATTTTCTAATTACAATATCATAATGTATCTCAGGTCTCAAAATAAACGTTGAGCGTGATGAGTCGCTTCTTGGAGATTTTCCATTTATCATGTTATTCGACAATGCGCGTGGAAACTATAGGAGCAATCGATGCAGTATTAAAAGCCCGTGGGTATTACTACGAATCTTTTGTTCATAGCTTGAGAAAGCACCAATCAGTTCAATCCTCATTAACTGGACAATACGATGTCGTAAATCATAATGAGTGTAACCCGAGCTTAGTGATGGTATTCAATATAAATACTTTGAACTTGATTATGCATAGCCTTAGACAATCATTCCGAAATCTTTTGAAACGACCTGAACTGTTTTAAAATAGTTTATACGATTGTGATTTGGTGCTTAAGTTTCATAAGGTTCTAACATTCAACGTTTTAAAAAAAAATGACATAGCCAAACCAATACAAATAACGGAACTCTTTGTGTTTAAATGGCATTTGTAAATTTGTATCAACATTGCACATTCTAACGTGAAACATTTTATTTTGAACAGAGACAAATAACATAACGAAAAATTCTTAAACTCAAAAAAAGGCAAATGCAGTTAAGATGTATTAAAGATTAACTGTTTATTTACAACAAAGGATCACGTTAAAAAGAACAAAATAAAAGTTTTAGCTTTTGACAGTTGTGAGTGCAATTAATAAGGAAATAGCATTTTTACCTCAAAAGGCTTTCACGTAACTGTCCCTTTTTATTTGGCACATAACTTAACCGATCCAATGAAATAAATTTACATTATTTAATTTAAACATGCAATTATTATTAAATGTATTGACAATTTGCCTTTAAAAGTATTTACAATACAAAGAATGCACGTTTTGAAGTATATATAGTATATGTTTAAGCCCCATTAACACTCAATATCAAAGAATATTTCGTAAATCTTTTCGTAAAATTAAGTTTAACCATACAAAATCAGTGTTCCTTATAGCAATAGCAAACATTTCTACGCTAGACGTGGTCTGGTTACATAGATTTAACAATATTCAAAATGCTCTTTTTTGTTTTGTTTTGTGGGACAATATATTCAACACATGTTCATGTACGATGTTAGTGTTCGTTTGTCGTATGAATAGATATCGTTGCGGGAAATTAAAATGGAATATATTGTGCCACAACAAATAAAAACGAGCATTCTGTTTCTCGTTTAATTTCTGTTACCAGACCACATCTGGTGTTAAAATTTTGGCTATTCCTATAAGGAATACTGATTTTGTATGGGTTACCTTTATTTTACGAAATATTTTAGGAAATATGCGTTGATTTTGAGTGTTAATGAGCTTAAATAAAACATTCAGTAACACTTATACTTATTTGAAATACAATTATTATCTTGAGCGAATTCCGGATTAACGATCAAAGCNAATTACTTTGCGAATTGAGTTTTATGTTTAATTCTACACTTGAAACAATGACAGCATTGTCGGATCATTCATGCACCTTCAACACTGTAAAGCGAATGACTTAAAATAAAACTTGACCCTTTTTATGTTTTATTTAAATATATTAAACATCCTATTTACTTCATTGAAATGGGTCAACTCATTTTATTTTTTTTTAAACATTTTCCCTATGGAACTACCAGGAAGAAAATTTCCTAAATACTACAAAATCATATATTCCCAATTACTTTACGAATTGAGTTTTATGTTTAATTCTACACTTGAAACAATGACAGCATTGTCGAATCATTCATACACCTTTAACACTGTAAAGCGAATGACTTAAAATGAAACTGGACCGTTTGTTCTTACCTTAAAATCCATTTTCTAATTACTATATCATAATGTATCTCAGGTCTCAAAATAAACGTTGAGCGTGATGAGTCGCTTCTTGGGAAATTTCCATTTATCATGTTATTCGACAATGCGGGTGGCAACTATAGGAGCAATCGATGTAGTATTAAAAGCCCGTGGGTATCACTACGAATCTTTTGTTCATAGCTTGAGAAAGCACCAATCAGTTGAATCCTCATTAACTGGACAATACGATGTCGTAAATCGTAATGAGTGTAACCCGAGCTTGGTGATGGTATTCAATATAAATACTTTGAACTTGATTATGCATAGCCTAAGACAATCATTCCGAAATCTTTTGAAACGACCTGAACTGTTTTAAAATAGTTTATACGATTGTGATTTGGTGCTTAAGCTCTATAAGGTTCTAACGTTCAACGTTTTTAAAAAAAAATTACATAGCCAAACCAATACAAATAACGGAACTCTTTGTATTTAAATGGCTTTTTACGTTGGTTATTTGACTGATGTTTAACCCCAAGCTATTTATCTTAAAATACATGTATTTTATCCATTGATGGGCTAATAGAATATGTTTATCTCTGGAATATGGAATTTAAACTCAAATTATAACAAAACAATAATGATTTTTCTATTCATTTTAATTTAAACGTTGATCATGTTATAACCATAAAAGATGTACTAGAATCAAATCATCGAACGTGGCATTGATGACTAGTATGCAAACAGGATAAGACGTTTAGGAAGTAGTTCACTCCGTGTCTATTCAAAATATATGTAGATAATTATAAATGAATTTATTGACACACATTTAAAGCAATATAAAATGTGTTTTTCTTTAATAATGTATGATTTGGCAGTTAGTTACTGATGTTTAGCACTTGGGCTCTGAAATCTGAAACGCCTGCTCCGAAAGTAGTGTCTATCGGAACATTTCAAAGTCTTCATGCTATTTCGTTGATGGCTTCGAAATAATCGATGTGTCCTCTTCAATGTCTTCTAAAGCGCTCATTAATGACACCAATGTCAATAATGGATCAATTTTTTTTTAATTTGATGCGTTGTAGTTTAACAAAATTACAACCATTCCCATCTTGTGCGTTTTTGTTGTTTTATGTACGAGCGTGTGTCTCGATTTGCTGAGTGAACGATGTCATTATTACTTTATTTGATTTACGATTACATTTGTGGCAAAAGAAAAGCTAACACCGTAAATCAAACATACCATTATAGTTGAAAAGTTTTTTTGATTTAATCTTTATGATTTATAATTTTTTATTATGGGAATTATATGCAGTGTTTAGTTATGTGTTTTGCCATATCCCACATTTCTTTCTTTAAAAAGTGTTATGAGACTCCCATGAGTACAACATTCAACTTTATGAAAACATTATTCGCACATTAAAAAGCGTTTCCTCCTCTTGTTTTGTACTTTTTGCGCCATAATCTTTAAAGCACTTTGGTTAATTATTTATTAAATATTTATTCTTGAAACGCAGTAAGTATTTGTGTGTTTTGTTGTTTTTCTTTTTTTCAGCATCATAAAATAAAATGCATTAAACCAAACTTTGAATAAATCTAAAGGAAGCATGTGTTTTGATTGTGGATTTACGAGGATCAGTGTTAGAATTGTAAATGAAAATTTACCTCAAAGCACTGTCATAATCAAACACGCAAAGTGAGATAAAAAAAAAGTATACAATATAAGTTGAACTAAATTTGTATCAACATTGCACATTATTACGTGAAACATTTTATTTTGAACAGAGAAAAATAACATAACGAAAAATTCTTAAACTCAAAAAAGGCAAATGCAGTTAAGATGTATTGAAGATTAACTGTTTATTTACACAAAGGATCACGTTAAAAAGAACAAAAAAAAAGTTTTAGCTTTTGACAGTTGTGAGTGCAATTAATAAGGAAATAGCATTTTTACTTCAAAAGGCTTTCACGTAACTGTCCCTTTTTACTTGGCACATAACTAAACCGATCCAATGAAATAAATTAACATTATTTAATTTAAACATGCAATTATTATTGAATGTATTGACAATTTATACATATATATGCCTTTGAAAGTATTTACAATACAGCGAATGCACGTTTTGAAGTATATATAGTATTTGTTTATAGCAAACATTTCTACGCTAGACGTGGTCTGGATACATAGATTTAACAATATTCAAAATGCTCTTTTTTGTTTTGTTTTGTGGGACAATATATTCAACACATGTTCATGTACCATGTTAGTGTTCGTTTGTCGTATGAATAGATATCGTTGCGGGAAATTATAATGGAATATATTGTGCCACAACAAATAAAAACGAGCATTGTGTTTCTCGTTTAATCTCTGTTACCAGACCACATCTGGTGTTACAATTTTGGCTATTCCTATAAGGAATACTGATTTTGTATGGGTTACCTTTATTTTACGAAATATTTTAGGAAATATTCGTTGATTTTGAGTGTTAATGAGCTTTAATAAAACATTCAGTAAGACTTATACTTATTTGATATGCAATTATTATCTAGAGCGAATTCCGGATTAACGATCAAAGCCGCAAAACGCATTTCAAGTATTTGTTTTGCTCAAAAAATTGTAAGCATTGGTTACATTTATACCGGTTGCCTTTGCTACCTTATCATTTGTCGTCACTTGGGATTTTTATAATGTCCATTGTGTACGTTTCCTTTTAAGTGATTATTGCTGAGTTAAGTGTGAGATCAGCTTTAATTACACTAGTTTAATGTATTGTTTGATGAATATGTTTTTGTTATCGTATAATACTTTCATACCATACTAAAATTCTCTCTCCTGATATTGTTTCTGGAGTGTCGATATTATATTGTTTGTATTGTGTTCAGTATTTGAAATCGTATGTTGTATCGTTATAATACTTTTATACGATACAAAAATTTTCTCCTGATATTTTTTCTGGAATGTCTATATCATATTGTGTTAACGTGTTCAGTATTGGAAATCTTATGTTGTATCGTATTATACTTTCATACGATACTAAATACTCTCTCCTGATGTTGTTTCTGAAATTTCTATGTCATATTATGTTATCGTGTTCAGTATTGGAAATCTTAAAGATTCCTGAATCTGGATGATTGTGATATATCGAAAGAACGGTTTCAGATTGGTTTTTTTGTGCAGTTATAGACGTGTGTCTATATTAAGCCATGCAGATGTAAAAAAGATAAGAAAACAAAATAAGGTATAATTCTATAAACAAATATACCCCTGCAACACCTGGCCTCCATAACTATCAACCAAAGGCCCTTATATAATGGACTAGGTCCACCTGATCGAAGAATATCTATAACTTTACTTAGAAAAAGTCAATAGAAATAGAACATTGTTCAAAACAAATTGGAAGTTGAACTTGTTTCAAAGATAAGCATTTACATGTTGTCGCAATAGTCTACGATTTAAATAGATCTATTTTGTTTCGAACTGGTGTGAACTGGTGTGTAGTTGGTGATTGGACGATGTTGCAGTTAAGTTTCATGGCCAAATACAATTATGCCGACGTATTCTGGTGAAATCGTAAAACATGCTCCAATGGTACTTTCGGACCATGATTTCGTTTCACTGTGATACAATCTCTCAGTATAAAGGAGATGTCGCCAGCGGCCTGATCAATTGAATGCCTATTGAATGTCGAGGTACCTGAATGCTAGACTGTCTATAATCTGACCCTAGAACTACTAAAGAGTTGTCAGCTCATCTATGTTGCCTTCTATTTGTTTAAAGCGTTGCTAATCATTTTCCTCATTCTGAAGATAGTTCAGGTCTTCACTTCTGTTGACAATAGAAACAGATGTATATGAAAAGAATATGCTTATTTAAATGTCAACTATTTCTTTAGATCTTTCCATCTCTGACGAACTGCAATGAACAAAATACGCTGATTACCGTGTTGAATTGTACGCAATCAAAGAACGTCAATACAAAATGTTACACAATTAGTTCTAAGAGGACCTTAGAAGAACCACGTAGTATTATTTCACGTAAGAGAGAAAATAAATTAAAATACAATGTTGTACAAACAGAAATTTAAGGAAAAAGTGTGTTAATGCTTAACTTTCCATTTTAATGTACAGTACACATGTGTGCTTATATTTTAACGGATTGAACTAATTGGTGCGTGTTTCTTTGCAACACAAATCGAAATGTTACCTTTTTAAAAATATAATGCATTTCATAGTTTATTTATATACATTAAACTATTGCTGTCATGAACCTTGCAAAACTGTTAATAACGCACTGGAATATCCGGTAAAATCCGCCTAAAGCAAGTATATTGACGATTAAACAATATACTCAAACTTTGGCTTACCAGGTGCAGACCTCTCTACATCCTGTTAATTTATTCAGTCGTGTCCCAAGTATTTTTGTTGACTTTGTAATCTCTTGGATACCAGCAGACTCTGTTTGACCAATTACATTTTAAATTAAATTATTTGCATCTTTTTATGTATTTAATCAGGTTTGACTATGAAAAATATAAATGTTTGCATTCCTGTTTACGTTATCCATCTTTCTTTTTTAAGCCACGGTGTTCAATAGTTTACCATAATTTAGTTCCATATTGTAAAAGGTTAAACACATGATAATATCTCAGAACGTCGAAATTAGAATTCATATTCCGTATATAAAGGTTTTGTCAATATCATGTGCGATTTAGCGATTAAAATGAACTTGTTCACATTGTTTCGGTTGTGTTTATGTTTATTTGCAACAAACATGCTCTTAACAATACTTAAACAAAACTTTTAAACAAACGAAATATAAAACATATGAATACTACCTAGCAGGTGCGATTCCTGGCGGAGGCACTAGCTCACTAGCTGTAACTTGTGAATGCTTTCCAAGAGGGAATACGAGTGCATATTATTCCACACGCCTTTCTGAGAAACAGACACTGTATGACATTCGATCTGCCCACGGAATCACTTCTTTAATGAATTTGTTCCATGGGGAATAACATGATAGTGTATTACACTTAAACCAAATTAAAACGGATATAACTAACTACATTAAACGTAATTCATGTGCATAAGTTGCGTATTTTTTGTATTATGGTTTGTTAAAGTCCAACACATTATGTTTAAAAACATGTATTTTCTAACATGAGAGTCCATTTCTTCATCACGCAGAAAGGCAGTCGTAGCAGGAAAACTATACGTTCGTCTGGTAAAGTTTTTAAACATTTAAAATTCATAAAATCCCAATATTTTAGTTCACGTGAAAAAATGACAAGGAGACTCAGGTAAAACCTTTCCGAACTTCATGTACATACATACTCAATATACCATTTGCTTTTCAATTATGACTCGGTTAACTACCACCGTGATGTGGCTTAATTTAAAATGATGTTGAAAAGAAATAATCATCAATACAATAACAAGCAAACAAACAAACCCTATATTTTTTGTGGGTCATATTTTGCAGAAGTTGGAATATTTGCAGTTACATATCATGCTCATGTGTCATGCAATATTAATTTTCAAATCTGTGACAAATCGAGAGATTTTATGCTGCCTCCAAGTGATATCAATTAAACATCCAACGTCTCCGTACATAATATTCTGGTTGCGTGAGTCCATCTGAACTTAAACGATATAATCTACAAACAACAATTATCTTTGCTTCAGTCTCTAGATGGCGTGTCAATACAATTGTTGCTAGCTCGAGGTAACATGCAATCATCATTAATCTGTGGGCATACAACACGTCATGACTGTTATTTGACTGCATCATTCACCAGGCAATTTTAAAGGGACTATTGCGAAGAAAAACTGGATTCCTACTTGAATGTTAATTGTATTGTTTTCCATAAATGCACTCTACTCAAATATATTCAGCAAGTTCGTCAAACAAAAATTACTGATACGATAAAATTGACATAAATAGTTTTAGCAAAAAGACAGGAACAATTAATCAACAAGTGGGCATCAAACTAATGACTTCGCTATCATTTTTGACAAATGACCCTGTCGCTATCATTTTTGATAAATATACCTGTCCATCCTATGAACCCAATTAATACTCACAAGTATGACATTTACATATTGGCATAACATTACCAAAACAAACCTGTTCCATTTATAAAAATGATTTTGCATCTCAGAATATATAGTAAGTTGTATCCGATATTATATGCCATTTAATTACTGTCAAATTCATATTAAAAAAAGAAACTGCTCTTTTCGGACCCTTCTTTAACGATATAGTCCCTTTAAGATAAAGTTTCCAAAAGAATCACTGCTAGGAGATGGCGTGTTTCGCCAAGCATGTGCATGCTTTAAGTTAAAGGTAACACTTAAGGAGCACAACTCAAATATTGTCAACATTTCAGTTGTCTGTGTCGAAACATAGTTGATATTTACACGTATATCTGTCGATAGGATGCTTCTAATGATGAGCAGCTATGAGATGTCATCCGGTATGAATCAATCGTTCAAATATGTTTCCCTAAAACTAATCGTACCATGGGATTTTCATTCCATTACTTAGATGTGTGTGTTTCTTTTCCTCAAAGTCCAGAATTATGTGAACAAATAATGTTACTCAAGTCTTTTAAATGTTGTGTTGAAAGTCTGTGATTTTATATAATAATAATTTATAAATTTAATTTACGAAAATTTATGGATAATACATTCAAGTTACCATTACCGGATCAGTAGCGTAATAAAGTTGTTCTGGTGAAAAGCAATACATGTTTTGAGACTTTATTTACATGAGTTTGATTAAATAGTACTTTTGCTCACTGATTCAGCACATAGTCTTATTTGTAAAAGCAGACAAAAATTATTTGTGATACCTTTCTTCGCCGAAAATTCATGCATTAACGGATCATTTGAAGCCATAACGGATCACGTGATCGAAATCACTCAGGGGGCATCTAACACGCTATTTGAACTGTCTAAACATAAACTGTTTTGTTAACAATGACCAAATTACATTGCCAGTTATAAATTATATTCATTTGTTTTTGTTATTAATTGTTTTCTATATGTGGTCTTGTATCTAAAATTTACGCACGGTGTTCTTGTTTGAATTATCTGTTGAAAATCCTAAATAGATCGAAAAGATATGGGCATCTTATAAACCATGTAAATTGTTTGAATCATATCTTATCATCGATATTCAACATGGGACATAAATAAAACATTAAGATTAAGATCTATATAGTTTATTTCAACATACATTAGGCTTTAAGCCCATGAGTACACACATATTACAACACAATATATTCACAGATGGTCAATGACGTGCAGAATTGTTAACAATACCTAGATCAAAATATAAATACAACAAATTTGTATACACTTTATCGTATTAATTATTTTTAAACAAAGAAGATAAATAAATGAAAATAAATGGAGAGGAACTATTGATAATATAAGTCAGCTCTCAATTTAAAAGCTTTAAAAACAAAAACTACATTTTAATATGGTCCGAACTTAAAGATACTGTAAAGGCTATAACTTCTACCTCTGGTCGTGTTTTCCATTTCGCTTGACCAGGTTTGCAAAAACATATCAGATATTCGTTGCTTAACTATGGATAAAAATATATTAATATCCCCTACCCCTTGAACAAACCATACTTAGCTAAATCCTAATCTGTCTAATAAATCGTTGAGAGATTTAACCCAAGATTCTTTTTCTGGGTATATATCATGATTATGTAATAACATATCATAATTTTTTTTATGTACTTGACATCATCAGATTGTAATATTTTAAACCAGTACTTTAAAACACAGATAATACGTTTATTTATTTATGGTACTCGTCCCAGTTCTCCATAAACGAAATTAGTTTGTGTTTGCAGCCTCACATCTAACATTTGTTTACAGTATCGTAAATGTATTCTTTCAATCTGAACACTATTGTTTAAACCCCATACTTCACAACTATAGCTTACAATAGGTTCAATAGGTTTATTAAAAAGCTCAAGTCTATGATTAACGGATATATCTGGGTATTTAACTCAATTTGATTTCAGCTTGTTTATTGCTTTAAAAGCCTGTCCCGAGAGTGCGTCATATGTTAATGAAAAAGAACCCCCAGTGGTAAATACTATACCTAGATATGTAAAACTATTCACTATTGAGATCATTTATTGTTAGAATAAACAAGATTTGCATGTATTTTAATATAATATATTTTCAATACGCATATTATCACGCTTGATCCGTTATGGCATTAATTTTTCATTTCATGTAAGGTGTTGCAAAATCTTAAACACGAATCAAAACTGAAATGGACTTTTTGCAGGAAGAAAGACTACTAAATGGCCGCGATACGCATTCTTGAACATCAAAGTGATCCGCTATGGGTAATGATCCGGTAATGGCAACTTGACTGTACATAATTTTATGGATTGTGTTTTCACTATATATTATTTGTATTTGTTTTGTTACCAGCACTCATTGTTTGAAGCTGATGTAGAATTTAAGGACTGTGCAACAACTGGGTATAACTATTAGCATATGGGAATAATAGTAATGATGGAATGTTGGAAAGTAATGTTTATCTTCATAAAAAGTTGAACACAAAGATACATCAATATGTAAATATGGTAATTTTGTTTCCGTCTAAACCAATTACCAGAGAGTAGCATCATTTGCTGAGGAATCTCTTTGTAAGTCTTTGTTAGTCAATATGTCATACTGTTACAAAACTTGGTGGTAGTCTCTTAGTATAACGTTTTGAAAACATATTATTATATAAAGGTCTTTGTCACGCACGAGATCAAAGCATCTACATATGTGGGTCAATGTCAAATTAAGCACTTAAGTTTGCAAGTCCTTGGCCCGTATTCACCGTCTATTCATTATTCTTAAGTATAAAAATGGGTTGGTAAATAAGGACCCATAACTCTTAACTTCCATCTGTAAAAAATCGATGAAAGATAGAATTATTAAAACGTAGATATGTATCGATTAATAGGGAACATGACAATGTACTCTCTGTATTTGATAGGGATATTTAACGGTAAGGAATGTTTGAGTGCAACGTGAATATCGTTCACATAATTACTATACCCCTGCACAACAACGTTTTAGGGAGGCATATACTTGTTTCATAGTCCGGCTGTCGAATTTTATATATCTGGAAAATTATTAGAGTAAACAAAAGTAATATGTAGAAATATATTTTTGCGAAAAGTTCAATTCATATCTTTTTTCATATGTTTAGAGTTATTGCCTTTTTTAGTATTTACATTTTGTCCTTAGCACATCTTGAAAACTATAATAATAACTATTTATCAACTTGAAATTAATAGATTGTTATATCTGATTGAAGGGCATGTGAGCGAGCTTAAACTTTTGCTTCCATAGTTTTAAAGTTGTTGTTCTTTTTTTATCTGTTCGTTTAAATTGTTTCCAGTGTATGCCCCAAAAACAAAAAAGCATCAATTAAAACATTCATAGATATATAGATCACATTCGGAGTAAATAAACAAGAGGCATTAGCTGTAAACAAGAGCCATATCTATTGCTTCCATATTTTAAGATTTATCGCCCCTTTTTAATATAAAAATGTTTGTGTCTGGGGCATATCTGCCATGCGATAAAAGATATAATCTAAAAATTAGGTTGATAAATCTCAAGTTCTGGACTTGAAGTGCACAAGACCCTTAGCTTCTTTTTATCACGATTTCAAGGTAATTGTGAATGTTCACGCTGAAATGATTCCCAACCCTCCAGATGTAGGTAACTTCCAGAGAGAAAAATGTATAACATCAGAACAGTTTCACTATTTCTTTTATGAACATGCGTAGTTTCTTAGAAATAGTATTATTATGTAAAACCACTAAACTATGTATAACATATCCCTATTGCCAACGGAGTGAAATTTCCCACCAGCTGACGCAAATGAATAAATCCTAATAGTCTATAGGCTAAATTGTGAAAAATCAACCACTATATTGGCTACATTGTTCGATATGAAGAGGAATCATTTGTAAATCAGTCAAATATCTTACTTATTAGCGGTTTTGACTTATATATGACTAATAAATGTTCCAATAATATTGATTAGTATATGTGTCATTCCCCATTCGCCTCTTAACTAAGGCTGCGTTTACACTATGTTCCCGGCGACCACGGCAATCACGTTTCGGGCCACCGTGGAGGAAACGGGATGAACGTGAGGCAACGTAGGGGAACGGGATAGCCAAACTTGACACAACGGGGTTGTCGTGGTTGCCGTGCCAACATTTTAAACTGTCAAACCATTTGCCACGACAGCCACGGCGGAAATGAGAAACGCGATAAACCTTTTTAAACGCAACAACACTTGACAGTACGTAGCAGACCGTAACACTACCCGAAAAGACCGCGCGAATCGTGTCAGACAGCACAACATCTCAACTGGCCGTAACGCATCTGCCTGCAAAACGCAACACACTGTAACGGGTCGGAATAAACACGTAGCAAAACGGCTGTCAATTATCCTAGCTGGCCGTGGTAATCTTGACAAAACGTAACAAAACTTGATAGAAACTTAACATGTCGGGGAATAAATAGGATTCCCGTCAGAGTANTATGTATTTTTTTCGGTCTAAACCAAATACCAGTTTGTAGCATCATTTGCTAAGGAATCTCTTTGTAAGTCTTTGTTAGTCAATATGTCATACTGTTACAAAACTTGGTGGTAGTCTCTTAGTATAACGTTTTGAAAATATATTCTTATATAAAGGTCTTTGTCAGGCACGAGATCAAAGCGTCTACATATGTGGGTCAATTTCAAATTAAGCATTTAAGATTGCAAGTCCTTGGCCCGTATTCACCAAACAATTCTTAGACTTAAGTCAATAAATAAAGAATATTCTTTAAATTGAAATATTGAAGAATTGCTTAAAAGTTCATTCAAACTAAGCATTAATCACCTCATTCTTCATTATTTTTCATGAAGAACATTTTTGAATGGCATAATTACCAGTGGTAGCCTGTACGTATTTGAATAGTGGGCGTATGTTCTTGGTTATTAGTCTATTCTTTATTCTTAAGTATAAAAATGGGTTGGTAAATAAGGACCCATAACTCTTAACTTCCATCTGTACAACATGGATGTAAGATAGATTTATTAAAACGTAGATGTGTATCGATTAATGGGAAACATGAAAATGTACTCTCTGTATTTGATAGGGATATTTAACGGTAAGGAAAGTTTGAGTGCAATGTGAATATCGTTCACATAATTACTATACCCCTGACAACACCGTTTTAAGGAGGCATATACTTGTTTCATAGTCCGGCTGTTGAATTTCTGGTCCGGTATATATCTGGAAAATTATTAAAGTTAACAAAAGTAATATGCAGAAATATATGTTTGCGAAAAGTTCAATTCATATCTTTTTTTCATATGTTTAGAGTTATTGCCTTTTTTAGTATTTACATTTTGTCCTTAGCACATCTTGAAAACTATAATAACTATTTATCAACTTGAAATTAATAGATTGGTATATCTGATTGAAGGGCAAGTGAGCGAGCTTAAACTTTTGCTTCCATAGTTTTAAAGTTGTTGTTCTTTTTTATCTGTTCGTTTAAATTGTTTCCAGTGTATGCCCCAAACACAAAAAACATCAATTAAATCATTCATAGATATATAGATCACATTCGGAGCAAATAAACAAGAGGCCTTATCTGTAAACAAGAGCCATATCTATTGCTTCCATATTTTAAGATTTATTGCCCCTTTTTAATATAAAACATGTTTGTGTCTGGGGCATATCTTCCATGCGATACAAGATATAAACTTAAAATTAGGTAGATAAATCTCAAGTTCTGGACTTGAAGTGCACCATACCCTTAGCTTCTTTTTACCACGATTTCAAGGTAATTGTGAATGTTCATGCTGAAATGATTCCCAACCCTTCAGATGTAGGTAACTTCCAGAGAGAGAAATGTATAACATCAGAACAGTTCCAATATTTCTTTTATGAACATACGTAGTTTCTTAGAAATAGTATTATTATGTAAAACCACTAAACTATGTATAACCTATCCCAATTGCCAACGGAGTGAAATTTCCCACCAGCTGACGCGAATGAATAAATCCTAATATTCTAAAGGCTAAATTGTGACAAATCAACCTCTACATTGGCTACATTGTTCGATATGAAGAGGAATCATTTGTAAATAAGTCAAATATTTTACTTATTAGCGGTTTTGACTTATATATGACTAATAAATGTTCCAAAAATATTGTTTTAGTATATGTGTCATTCCCCATTCGCCTCTTAACTAATGCTGCGTTTACACTATGTTCCCGGCGACCACGGCAATCACGGTTCGGGCCACCGTGGAGGAAACGGGATTTACGTGAGGCAACGTAGGGGAACGGGATAGCAAAACTTGACACAACGGGGTTGCCGCGGTTGCCGTGCCAACAGTTTAAACTATCAAACAATTTGCCACGACAGCAACGGCCGAAATGAGAAACGTGAAAGAACTTTTAAACGCAACAAAACTTGACAGTACGTAGCAGGCCGTAACAGAACCCGAAAAGACCGCGCGAATCGTGTCAGACCGCACAACAACTCAACTGGCCTTAACGCATCTGCCTGCAAAACGCAACCCACTGTAACGATTCGGAATAAACACGTAGCAAAACGGCTGTCAATTATCCTAGCTTGCCGTGGTTATCTTGACAAAACGAAACAAAACTTGATAGAAACTTTACATGCCGGGGAATAAATAGAATTCCCGTCAGAGTACGGACCCTCATGTTTATCCCGTTTCCTCTAGGGTGGCCGAAACGTTTTTGCCGTGGTCGCCGAGAACATAGTGTAAACGCAGCATAACACAAAGTCAGTGTTTGCAGGTTGTTAGTCTCCTATTTGATAATACTTGGTAATACTCAATTACCGCAATCCTTTTGGGAAATATAGGTATGGATGTAAAGTTCTACAAAAGGCATAAGAGAAGTATCTTATACATTAAACTGGGGTCTTTCATATTTTATCATGATTGCATTTATAAATAATAAGTGTCAGATAAATGCCTAACCCATGGGTAATAATTATTGAATGCAAGTGACCATAGTCTCGCTTTCTGCCGGTCTGTCTATATTATAACTAACGAAGTACAATTCAATTCAGCATCCGTTATGCATCCTTCACATGCAAATGTGTTTCATCAATCTATAAATATTTCAATTTGTAGATGTATACGTTGTTCTTATAGAAATATGTTACAAACATTTTGTGAGTGCACATATTTTTCTAACATACTTACTATCATTAACCCTTGCCATCACGTAAATGAAGCGTAGCGTTCAATGTAATTAGCTCAGACAAACTGTTTTTTTTTAAAACAAACTAAACTAATGATCTTCATGTTGCCCCATGAACATTTTGTTTATCCGATACTTAATTTGACTCAATAAAACTAAAGACAACCGAAAGTCCTCGTAATTAAGACATTCGAACAACCGTAAAAACACAATAGAATATATATATAAATATACTTAATCACAAGAAATATAGAGAATACTATGTTAGTGTGATTGTGAACTTGAATTTATCCCACTCGTCACAGAAAGGCTTACAAGGCTCGGCAAGCCTCGTCGTGTAAACCTTTCTTTAACTCGTGGGATATATTCAAGTACACAATCACATTATTCTATTTATCCTACAATATTTTGTTATATTTAATGTATTCCTGATGCAATCAAAACAGTAGTCTTAATTGCTAAAATAAAAGCAAAAACAGATTAAATTAACTGAATCTAACATTGCGTAGTTATATTAATTGTAATCTTTCCCGTTTACGACACTCGAAATAGTCCTAAAGAATTCCACGCGAAATAAGAGTAACGAGACAAAATATCGCTATATGCCTCGATTCAAATTTAATCAGCGTTCCAAATGTTACACGCTCAAGTAGAAAACAGAAGGTTTTATTCAAACTACAGTTATCGTTTCACCACTGTAAAATACAAAAAACAAAAATAGCTGCCATTTTAAAATTTAAAAAATGTGTAGGCCTAGACACCTACGTGAAGCATGATTCAGCATTTATCCTCGCCGATATTGTTAATTTTAGTCTATAAACAACTCTTCTTTTTACACAATTTTAACTTACTGNTTTTCTAACATACTTACTATCATTAACCCTTGCCATCACGTAAATGAAGCGTAGCGTTCAATGTAATTAGCTCAGACAAACTGTTTTTTTTTAAAACAAACTAAACTAATGATCTTCATGTTGCCCCATGAACATTTTGTTTATCCGATACTTAATTTGACTCAATAAAACTAAAGACAACCGAAAGTCCTCGTAATTAAGACATTCGAACAACCGTAAAAACACAATAGAATATATATATAAATATACTTAATCACAAGAAATATAGAGAATACTATGTTAGTGTGATTGTGTATTTGAATATATCCCACGAGTTAAAGAAAGGTTTACACGACGAGGCTTGCCGAGCCTTGTAAGCCTTTCAGTGACGAGTGGGATAAATTCAAGTTCACAATCACACTAACATAGTATTCTATTTATCCTACAATATTTTGTTATATTAAATTTATTCCTGATGCAATAAAAACAGTAGTCATTAATTGCTAAAATAAAGGCAAAACCAGATTAAATTAACTAAATCTAACATTGCGTAGTTATATTAATTCTAATCTTTCCCGTTTACGGAACTCGAAATAGCCCTAAAGAATTCCACGCGAAATAAGAGTAACGAGACAAAATATCGCTATACGCCTAAATTCAAATTAAATCATCGTTCCAAATGTTACACGCTCAAGTAGAAAACAGACGGTTTTATTCAAAGTACAATTATCGTTTCACCATTGTAAAATACCAAAAACAAAACAAAATGCTGCCATTTTGAAATTTACAAAATGTGTAGGCCTAGAAACCTACGTGAAGTATTATTCAACATTTATCCTCGCCGATATTGTTAATTTTAGTCTATAAACAACTTCCTTTTACACAATTTTAACTTACTGACATAAACAAGTAAAACATCAACTCGTTCTTGTTCTACTCACCAAAGTTGTGTAATAACCATGTATTATGTTCGTCAAGTTTAATTTGCTTCCATGACGAGTTAAAAGTATGCACACATTTCTTCATCGCCATCCATCTTTTCCATTTTAAAGCACTTGATGTAAGCAGGCAACTCTTTGTGGATAGACATTCTTTGATTGACTGACAAAGGAACGACTTATTCATCAAAGAAATTACCCTTTTAATTCAACATCGATTACCTTCGAAAAGTAAAAGAACAATTCACTGACTCTTTTCTTAAATTTAATCCATCAATCGTTCAACAAAACATCGCGTTATTCGAGTATATTCGATATTTTAACGAAATCGAAAATGCAGTCTCATCAGTTTCATTCCAGTTTTATATCCCAACCCTGTTATTCACATTCATAATATTATAATAATCCATCGTAAACACACACACGCGTTAACTCGTTAAACGATTGCGTACCCAATGACCTGAATGACGCAACCAAGTGATATCGTCAGCTGTGTCGTAAAATAATTATGGCCTTTCTAATTCAAACCGTTACGCAATCGGGTGAGCACTTTAGCGTCGCGGTAAGAGTGTCTTGCTACCACGTGGGAGACCCGAGTGCAATCCCCCGTTGGATCCAATTAGTTTTCTTTAGATAAACGAATTTAACAGAAAAGCTGCATTGACATGATAACTTACGGCTTTCATTTATAAACGGTATATTTATTTAAAAAAAAAAGTAAACATCATTTCATGTATAAATCCAAATTTAAGAACAAATGAACGAGCAGTGAATGCAAAAAAAGTAGTCCATATAGGTGTGGAATAAACCAAGGTGTGGGATAAACCTTATCTTTTCTGTATGGGTCGTATTGTGTTCTATAAAATCATTAAGCTTTATGATAAATATACACTAGCAATCGGTGTCGCGTACATCGAACCTTTACGTGTACATTGAGATGCTGGACGGGGTGTTAATGAACTAAGCATTGCGCTAGACGCTTTTTACCAAATAAGATAAACACAATATTTAGTAACGGACACAAATTATATAATATATTTTAGAATACAGGGCGTATGAACACTCGTATATTTGCTAATTCTTCGCGAATTATGATTAACAGTTCTGCTTCTGTAACAGAGAATAACGAAATCGCACATGAGTAAAAATACAAAACATGAAACATTAATTATGTTTTTAAACTCAAAGTTAATTATTTAATATGTAAATAAATACTTATTTAATTAAGGGCAGTCCAGTCTCTTACTACACAATTATAACACGTGGGTTTCATTTAAAACAGTTGGAGTTGATAATTATCTTTTCTCCGTTAATAAATATTAATTTAATTGAAAACATTACCTCGGGTCTGAATGTATAACACTTTAGTTGCATTAAAAACGAGATGATAATGATAAATACATTAATTAACATCTTCAACTACGCTCGTTAAAGTAATTGTAAAAACAATAAAATCCGAGGAGTTTACTTTGCACCAAGAATACACAAATAAGAGGATACGTATTGCCTTTGGCAAATTATCAAATTAGGTCTAAATAGTGTTTTTAGAAACAATTACCTTCAGATGTGGGTTAAAAAATGTCCTAATTGTTTAGTCGTTGTAGGGTGCCTGATATGCGAACATTACCTTAATATAATTATATCAACGTTAAACACGGGTTCTATCAGTTTTGTAAACACATATCATTTGATCATATATGTCATGTGTTTGTACGTACTTCCGCCCGCTGTTCGCTTAACTGATTAATTGGTTCGATGTACGCTAGTTTTTATCGGCCTTGTGGGATTCTCACTAGACAAGATATAATCTAGAAAAGTACCCTCGAGATGTTTTGACTGATTGCTTATTGATGAACCCAATATACGCGTATCTTATGTCGTTTATTTACTTTAATATGAAATAGATTCTATATTTGTCACAATCATTTCTAAAAGTACATGCACATTTTTAATATTTCTCTTACGTATGATATATTATTAAGTACCATCACTGATTAAACAGTAACACAACTGTGTAACTGTTTCTTTGTTAATGTTCCATATTTACATATCTTTAGTTCGAAACAGGTTATACATGTTGCTTCAAACACTTGAATTATTATTATGGAATGGTTCTATGTAAAGAACAATAAGTCATTATTAAGCACTATGTGGATATAATTTGTTCTCTAATATATACAGAATTAAATGACTCGATGATTTGTTTCTGATGTTTGTTCACACAAATACTGCATTGTCGTTTGGGTTAGAACACTAAATGCTCAGTTCAACCCAAACTTAGTCGGTTCAATTTAACACATAATTCTGTTGTTAATATGGTATTTTAAACCCCACACGACTTGCTTTAGATAAACCGAGGATCGTGTGCACACCTGCGGAGAAAATGGCTGTAGGATGCACTGTAAAACAATCTTAACCTTCTTACGTACGCCAAACGATCGAGGTTTTGTTTATTCAATTAAATATATTTCAGTCTAACACTTTATTGACGCCGGTTTTAGCAATCGCGAATTGCAAAGCATATGTTTATGTGTTATTAATTCAGGCATGTTATCATGTACTACGATTGTTTACCTACTTTGTCAGAGGAAATGTTCTCTGTGTAGCCCGCCACATACAATATTATGAATTCATTTACCGGCATAGACGTAGAAATAACATTACATGTTTGTAATTGTGCTTAATCATTACTTATTTTATTTTACTTACAAAGTGTTTTTGTAAATTATTATTACGGATCTAATGTTTATACATATTCATGCTTTTTGTTTAAGTTCGTATCGACAGTGCAATATAGAAGCCGTAGACGTTAGTATTATAAGTAAATGTGAATTAGTTTTCGTATTCACGAGCAAATATGAAATACTTAATACTAAATCGGATGTAAACTAACTCTTATATTATGTTATAATATTGCGTAATATGAATGTTTCATAAACATGTTTAAACTAATAGCAAAATACAGCCTGTATCAACGAGTTAAATACATATCGACAGAACTAAATCCTAAGTATGCTACTCGCTATTTTTCCGAATCGGTATGTAAGAGCTGGGCTATTTGTTAATCGTAGATGCATGTAAACAAAACATGATAATCTGTATCGATGGCTTAAGCTCAACTCGAGTCAATACAAATAAAAACAAACACGATTTAAATAACAGCTATTACGTCATCCGAAATTGAGCAACAAGCCTTTGAAGCAGCTGGCCGTTTACTTGTTACTTACTAGTGCAACAGCATTACTATACACGACGCCATTTAATACGTACACATCTCGTAAATGTTTTTGTATCGTTGATATCAAAATTATTATGCTAAATCCACAACACAGAAATTGACGAGACGAATTTCAGGAAATGAAATCCTGACAACGGTTAATGTAAATGTCGTGTTCTTGTTTCATATCGTTACGGAAATGGAGTCATCTGTGTAATTTTGTTTATGGACTAATCTTAGAAAGCATGCTAAAATTCGGGCACGCAACTAAGTTACAGCAGATATTGAAACATGGCCATACCAAAATTCAAAAGCAGATTGTAACGTACAAAATCACAAATGAAAGCTGTACTGTCGCTATTATAACATCAACAAGTTTATATTGAATTAAACAACTAAAAAACATAATGGGTAATGTACTGCAGAATACAGTTTATGTATAACAGTGTGTCACACATTCTTTTTTACTATTAATAACTGTGGCCGAGTTCAGCCACTCTCAGGGCCGAATTACTCAAAATAAAAGATGAATGTTATTGACACGTGAAATTAATGATCATGTTAAATGATACACCTTTTTGTCCGCTTCAACAGACACGCTCCTTTAGTTGACTTAAACTGACTTGTCTGATGTAATTTGTAAACATGATATGTGTTACACAATTACAGTACAGTTGGTATATATTAATATGCAATATAAATTATGTATCGTTTTTTTTAAAAATGATTGTACTTGATGGATGCAATTAAGTCATATGTTGCATATAATTATTTAATGATCCATTAACAAAACGTAAGCATTAATAAAATAATGTTTTCATAATGCATTTCATCTTGAGAACCAACCTAATCTTTTCGCAATTATCTTAGGAACATAAGCGTTAGGTGGACCAATCCCTTCGTATTGCAGTTTAATGGTGAGAATAACAGGTGCACATAATGCATTTAAAACTGTATAAGCGTCTTAACATAAATGCAATTTACATGTTTACCCAAAACCACGCTGCAGCATGATTATACCCCCGAAGATAATTGTTTATACCCTTAGCAACAAACAGCTTGTATAAATTGGAGAATACATATCGAAAGAAACAATTCCGTATTATGCTAGAGCTGCTCACTATTTTTTTCTGATTCGGTATTAACATACTAGTTACTAGGCTATATTTTAATCATAGATTTATGTTAACAAAACATGATAATCTATATCGATGGCTTAAGCAAGTGCAACAGGATCAATACAAACGGCGACATTTAATATATACATATCGCCAAAATGTTGGTTGTATGGTTGCTATCCAAACTATTATGCCAAAACCCCAAGACAGAAATAATTATTTCATTAAATAAAATCCTGACACAAGTCCATGTAACTGTCATATTCCTGTTTCATATCGTTCCGGGATTGTAAGCGAGACTGATGGAGTGAATGATGACGGCATACTTATTATATTTAAGCGTCACACACAATCATAATACAAAATACGACATTCGAGTCATAAGTGTAATTTTGTTGCGGGACGATTCTGTAAGCGTGTAAACATTCGGGCACGCAACTAAGTAGCAGCATATACTGAAAAAATGACCATATCAAAGTTCGGAAGCAGATTGGTCCGTATAAAACCACCAATGAAAGCTGTACTGTCGCTTTTATAGCATAAACAGGTTTATATTAAATTTTAAAAAAAACTATATAAAAACTAAATGGGTTATGTACTGCAAGATACAATTTATACATAATCTTGTTTCAAATACGTGATACATTCTTTTTAATATTAATAACTGTGACCGAGTTCATTCGCTTGCAGGGACGAATTACTCAAAATAAAACATGACTGTTATTGACACGTGAAATTACTGAACATATTAAATGATTCACATTGCTTGTCGAAAAGTAGTCCGCTTCAACAGACACATTCATTTAGTCTGATATAATTAGTACAAAAGCCATTTGTTACAAAATTAAAAGTAATGTTGGTATTTGATAATATGAAATATAAATTATGTACCGTTTCTTTGGAAAAGCATTTTACTTGGTGGATACAATTAAGTCATATGTTGCAGAGAATTATTTAATGATCCATAAACCAACGTCAACATTAATACAGTAATGTTTTCAGAATGCATAATATCTTGAGAATCAACCTAGTTTTATGTCGCAATAATCTCAGGAACATTCAAGTTAGGTGGACCAAGCCCTTTGTATAGCAGTTTAATGGTGAGAGCAACAGGTGCACATACCGCACTAACATACTTGGTGGTGCGGCAGTCGAGTGGTAATACTCTGGTCTAGCATTCCAGAGGTCGTTGGTTCAATCCCTGGCCGGGGCACTGGAAATTTTAGAAATGCTTGAAGTGTTTCTCACCCAGCTAGAGATGTACTTGTATGAAACCCAGGTAATTCTCGCGTGTATCGGTGCTATACACTCAGCACGTAAAAGAATCAAGGGATCTATTTGCAAAGAGCTAGGGTATTGCACCCGGATTCCTTGTATCTCAAAAACTGTCTCTTCTACTTGCTGTCTCTTCAACAAAACCAAAGGAACCCATTGGAAATTAGTGCTTGCACTTTCATGGGTTATCCTTGACTGCAAGGTCAAAATAAATTACATTACTTTCATTACATACTTATACGCGTCTTAATATCAATGCAATGCACATGTTTACCTAGCACTACGCAGCAGCATGATTATACCTGCGAGGTTAATTGTTATCACTTACGGGTTCCCAACAGACGCGATGCTACTTGCCAGATCTGCCATTGATTTTTGGTTTTTCTAGATGGTCCTTTGAAAGCCAATGATTTTTTTTGTTCAGGCTGCGTTTAACTTGGCAACGGCCATGGACGAGATTACCTCCGAGAGTTTGGGCTGTTAATCATTGGCTTTTGCGAGTACATGGTATATCGAGCTAGATTAATAAAATGAGGTCGCTTAAAATACCTTTTTATCAAATGCACGAAATTAAAAAATCGTGTATCATATTGGCAAATTCAATGGTGTATATGAACGTTATTAATAACACCAGATTAATCCACTGATAATTTCCACTTAGCTAATGATTATTCATAAGTTGAATACTACAAATTTTAAGGCGAATTCACTGAAATATTCAGGTTTTCCAAATCACCAGCCCAATGATATAATACAAATATTTTCCAATTTATCCAAGTTAAGTGTTACAATTAATTATTTTACCAATGTTTATTTTTTTAAGTCAGGAGGTTATAGCACTTGTTTAAATAAAATTTACATATTATGTTTTGAATCCATGAATCCATCAACTTTTTTGAATATTTCATTTTACCAAGCTGTGCAAATAGGCCTTTTCAAACATTTAAGACAAAAATGAACAAACCAGAAATATACAGTCCTTACATTCGATAGCATTCAATATTTAAATTATACTTAGCCCTGAATAATGCATAAAAACTCATTAAATTTCATGAAAATGTTTAAGGAGGTCTGTGCTAGCAATGCGAACAAATATTCAACGTTTATCTTTTATTTCGTTGTCGCAGAATTGTCATTTAAAAGTTTTCTGTTCGAGACTTTCACAGAGTCTATGACTGTCAGCGAAAAATGAATTCAAGATTTACTCATACAAAAATGGTCGGAAACTAGCTCTCTACGGACTTTGTTAGGTAATATCTTTGTGGTTTCAAATCCAGGAACGTGTTTTTGTCCTTTATATTTAGCTAGAGTTTCAATTTGTTGATACTGCTTAACATACTCCCTTTGATGTTATCAACAACAGTGATACAACGTAAACTGGTATATTCAAAATAACTACATAAGAAATGCATTTCAAGGAATAAAATACGTCAATTTATTGCGACAACATAAACAATTCATTTTATTCTCTTATGTACAATATAAGTATTTATGGACGAAACATAATTGAAATCGTATAAAACTTCTATTTCGGTGATGTTTTGGTACCATTTTGTTCTGCAATTTAAATCTAGTTAGTTACTCTTCAACGTGTTATCCGTTTAGAAACAAAAGTTTCGTATATAAACACTTTATATGTGTGGCATGTTTAAATATCCAGTTGAAATTATGTTTAAGCTATTTCTTAACACATATCAAGTACGTAATTGGCCCGTACATACACGCGGTTACTTATATTTTCTCGGATTTTATCATTTCATTTGGTTAGTCACAGTTGACTTTGCAACACCTTAATCGATTAATCCCATGATCGAGTGTAATATTCAATGCACGGGTCACGTTTTGGCATTCGTGTTTTCATTGTCTTTCTGCATATGAACATTTTATTGAGATCGTTTTACATGCTCGTTTGGTTTGAGGTTAGTTCTGGGTTACGTGTGAGGTGCGGCTAACCATAAAACCGGTTTACAAACCATATGATTTGCATTAACCGTTCCTAGGCGATGATTTAAATTTTAATCATTTTATGTTTACAGTTGCCGTTATGTTATACAACATTCTGATAAGATTAATGATGTCTCTCCTAATGCTGTTTCTAGAGCTGCATTCTTTGTAAATTGACCTTTTCACTAAAAGCCAGACTGTCAGTAGAGAATGAGTTGATTACAAAAAATATGTTCCTTTCCGATGGCATATATATGATTCCGTATATTTATCGGATACGTTGAGGTATGAAATAATTGTCTTTATAATCAAATTAGAACGTGTCGTAGACAGTATAATTTTAGTTTGCAGAGAGCTTGCTGGCATGTTGCCAGTCTTCGAGCAATATAATGGACGAATTAGTAAATGTTAATGTTGTGCATTGATGCAAATTACATTGATAACTAGGATGACATTCAACTTATTATTCATGATACTAAGCGGATATCAGAAAGGAAATGCGGAGCGTTGGGTAAAGACAGCATATGCCACATTCATCTAACTCTTGGCCTCAGGGCATGCAGATGCCCGGATTGGAAGATTTTGACACTGGACCTGAACGGTCTGGGCACTTTCGAAGGGCAATTTGGCAGGTATTTTATCTAGATGTAGTCTTTCAATTATTATGTGTAAACAAAAGTTTCATTAAACAACACACGTAATAACTTAAGTAGCATATTTATTTGCGATAATCAAGTGAATCACCTTATTATCATCGATTTATATGTATTGCCATATAATAAATGTATTTTCTGAATAATATAAATCATAATAAAATTGTTTGAATCTCATTATACACTTCACTTGGTTAAGTATTTAGTGTCTGCACATTTGGTATGCATATTAAAAAAGCAGTCGATCATAACAATTAACTAACAATAGTATTATTAAGAGTGTTGAAACGTGGGCTGCATTATATTCGTTATTTAAACATCTGAGTCAGATACGTCTTCAACATGAAGAGCACAGTCACTCGAAAAAAAAAACGCTATACTAATTTGTTTCATTTTACTTAGAAAATACAGGTCGGAATTACCCCCAAAAAGCAAACAAATATAATTAATACAGATGATTAAATCATATTTAATTTAAAATAATACAAGCCATCAAGTATTAAATAGTCGTGAGTTTGTGATGCTGATGCGCTGAATCATGCAACATTTACTTTAAATATAATGTAGGAACGGACACCATTAATCATATCCAAAGTTGAGATAGATCGGGAGGTCACGGGTTTGTCAATACTTTATAAACATTATATTTGCTAAATCTTAAACCAACACATGAATAGTAACAAAAAATCAAACAAAAATAAAAATATTATCTTTAAATGGTACTACAAATCACATAATGCTTCCTTCAAAACATTAATAACGGCAAAGTTTACGCCGATACAGACACATTTGCTCTTATTTGTTGCAAACCCGAAATGTGTCTGTGTGTCGTACAAACAAATCTGCAAATAACAGTGTTTTTTTTTTAAAGTATAGCACCACTTCTCGTCTGATAGTTTAGTTTAGTTTGTAAGTTATCAACTTTTCGTCTGGTTCGACAAATGTACAGTCAGATCGTTTATACCTGCATAGGAAAACATAGCAACGGCACATATTGAACGAAAGAAAAAGAACGTGTTCACCAAGATATATTTATAACTTCTTTTCACCTTCTTAACTTCTTCTATAAACTCATCATGATTACTATCACTATCACCATCATAGTATTTGTCAAATATCCATGTCTCTTACCCTATAGCATCATTGTTATCTTACCTCACTACCATTTAAACATCAAACTGCCTTGTACATTATATTTATGTGTAACATCTGTATTGTTATCCCCTGGTATATTGGTCCTCCGTAGCCAACATATCAATGTGATCGCTTTCATGGTAGACAAATACCGGTATTTTAAAGTAGTTTGATGTATTAGATCGATACTTTACCGTTAACAATTTATATTTTAGTCCATGACTTGCAATTACTGGAATAGCTATGCACAAAAGGTTGAAGCTACATAAAACACATAATCACAGGGATTACCTTTTACATAAATTACATGTAATATTTGAACATAGTTTAATGGTATAGGTGCTCTCAATGTCAAGATGTTCATCAACAATTTAAGATTGTTTTTATGTGATTTGATCTTGATGTTTTTTTGTCATTTTAGGACAAGAGGAAATGGGAATGTTATAATGTGGTTTGTTTTCGAACTTTGTGGTGGAATCAAATACTATGGAAGGTGTGTGTAACATCAATAAATTAAAATCCTGTTGGATTAACACGCGTTCTTCGCGGTGTTTAGCTATTGTAGCAACAAAATGGATCTTAGTGAAATACGAGTCATTTACCTTCATAAGAACTGGCACATATGTTTAATGAATTGAATTATTTTCGGTAGAGCGTTCCTTTGAGGCCTCAGTCCACACAACTGTTTTAGTCCTAGTAGACATAAATATTTTAATAGTTTTAATTAGAAAAATGGCGGTTGTAAGATATGCATTTGTAATTATTTATGTTCATAAGCACTTTGGTGAGATTTGAATGTAATCTTTCCTATACACTATATTAGATTTACTTCGAAGCATTACCAGACATAACGATTTCAATGCGGTATTTTGCATTAGGTCGATAAGATCAAAATTAGAAAAGAAATAAATTTTTGGTTTTTATGTAACCGAAAAATCTTAATCCATGCATATCAGTTTATATGAACATTCGTGTATATGTATTTGCTCATTATATGAAAAATAGTCTTGTTCCATTCCTTTATTATCGTTTTCTTGAGCTTTAATTAAACTGTATACGAACTTGTATTGAATGCACTTTAGCTATATAGCCTGTGGTAATATGGATGTCTTTGTTTTTCTTAACACAAGGTAATAAAGTAAGTGCCTTCGTCCATTCCCGACGTTATTGTATTTGTTTATTGGACGATGTTGCATTTGCGTTTCATAACCAATTTTAGTGAAATCGTAAAACCTGACCTAAAAGATAGTAAAGAGTGTGTCAGCTCATCAATCTCGCCTTCTATTTTCTTCAAGCTTAGCTTGTAATTTTCCTCATTCTGAAGATAAGTCAGATATTTCTGTATTTCACTCATGCGTACTTCAACAACACCAAAATCCCTTTTTTTTTAAAACAACAACAGCAACAATATGTGTGAACACTTATGAGGACAAAAGAAACATACGCGTATGAACAAAATATACTTATTAAAATGTTCAATATTAGTATACACACCTTTCTTCAGATATTCAATCTCTGGGGCACTGCCATGAAAAAAACACGGCCATTACCGTGTTGAATTGTTAGCCATTAAATAACGTCAATACAAAATGTTTAATAATAATTTTTAAGAAGACCTATGAAATCATTTCATTTCCCGTACGCGAGAAACTAAATTTAAATTAAACAATCATAAATTGTAAACAATAAGTTTGTAAATGTTACACATTTGATTAGACTGTACAACAGTACACATGTGTGCTTATATTATTACGGATTAAACTAATGGGTGCGTGTTTCGAAGGAACAGAAATGGAAATTGTAACGTTCTAAAAATGTAATGAATTTCAGAGCGTATTTTTTAAAATTAAACTATTACCGTCATGTATCTTCATACACTGTCCATTCTGAGCTATAAAATCCGGTCAAATCCGCCTAAAGCAAATACATTGATGATAAAACAATATACTCAAACTATGTCTTACCAGGTGCAGGCCTCTCGACATCCTGTTAATGTATTCAGTCGTTTCAAAATTAACTTTGTTGACGTTGTTATCTCTTCGATATCAGTCAGACTCTTTTTTATCAAATACATTTCCAATTGAATTATATCTATATATCTTGTTATGCCCAATTTTAAATAAAAAGGGGGTATGTTGTTTTTCGCCTGTCTGTCTGTCTGCCATTCTGTCTGTCTGTCCCAAAACTTGAACAAAAACTTTAACCTTCGTTAAAGTTTGGTCATTACTTTTGCAATATTGAAGATAGCAACTTGATATTTGGCATGCATGTGTATCTCATGGAGCTGCACATTTTGAGTGGTGAAAGGTCAAGGTCAAGGTCATCCTTCAAAATCAAACGTAAAAAATGCAATCCAAGAGAAGTAATCAGCTTTAAAATGGAGATAATTTCTAAACATGCCAAATGATATATTGACATTTTATTTCAAAGCGGTGCATTAGGGGGCATTGTGTTTCTGTCAAACACATCTCTTGTTATTTATTATATCAAGTTTGAATATGAAAAACCCAAATATGTTCATTTTAGTTTGAATTATTAATTTATCTTATTTTAGCCACTGTGTTAAATAGTTTTTCCATAGCACAGTTCAATATTGTAGGAGGTATAACGTATGCTAATGTCTCATAACGTCGCAATTCGAATTCACATTCTGTATATAAGGATTCTTTACTATAACTTGCGATTTAGCGATTTAAATACACGTGTTCTAATTGTTTCGGTTGTGTTTTTATTTATTTGGAACAAAAACGCTCTCAAAACATTTAATCTAAAATTTCAAACAAACGAAAAATAGACTACTCATCAATACATAACAGGTGCAATTTCTGGCGCAAGCACAAGCTCACTATCTGTTACTTGTGAATGGGTTTCAGTGTATATTACTCCACACGCCTCATTTTCTGATATTTATAAAATGTATAGCATTCGATCATCTCACGTATCATTTATACCTAAACTAAATACAAAATTACACAAATAATAAGGTTAAAACGAATATAAAGAACTACATTACAAGTTATGCTTCTGCATTAGTTGTGATTTCTTGCATTAAGGTTTGTTCAAGTCCAACACATTATTTATACAAACAAGTAATTTCTAACCCGAGAGGTCATTACTTCATCACAAAGAAAGGAAGTCGTAACAGGAAAAATATACGTTCGTCTGGTTTAGTTTTTAAACATTTAAAAAAAAATACATAAAATCCTTTCATTTCGCTTAAGCTAGTGTTACAAACGTGAAAAGAAGACATGGGGACTAAGGTAAAATATTTTCAAACTACATGTACATACGTAATCTTTATACCATTTGGTTTTTAAGCTATGCTTAGGTTAACTACCCACGTGATGTTACTAAATTTAAAATACTGTTGAAACCCGCGAGGAATAACAACAAGCAAACAAACATACAAAGACATATACTTTCTTGTGTGTCATATATTGCTGAAGTTGGACTATTTGCAGTTATACATCATGCACATATTTCAAATAAATTACACATCGAAGGATTTTATGCAACATCTAAGTGGTATGAATTAAGCATTAAATTTCTCCGAACATACTATGTGTGGTCGCGTGCGTCCATATGCGCAATCATTTACAAAACATAATTATATCTGCTTCAGTTTTTTGATGGCGAGTCAATACAATTGTTCCTAAACCATGGTTACACACAATGATCATACGTATGTGGGCATACAACAGATCGTCTACTAAAATATATTCATTAAGTAAGTCCAACAAAATATAAAACCCCATTAGAAAATTGATATGAACAAATTAGCAAAAGTACAGAAACAAATATTTCAACAAGTGGGCATCGAACTTATGACTTCGCTATTATTTATGATAAATCACAATGTCCATCAAATGAAGATAAATTTGCCAACAAGTATCACTGTTTGGATATGGCGTGTTCGCCAAGCACCTGTATTCTAAGCTAAAAGTTAAAGGCAACACTTTGAGATCAAAACTCAAATATAGTCATAATGCAGTTGTCTGTGTAGAAACCTAGTTGGTATTTACACATGTATCTGACGATGTGGTGCATCGCGTTCACTGCTAATGATAGACATCTATAAGATGTCATCCCGTACGAATAAATCGATAAAATATGTAGTTCTTCTAAAACTAATCGTACCTTGGAATGTTCATTCCATTGCTAAGATTTTTGTTTTTCTTTACCTTTAAGTCCGAAATTATGTGTATAAATAATATCACTCAAATTGTTCTTACATGTTGTGTTTAAGGTCTGTGATTTTTTATAATAATTCTTATTAAATGTACGTTACGAAAAATGATGGAGCATATATATAAGTATACTGAGAAACGTTTCACTATATATTTTTTATTTCTTTTATTGTTTTTTTGTAAAAGCCCTTATTAGTTAAAGCTGATGTAGAAGTTAAAGACTGTGCAACAACTTGGTATTACTATTAGAATATTTGAAGAATGGTACTGATGGAATGTTGGATAGCAATGTTTATATTCATAACAAGATGAACACACAGATTCATCAATATGTAAATATGGTTATGATTCAGTCTAAACCAATTGCCAGTAAGGAGCATCATTTGCTAAGGAATATCTTTGTTAGTCGTTGTAAGTCAATATGTCATACTGTTACACAACTTGGTGGTAGTCTCTTAGTATAATCTTTCGAAAATATATTCTAATATAAAGGTGTTTGTCACGCACAAGATTAAAGTTAAGTTTCTAAATATGTGGGTCAATGTCAAATTTAGCACTTAAGAGTCCTGGGCCCGTATTCACCAACCAGTTCTTAGACTTAAGTCAAACAATAAGAATATTCTTTAAAATTGAAATATTGAAGAATTGCTTAAATGTTCATTTAAACTTAGAATTAACACCTCAAGCTACATCATTTTTAAACATTTTTTTAATGGCATAATGACCGGTAGTAGCCTGTGTGTATTAACATAATGAACGTATTTTTCTTGGTTATAATTCCATTCTTTATTCTTAAGTCTAAGAATGGGTTGGTGAACACGGGCCCAGAACTCTTAACATCCATCTGTACCAAATGGATATAATATATAATTATTAAACACTAGATGTGAATAGATTAATAGGAAACATGAATATGCACTCTTTGTATTTGATAGGGATATTTAACAGTAAAGGACCTATTAGTGCAATGAGAATATAGCTCACATAATTGCTATACCCCTACACAACAACGTTTTAAGGAGGCATATAATAGTTTCATATTGTTCGTCCGGTCGTCGAATTTCTGGTCCGGTACATATCTGGAAAAGTATAAGATTTAACAAAAGTTACATGTAGAACTATCGTTTTGCGAAAAGTTTAATGCATATCGTTTTTCCTTATGTTTAGAGTTATTGCCTTTTTTATTTTATTAATATTGTCCTAATCACATCTTGCAAACTATAATAAGTATCAACTTGAAATTAACACCTTGGTATATATCATTGAAGGGGATGTGAGAGAGCTAAAACTGTTGATCAAATATTTTCAGAGTTTTTGCAATTTTAAAAAGTTCGTTTAATTTTATTCCATTTTATGCCCCGAAAATTAAAAAGGCATCAATTTAAACATTCATAAATATACAGATCTTATTCGGAGCAAGCGCAATACACAAGAGCCATATCTATTGCTTAAATAGTTTAAGATGTATTGCCCCTTTTTAATATAATAATGTTTTTGTCTGGGACATATCTTCCATACGATACAAAGCATCAACTTCAACTTAGATAAATAAATCAAAGGTTCTAGACGTGAAGTGCTCAAGACCCTAAGCTTCTTTTTGCATGATTTCACAGTAATTGTCATTGTGAATGTCCATGCTGAAATGTTTTCCAAAACTTCATATGTAGGAAAATTGCAGAGAGAGAGAGAGAGAGAGACATGTATTACATCAGAACAGTTTCAATATTTATTTTATAAACATGCGTAGTTTCTTTAAACTCGTATGTAAAACCATTAAACTATGTATAATCCAATATCCAAAGGAGTGAAATTCATCACCAGCTGACGCGAATAAATAATGCCTATTATTCTATAGGCTAAATTGTAACAAATCACACACAACAATAGCTTCGTTTTGCGATATGAAGGGAAATCCATTGTAAATCAGACAAATATCTTACTTTATTAGCGGTGTTCACTAATAAATGACTGATAATTGTTCCAATAATATTGTTTTATCGCTTTTGTCATTCCCCATTCGCCTCTTAACTAAGGCCCGGTCAGTGTTTGCAGGCCGTTAATCTCCTATTTGATAGATAATACTCGATTACCGCAATGCATTTGGAAAATATAGATATGGATGTGAAGTTCTACAAATATCGTTATGAGTATAACTATTGATACAGCTGTTTATGTATACAATGTGAGCATAGACGTTATGATTCTTGTTACCGTTATTCTAAATAAATAACTATTTTAGACGTTTGACGGGTTTCATTCATATTTTATCACGATTGCATTTATAAATAGTGTCAGATAAATGTCTAACAAATGGTTTATATATATTTAATTCACATGACCATAGCCTCGCTTACTGCATGTCTGTCTATAGTTAAACTGACGAAGTAGAATTTAATTCAGTATCATTTATGCATCCTTTACATGCAAATGCGTACCATCAATGCATAAATAAATCAATTTTAAGATGTGGACGTTCTTTTATTAGAAATATGTTTCAACAATGTTTGTGGGTACACGTATATTTAACTTGTAGAAAAACATACTTATTATCACGAATCCTTTCCATCACGTTAATGTAGCGTAAACTTCAATGTAATTAGCACAGACAAACTTTTTTTAACAATCGAAACTTTTGATCTTCGTGTTATCTCATGAATAAATTCATTATTTCCGACAGTCAATTTGATTCCATACAACTGAAGACAACCAAAAGTCCTGATAATTAAGACATTTCAACAACCATATATACCCATGAGAAAATATATGAATCTACTTAATCACAAGAAATATATACACTCTCACTCGGTGTCGTCTACGTCCAGCCTTAACGTATACATTGAGATGCTTGACAGGAGTGTTAAGGAATTAAGCTTTGCGCTAGACTCTTTATGCCAGATCAGATAAAGAAACACTCAGTAACGGACACAAATCATATAATATATTTTAGAATATAGGGCGTAAGAACAATCGCATATTTGCTAATTCGCGAATTATGCGTAACCGTTCTTCTACAGGGAAAAACGAATTCACACATGACTAAAATACGAAAACTATAACATTAATTATGTGTTTAAACTCAAAGTTAATTATCTATTATTTAAACAAATTCTGAATTTAATTGAAGGCAGCCCATAGTTTCTTACTGCACAATTTTAACACGTGACATTCATTTAAAACGAGTTGATAATTATCATTTCTCCGTTAAGAAACAATAATATAATTAATAACACCACTTCCGTTGTGAATGTATGACACTTGAGTTGCATTAAAAACGAGATGATAATGATAAATTTATTAAGTTACATCTTCTACTACGGTCGTTACAGTATTTGTATAAACAATAACATCCGTACGAGTTTTCTTTGCACCAAGCACAAGAAAATCAGAGGATACGTATTGCCTTTGGCACATTATCAAATTTGGTCTCAATAGTGTTTATAGAAACAATTACCTTCAGATGTGGGTTAAAAAGTGTCCTTATTGGTTAGACGTTGAGGGTGTCTGATATTTGAACATTAACTTAATATAATTATATCAACGTTAATCACGGGTTCTATCATTTTTGTAAACTCTCTTTTTTTGATCATCAGACAGACAGACAGACAGACAGACAGACAGACAGACAGACAGACATTTTATTTGACTTGCACAATGTACATCAGACA
>VMBQ01000702.1:69429-107330 GCA_007657795.1 Dreissena rostriformis | reverse complement strand
GTAGTAGTAGTAGTAGTAGTAGTAGTAGTAGTAGTAGTAGTAGTAGTAGTAGTAGTAGTAGTAGTAGTAGTAGTAGTAGTAGTAGTAGTAGTAGTATTAGTATTATTAGTATTATTAGTATTATTATTATTATTAGTTCAGGTAAGCGCTTAACGGCCGGCGTGGTCTTCTTATTCAAGTAAATGTATATAATTCTTAAAACAAAGTAATCATTCGAATTTTTGCAATACCTAGGAATCATTAATATAGTGACTAAACTTTATAGCTTTTTATTACAGGTTTGGATTGCAAAATATAATCTGATATTTATGATAGACTATTCGTAATGTTATTGCTTACATATGAGTCGAAGTCATTGCCCAGAGCTAATTACCTGAAAAATGTTCCTATACCTGCGCTAATTCTCTGTAACCCTGTGAATTGCTATACCATATGTGTATTATCCCATGTGATAATAATGAATATTTAGCGTTTTCTTTCAGACTAAATGTTTCGCTACAGCTAGTGCATCACAGGAAAACACATTCAATAGTAGATCTACGATTATTAATAACAAACAAGAGTACATGTAACATGTATTCTACTATTTTAACATGCATACCATGTAGGAATATATGTTCCATTCCCTTAAGTAATAACATATGCGTTGACGTGTATATTTTGTCTTTATGAACAGGACAAGTACGAATAAGTTATATTAAAACATACTCATTGTTAAAGACCACACATAGCATTCAACCTCTTATGATACATTAACCATATATATTGCTATCAAAACATTTTATTCCAAAATTATTATTTTAAATACATATTTATAAGAAGACATCGTTGTCGTGGACACTTTCGAAGTAAAAAGTAACCTTTACAGCGGCTTATAGCTATTGTACAAGCTTATAAAATTGTTGTACCTCTTCAAAAGAAAAAAACACGTTAATATTTTTTAACAACAAAGTTTAACGAACTATTAAAATATATATCAGGTAGTTTAACATACCTCAATACTTCTCCGAGTTATACACATTTTCACTGCACATTCCAATACTTTTCCATAGCTTTCACATGACAACCAGCTTCCGCTGATATTTTACATCCCAAAATATTGGCCATACGCTCTGTTGCAACTGGCAAGCTGCTATGGTAGGGGATATTGGAAATTCCTTCGTCTTTCCTAGTTTGTTAGAAGTGCAACTTCTAATAAAATACAGAATCGATGATGAATTCTAAAGAAGTATGATACGTGTCGATTACCTTTTTAAGGTACATTAAACTAATTTAATAATTGTATGCAAGCGTAAAGCCTCTAGATAAAACATCATTATTAACTTTATGCACCATTGATTCTAGCTTATCGCACTTATCGACTGAGAAGAATTCAACTGAGCTTGAAGATATCGATCCATATTTTCTGCGCTTTTCTGAATATCAGCGGGCTTGAAGCGAATATCGTCTTATCAAGAACTCTTTTTAAATTATAGATCAAAGATGCCCAAGCTATTTGGTAATGAGCTCTGAAATTAGTGGTGTGTGGCAGACATAATGGGAACAATTAACAGAGCATGTATGCAAGTTTGTAACTCTTTGTTACAAATAAAAACTTATTGTGTTACTGATATTTATGCGAGCAACATAGTAAGTGCACGAGGCATGCCGTTATGAAAAGAGCAATGTTGCCAATCTATTTCAGAAACAAATCAAGCAGTCGCACAAACATCTACTATCGCTATAACCATATAAGGAATGTGCACAAACGTCAAGTTTCTACTGAGAACTTGACCTTTAAGCGAGCAACATGCATGGTACACTTTATTTAAATATGATCCATTTAAAATGCCTTGATGCACGTCAATGTTATGGACCAAAAACAAACATTTACCTTCACAATAACCATAATAACAAATATACATATATTGGCTATATTTGCACATAGTGTCCACATCGACCTTCACCTTTAAGCTATCGAAATCGTTATTGCATGCGACTCGATGTCTTAAAATATGATGGTTAAACTATGACAAATTTTAAAATCCCATAACGCACGATAGTTTTTGGCCGGACACGAAACTTTCGCTATATCCATGTACGGAATATGTTTCAAATGTGTTCTCGACCTTTAAGTAAGCGAGCAACATGTCTTTGTACTCGAAACGTCGTCTTGATTAAATTATCATACATGCCAATTTATCACAAAACCTCACGATGCAGGACACATTTATTGACCGGACAAGAACATATTTTTTAACCATAACATGCAATGCAAAATTATATTATATTGCTCATGTTCGATTGGGGAATTAAACTGCGAAAATCGGTCGTAAACGTAAATAGTTTTACAGTTTTTAGATACGGTATACTTACAATATACTTGTCTTACTATACCACAACAATGACCACGAAAGTATCACATTAAGCCTTTCAAGCGATAAATGTTTAAACAATTATTTCCAATACCAATGTATTGCTATTGACAATTGTTAACGAAATCCTGATTGTTGCTCATAAATAAGGTCAATAATAAATTATTAATATTTTCTCTTAGCGTTGACACAATAGAGATATACTAGAGCTTAATGCTACATGTATGCTTTGCAAGTTAAAAATCATAATTGGAAAGCATTGCTGACTATGTTCATTTAAAAATAGTATCAATACCGCATGCGTTGTTATTTAAAAACATACCATGTGCTTTTAATTTACATGCTATTTTGCAATAAAACAACCGTGTGTTTGTCATTGTTTTGAATATTAAAAACATTGTACCGGATATTCACAAATCACATGTAACAAGTGATTTTCCAGAGATACAATATTTGCTTCAACCGTGTGTTTTTTGTCTGAAATGATGTTCCCGAAAAATCTATAGCAGATTACCAAGTTTATTCATACACACGTTTACTTGCATATGCTAAAATAACCCATTGCAAGCTGTTGTTCTCCACGGATGTTACATCTGTACCTGACCAATCCACTTATTGTAAAGGGCAGGTAATTCATAACTTTCTAAAAGTAGGAATTTCCATGCTCTGAATCATAATTATCATTAACCTTCTAACGTACACCAAACGATCAATGTTGTGTGAGTTTAATTAAACATGTTTCGGTCTACCATCTATTTGAACCTAGTTTAATGAATCGCGAATTGCACGGCTGATGTTTATGTTAAATTAATTGTGGTATGTTTTCGTGTATAAGATCTAGATCGCGATAGTATACTCGATAATCTTACAGAGAATGTTTTCTCTTTGTAGCCACTCACACATTGCAGTAGGAATGTATTTACCGTCATGAACGTAGACATACCGTTACCTGTTTGTTTTTTGTTATAACGCATCTCTCATTTAATTGTAAATAAAAAGTGTGACTTATTCTTTGTAAATTTGTATAAGTGATCTGATGTAATTTGAGCACGTATCAACCGTGCAACATAGACGCCATGAAATTAAGTTTTTACAACTAAATGTCATGTAGTGTTCGTTTTCAAGAACGAATATGAACTATTAAATACTTACTCGGATGTAAACTAACACTTTTGTTTAGAATTAATATTGCGTAGAAAGAATGCTTCATACACCTGTTAAAGCTCTCAGCAAAATGCAGCCTTTATAAATCAGTGAATTACATATCGATTGAAAATCCGTTTTATGCTAGAGCGTTTCCGATTCGGTTTTAACATACTAGCTGGTCAAGTTTTAATCATAGATCTATGTTAACAAAACAAAATAATCTATATGGATGGCTTAAGCTTAAATCGAGTCATTAAACATGAAAACACCATATTCAATCGATTTAAGTATCAGCTATTATGACTCCGAAATTGAACAACCAACCTTTTATAAAGCAGGTTGTTTACTTTTGACTTGCTAGTGCAAGAGGATCACTAGAATCGACACCATTTAATATGTACAAATCTCTAAAATGTTCCTTTGTATCGTTGCTTTCGAAACTATTACGCACAATCCACAATACCGAAATAAACGAGACAAATTTCAGGAAATGAAATCCTGACAAAATGTCATGTTCTTGTTCGGTATCGTTCCGGGATTGTATGCGAACCTGATGAAGTGAACGGAGACGTCATACATGATACACTTAAACGTCATACACATTCATAATACGGAATTCGAGTCATAAGAGTTATTGTGTTGCTGGGCGAATCGGTAAGTGTGGTAACATTTGGACACGCAACTAAGTTATAGCAGATATTGAAGAATTCCTGTATCAAAGTTCGGAAGCAGAATTGTTCGTATAAAACGACTAATGAAAGCTGTACTGTCGCTTTTATAACAAGAACAATTTAGGATTAAATAATATTAAAACTAAAAAAAACTAATGGTAAATGAACTGCAATACACAGCGTTTATATTTTTTTGTGGCCAACACATCACACATTCTTTTTAATATGAATAGCTTTGATACACTGATAATGGATTCTCAGAGGACCGAATTAAGCCAAATAAAAGGTGAATACTATTGACACATGAAATAATAAAAACGTAAAATTACACCTTTTGGTGACAACAGTCCGCTTCAAAAGACACATTCCTTAAACTGACTTAAACTGGCTCTACTGGTGTAATGAGTAAACATGATATTTGGTATACAATGAGCGGTGCAGTTTTAGTTCTATAATTATATACAAACATAACTTGTGTACCGTTTCTGCGGAAATGCATTTAACTTGATGGATGATACAGAACATTATTTTATGATCAATAAACCAACCAAATGATTATTAAAATCATGTTTTCAGAATGCATTTTATCTTGAGAAAAAAACGAATTATGTATATCGTAATAATTTCAGGAAAATAAGCCGTTTGTATGGCGGTTTAATGATGAATATAACAGGTGCTCAGAATGCCATAACATTCTTGATTAGCATCTGAACATTAATGCAATTTACATGTTTACCTAGAACCCCGCTGCAAAATGGTTTTACCTCCGAATACAATTGTTATCATTGTGTTGAATATTTTGTACCACACAAAAAAAAGAGCATTTTGTAGCTTGTTCAATCTATATAACCAGACCACATCCAGCGTTGAAATTTTGGCTATTGCTATAAGGAACACAATTTTGATTTTGAGTGTTAATGGAGCTTTAACTCTCAGCGTACTTAGTCAGGAGGTTGTATCACTGGTTTTAATAGAATAATAATATTCCGTTTTGAATTCACGAACTCTTCCAGACTGTTAAACAGAGTATTTTAAGACATTTATAACAAAAATACATATACCAACATTATACAGTCCCTGGATTCGATATCATTTCATGGTAAACATGTTCTTTAAAATGTAAAAACGTATTAAAAACATTTAAATGTTTCAAGAAGCCCGTACTTGGATTATGAACATAAATCGAACGTTTTTGTTTCTGTTCGAGGTTTTCATATAAACTATGTCAGCGATAAATGGACCTAAGATTTACTCAAAAAAGATGGGCAATTGCCACAATCGTGGAACGTGCGTTGCGTTTATAGTAATTGTTTATCAATACTACCAGGACCCTTTATTCGGGTAAAGGCATGTTCATTAGATTGAATTAATGATCGGAATCGTTAGATAAGAAGCATATATCATTAAACCAAAACGGATAGTTAATCATCGCAGTATTAACAATTTCAACGCAAACAAAATGAGTTTTTTTCCTTAAAATGATTGGATCTGAATGTCATTTTCGAGCATTATTTTTTATAAACAAACACCAAATAAACGCTATGATTTTATAAGCGAGTACATCCAATTTATATATCAAAATTTTATTTTCTTAATCTTAAAGCCACACACCTTGAAATTAAGTACATGATAATAAATACATATAGATGCAATTTGAAAGTGTGCACAATTGTCTTTAAATCTGAAGCCTAGTTAGCGAGTAATTTATTATTTTTCAAACGTTTTTTTAAGGCTTTTAAAACCGAAAGTAGGATTTCTATACGTAAACTTCAATTTCGACAAACGCGATTATTTTTAAGTTTTAAAGCGCAAAAAGACGGATTTCTAACTTGTAAACACCAGATATATTCTTATTGGCATAGATAAAATTAAATCTATAGCCTAGTAAGCAAGAAATTCATTATTTTTCAAACGGTACCGCTTTTTAAACCGAAAGAAGGATTTCTAGACGTATATGTCCATTTCGACAAACGCGATTATTTTTAAGTTTTTAAGCGCAAAAAAGACGGATTTCTACCTTGTTACCACCAGATATATTCTAATAGGCATAGGTAAAATATGTTTCTTATTTATACTTAAATATACTATGCCAAATAANTTGTATTATGCATGAAACCGACGAAATTAAATCCTCATCTAAAAATAGTTGTTTACGCCCCGCCTACTCGTTTACGTCACTGATTAACTCAGCCTTTTCATCCCAATTCACCGCTGACATCGACTGCGCATGCGTAGAGATTAATTAACCCTTGAAGGGGTTAATTCACCGCTTGCGATGAATTGCGGTGAATTCACCTCTTGTAGGGATGAATTCACCCCTTGCGATGAATTCATCTCTTAAAGGGATTAATTTATCGTAATTCATCTCTAACAACCGCTGGAAAAGGTTAAATACAGATGAATTCGGATGAAACGGGGTTAAAACGGATTAATCTCTAAAAATCGGCTTAATGAGGGTTATTTTTAAAGGATTCTTAAGAGATCAACCCCGGAACAAAAGCCCTAACCCCACTGTATCAAGTCAGCTGTCCGCGGAGATGTTATTCTACTGCAGCCTGATTCATGCCAAAGGTTAGGGGTTGAGAGAGTGATGTGTGCCTTCCATATTTAGAAAATGAACTTTGAACTCATCTATTGAATGGTGATTCCTGCATTTTGGTTGGTCAAACTGTCCCTTTAAATAATTATCATATACAAGTGCAAAATTTGGCGCCTTTGCAAAGCGCAGTTGGTTTATAGATTTCGTCAGTAAAGTACGATTTTGTATATCTATGTTTCACAACGCTTTGGGAACAGTTGGCATTGTTCAGTAAGTTATTTTTGTTTTGTTTGCCTAAGTTCGGAGATTTTTGTTTTTCGTTCAAATAATTTAGTTCTTGTATAATTAAAATATTTTTTGTTCAAATAATTTAGTTCTGGTATAATTACATCTTTTATTTTTAAGGTAAATTCATCCGTATTTCATTTAAGTTATGAATTTGCTTACACCAAAAGCTGCAGGATTCCCTTGATTATTTGTTAAAGATATTTTCTGTCGTTTATGTTCATATTTGTTTATACGTGTGTATGACTATTTTGTTTGTTTTTTTATATTTTACTGAGGGTATGAATGTTTGACTTTCAGATAACCGCTATTGTCAACTATATTGTCAACGCTATTGACAACGCTAATGTCTACGCTAGATTGATGGACGTTATCATTGATGCTTGTGTGTGGAATAAAAGTGAATATATAGCGCGTGTACTGTATCTTTCCTTGTGTTGCCCAAGACACCTTGTGAAGCTGCCCACTACAGCTGTGCGATAGTGCCAATGTCAGTGATTGAACAGTTAGTTACTAAACAGTTGCCGACAGTTATTTAACAGTTAAAAGCTCACATCAGTTAGTTGAGTTACAATAGGACTTTATGCACCACCTGCAATTCAAAACAATATATGTTTGGTCCTATGTAGCAAAACGCATACGCAATTGATGATATTTAGTTTCGGAATTTAGAAGGAACTTTTCTTTTGGATATGTTTTACCATACGACCACGAACTCAAACAACGTCAATAATACCAACTTACCATAATTATATTTCATATCGAACACTTGCTGAATAACTGTAAGGTTTGCCATTGTCCCAAGGCACCTTAAATTGTGTTTATAAATTAAGGTCAAACCATGGTCTATGAGAAAAAACAAACTACACGAGTACTCAATATAGAGTCAAATTAGTACCCTTAATCCTTGATAGTCCAAAGGAAGCGTTAAAGATTTTGCAACCAAAAATCTCGAGTTTCAGTATCGGGAAAAGCGATAGCATTTCTTGTCATTAGACGTATTTAAGATAAATCAAAATTTCATATATTTGTTATTTAATATTAAATATTAAATGATCTTGTTAAAAAGACGAAAACCTTAACAAGTCACTTGTTAACGGAACACACCAAATTACACGAGCTATGCTTACCTGCGCTGTCTGTGGTGTAACACGTAAAGCCAGAAGAAAACGACACTTTGCTCCACTTAGTATATAGTATCCTAGTATCTCGACCTACCCAATTATAAAAATGCGATGTATACGGAAATCCTTTCAATATATGTTTGCAATCGAATAAAGCAAAAAATTAGCCGGTATAAGGAGAAAAACCATTGTTACTGTATAGATTCGTTTAAGCTGGGGTCACGGTCTTATAAAAGTCAACGAACAGTATTTGCGCTTATAACGGTTAAATGGCTAGCGTAACCTAACATTTAACCAAGCATTAATAAAAAAAAAACAAAGGCATGGGTCGACGTGTACATTAGGGATAAGTCGTAATTATGTTTAACAAATGTCACCATTCCTATCTTGGTTTTATGTGCGTTATTTGTGAGTGATTAATACTTTCAATGCCAGCAGTTCAATACAAGTCTACAGCGATACACATTAAGCGATTTTGCCTTCGGGAATTGTTACGATTAACTGACTTGGTTTCAATCGACAGCCAACGGCCATTTGCTGCCCAGGTTTCATCCTACGTGGTTCGTCTGTTACAAAGCTGTTATAAATACCATTGCCATAACGGTAGTATGTAGTTTTTTCCGTCGTAATCCCATGTAACCCACACCGTATAATCTTGAAAAAAACAAAACTACTTGTTTAACAACAAATCGCATTTAATTAATATACGTTGTTAGAATATTTCAATTATTTGATGACAACTAGAAAGATCGTCAGTGGATCTTTCGAGAATCTCGGATATGTTTTCATGAGCAACATGCCTCATTGTATTCCGATTCCTTCAGATGGAGGAAGTGATAGGTTTTAAACTGTCTTCCGAATGTCCCACAATTGTCCCTACGCCATGATTGTCTTGGATATTCCAATTCCAGTGGGGTCCTCTGACAACCCGGGAACAAATCGCCGGAAATGATCCATTCCTACTGTCAGACTACACCTTAGCAATTAATTTGTCTTGTTTGTTTTAGAGCGAAATTGAGTAGGTCCGAACGTCTCGAACGTCCTCCTAAAAACACTGTATTGTATTTCATTTGCATTCCATCTGAGGCAATGGATCAGTTACATGTAGAGTGTTGTATTTGATATTAATTAACATACATAAATTGACACCTTACATTTAAAATGAACATTCAGTATACTTAATGTCAATAAAAAATGCATAACACAATATGCAAATATTTGTTATTAAGAATATTACACATTACGAAGGCTTACTTGATCTGTTACACCTGTATGTATGTGTTATCCATAATAGTATCATACACAAACAATATAACATGTTACTTCATCTTCCATTGACATCCCACAGAAACTACATATAAAGTCAAATGAATCATCGATGATCGATGCTTTTGCCTACAAAAAAGATTTCTTATTCACCACATAGTATAATTAATAAAATATAATTGTATATAGTAAATCCCTGAATAGGATGGCCCTAAATCCCAAAACTGAGGTTAAGGTAGAAACATTTTCGAAGACTGAAACCTGGTGACCTTAATTTTCCCAACACATGGTCCATATTCAAACACGGAACTGATTTTTTCAATATAACCATCTGAACAAGTTTCATCAAGATTGAGTAATAAATGTTGCTAAGGGAGTGGTAACAATGGTTTTATATGATATGAGCAGGTGACCTAGCTTTTCCATGACCCATAAACAAACTTAGCCTCTAAGATTATACCTGACGACCTTTTTTTAGGTCGCACGTGATCCACATTCTAACTCAACATAGATACGGTGCAGATACAAATTCTAACCAACTGTCATTGGAAAATAGTCATATATGTAGCTTATTGAGTAGATAATAGGTTTTTCCATGATTCGATTTGGTGACTTAGGTTTTGGACGCACGTCATCTAGATTCAAACTTGGCCTGGATATTGTCAACATGAACTTTATGAGCAAGTTAAAAGCGCCATTACTACCCAAAATCAACGAAAAGTTAGCACAATATTTCGAAAAATAAAGTTGCACAATTAAACATCAGTGTTCCTTATGGCAATTACCGAAATTTCAAAGCCAGATGTGGTCTGGTAAAATAGATGTTTGTACATACAAAATACTCGTTTTTTTGCATATTTAATTCCATTTAAATTTCCCGCAACAATATCTATTCAGACGACACATGAACACTAACATGGTACCATTTTAGTGTTCGTGTGTCGTATGATTAGATATATTCTCGGGATATTAAAATGGAATTAATTGTGTCACAAATAAATAAAAACGAGCATTTTGTATCTAGAAAAGTCTATGTAATCATACCAAATCTAGCGTTGAAATTGTTCTTATTGCTATAAGGAACACTGATTGTTAAGGTGTTAACTTTATTGTACGAAATACTGTACGAAATAATCGTTGATTTTGAGCATTATAGAGGCTTTAAGATATATGGAGTAATAAATGTGGCCTCCTAAGTTGTTATAAGGTTTCTGTTTAAGTGTTAGGATGCACTTGACCAGAATATTAACTGGGCAATATATATATTCTGACCATGTTTATTCAAGACTGAGTTTAACATGTGGCTTCTAGAGTGGTAACAGTGTTTTTTCTAAGATTTGACCTGGAGACCTAGTTCGTGGACTTATGCCAGCCACATTCAAACTCCACATTCAAGCCCGACTCAGATATTGTCAAGATAAACATTCTGACATCATGGAGAAACTATTTGTAATTAAAACTATGTATGGTGAATTATTTCGAATTTTCAATTGGGTGATCTCCCCTCGCAAGGTTGAAACTTCATTCGAGTTTAATAGAAGTTTTGTGTGACGGTTTAAGAGCTTATAATGAGATGTTTGGAGAAGAATTACTCCTTCAAAAGAAAGACTATGTTCATTTAATTCAGTTTTCAATTTTAATGAATTATCATGGTATTGTAATTGAATCTGCAGAAGTAAATAAGTGTGTCACACACATGACGTTTGTCTGCGAAAATAATATAATATCTACACAAAATACATAATAGTCTCTGAATCCGCCATCAGTTTAAAAACAATCCTTTCAAAGAAAGCATTGAACACTGTGTATAAGTGCACAAATGCATAACTACAGCAACAGTGCATACCTTTGCATATGTGTACAGGCTATATTGTAGACAACATGTTTATCGTGGAATGATCACAACGGAGAACGCTTGGATCAATAATCCTGAACACAAGAATGTTTCTACTATACTGTTATACTAATCTTTAGACGGAACGTCACAAACCTCGCCGTAGTCCCCGATATTTTAAGTTTGACTTTCGTTAACCGTTGTTCGTCGTTGTTTGCGTTGTGTAAGACGGTGATTCACTCATGTTGTATATTCATACGCGCTTCTGCAGACAAGATGTCTTGAACCGAATCAGAACTCGGTTGACATGAGTAAATTACTTAAACATAAATTCGTAATTAACAGTTTTCAAATACTATTCCCACTGCCAACAATCAATGCACTTTACACACACTAAAATAATGGACTCATTGCCTGCATGCATAAAACCAAAGTGCCTTTATTTTGTACAGTTTTCAACTGATTCCTCTAAGCTTCTTGAATGCACACTCAGTTAACTAGATCATCAACGGAAGAAGATACATATGATTTTCTCAAACACTGAAAAAATGGAAATGACAATACAATATGGTTTATGACATTTTTTTGGGGGTATTATGGGATTTAAATAATTCCATCTAAAAGCAAACAAACACCTTTAACTAAATTCTTAAAAATGAATTGTCGTACAGGATATGTAATACATCTTGACAGTTTAGTCTGTTTAACAGATGGTAGTCGTTGTTTTAGGGAATTATCATAACCTTGATTTTCTACAATATATAAACAGACACGAAGACCTCGTAACCAAAAGGTACTGGAAAACATCGATAATACATGGTTGGTTCCGGAATCGACAAAGTTTATCCGGTGATACTTAGGAATTGCAAATTTAGCGAGTTTTAACCGTTGAGAGAATATGAGTGTAATAAAATCAATACAGGACCGACAAAAGAGTAATCATCGATCTGTCGCAATTATTAAACGCACTGTATATAAACCATATTTGCTCGAGAAAACGCCGATGTGAGGTGTAATTAAAAAAAGAATGTTGCTCAAATAGTAAACCTTCCACTGACCTATTTGTATTATAAATATACAATTTGCAATGTGTATGTCAGTTAAAGTTTTTTAAATATGCGTTATTCGATGACATGACAATATTCACACAGAAACAAAGCCGAGTTTAAATATAGGTAAATATTTATATACCCAAAATGTGTGTTATATGATATAATACAGGCTTGGCAGGTATCTAACATAAAAAGAAAAAGCCCAATACATGGCAGATATACGCTACAGCTTAGAAGCACACCGAACGTGATGAATACATATTAAACAAAAGCGTTGAGTTGAACGTCTGACTTTACAAAGCGACCAAAGGACGTTTCAGAAAAATGCCATATACGGAGATACTCGTGTCAGATATTTGGTCAATATGTTGACCACATTGTCTTGTAACATGTTTGTGTGAGCTGTTCAAGATGTTTTTGTCAGAAAATCAGAACATGTGTGTGACAGAAACAGACAACAACAAACATTACCAAATTTACCTACTTAATATGAAGTTCGTGACTTACAATGTGCGGCCGTCTCCAAATGATGTTAAGCCACCAACTCGTTTTAAAATGAACTTCGTTGTAATCTTTTCATCTATTGTACATTTCTATAAAGACTGCTTAGTTACTCTGTTGTTGATCCTAATAAAAGAAACATTCGTTCTATATATTTTATTATCCCCGTAAATAGGTGTGTGAGGGTCGAGAGCATCCCATTCCACACCGTACATAGTTTGCAAAAAATGTATGCATATTATTACACAATTTTAACATTTTATCTTCAATGGCTTTAACATTAAATTACAAACAATATTTGTGTGAGTCGAGGACATCCCACTCCACACCGTACATAGTTCGAAAGCAATGTTTGCATAGTATAACACATTTTAAACATTTGATCATCAACTGCTTTTACATCACAGTACAAACAATATTTGGTCAGCAAATACTTGACAATACATGACTTCTAAAGTCCCTATTTTAACTTTGACGTAAATCGTAAAAATAGTTAATTTAATTTAGAACATGGTAATGCCAGAACAGGTATGATTTAGCTGCTTTAAGAGTTGGTCTTATTTTGTTCATTTTGCTATGTAAATAAACATTTTGGTCAGAACAAATATTAAATGTAAGGGTCCATTTGTATTTGCATGTGCCTATAGAAAGAAAGGCTCAATAATGTTGGTCATTGAAATTATACTTTTAAATTTTCGTGTATACATAATCAAAATTATAATAATACTTATTTACAATGTTAAAAAGCACAAATATACGAGAGATATGTGATAATATTATGTTGAATAATTATATAGAAATTAAACTATAACTATAGTTATGAAAAACAAACGCATTATAAGCACCAATTTATAGTTTGCTATGATTAAATTAAATAAATCGGCATTCGTCACGTTATATTGCTACGGCAACATGTTATTTGATAGCCATAACACAACATTGCACACGTATCACTTTTTATTTTTTACAGGTAACACATATTTAGGAGCCGTAGAAAAAAATTGAATTTTCTTACTTATGCGTCCATTTCTTTTGGTGTTGGAATACAGTAACGTAAAATCGAAAGAGGAAAATATAACCTTATTTCCTGTTTTATTCCCCAATCTAAAAATAGCCGGTTAATAATGCAACAAATTAACGCAGTTGTTCATAAAACAGGCATTGTGGTGATGTTTTCAAACTCTTAAACATGTTTTTATCAAATCAGGTTAACACTGAATGTAATGCACTAATTCGCACTTCTAACAAATAACAATGTTCTTTTTTGCTTGACATTTGCTCAATAAAAAAACAATACCCATGCACAGTGACCACAATTCGAAAATAAGGTTTAACAAAATCTATAAATAAGTCGCCAGGATACACGCTTCTTAAATAAGCCCGGCTCAGTGTTGTTTTAATTAACACTCTAGGTGAACAATTATTTATATTTATTAAACGATTTTACACGACTGTGTTTTTATTTTAAATAATGTATTGGTAGTTTGTATTGTGTTTATTTGTAATCAACCGTTCAAAAATAAAGCGTCTATTCAATTGCTTGCGGGAAACCATTTTCACTTACAATAGCAATCATATTTTCCAATTTTTTTATTTTAAAACTGAAAATGGAACCTCAGGTAAAATATAAGAATGGAAAAAAACGTACATAATTATAAAAAAAACACACAACATTGTTCAAGATTTGTTGATTATCTTCTGAATGTTGTGCATTTATTTGTTTGTAGATAACTTTGTATTGCGGTATTTTGTGTTAGGTTTGCAAAACCATACAAGGGATACAAGAATGCAATATGAATATTTTAAAGCGACTGACGGCAATCAACAAGGATGATCAACCAGCATGCCATCTGTGGTAAATACCTTTATTATCTTACCGATTTTATAAAATAAATTGAACGTATGGTTAAAATGTGTTTCGATACATCCCAACTTAAAATTGTTTTAGCAAATTAAAAAAATGCTTTTTTTCTTTTTAGCCAAGATCAAATTGAAAGGTTAACTAAAGGTACGTACAAGGTTATATACACACCTATGAAATATGTTTTGTCAAGCAAACGTAAAATTTCATCATTATCGGCATGTTTTTGCTCAATAATATTTTGTTTGCAAAAATACATTTAAACACTTAATAACTTAAGTTAACTGGTCTTGTTTAATTTTAAAGATGAGTTCTCATATAAAAACATTAAAAATCATGCACGAAAACTTTTAGTAGAATATTAGCATAGTCCGCGAATTTTACACGTTTTTCATAAAAAACAAAATATGAAGATAATAATGATTTCTGCGATTTATGTGTGTCGGATCTTGAAAGTCGAGTGGAAACGCTCTTTCCGTCCTTAGATAACACACACAAACATCAATCGGAAATCGAAAGTAGATTAACAGATATTCAGTCACAAATATGTGATATGCAAATGCTGTGCATAAATCCGACTCAAAACAACAGGTATGACTGTTATTAATATATATGACTAGGAGATAACGAGCATATACAATCTTTAGCACGTTTCTGTTGTCTAACCTGACTTTAAGTTTACATTAAATATGTCCTGGTGAACAATTTTCAAGATTTCTTGTATTGATTTTAAGTAATATCTAGAATGGATCAAATTACATTTGACTGAAACATACCACTTTCACAAATCTCCATGAAATGGTCAAATGTTCAGCTCATTCGTTGCTCATATTGTGTTTAAATTGCTTGTCTCGTCTAAATTACCTATTGGTTGTTAAAATTACTTTTTTATAATTGTGGTTTTCAAAAGAAGATAAACCTTAATAACCTTAATTACAACATCCTGGCATTCACACTTCAGTTCACGTATCATAACACTATTATAAAGATATGTATGTAAAGACGGTAACATTTAAAATTATACTAGTTGATATAATAATTGTAACAGTTAATGTAAAGCTAAGGCATAACCTTCACGACGTATTTTAGATTTTTTCAGCGACTTGCTTAATCACAACTTAAACAAATCTGATATATTTAAATGTCCCAGTTTACTTGTTGTACTGTCTTTACATGCATCGGGTTAAAAGTTGTGTAGAAGGTAACGTTATTATATATATAAATTTATCAATTCTTTTGATTTAAGCCTGTGAATGGCATTATGGTATATATTATAGAAACGGGAATTATCCGACAGACACAGCAATATTTCCTGCTTAGCATCGAAGAAACATGGAAAACATTGTCACGGAACACTTTTAGTGGAGGTAGTGTTAATTCCCTCATTTCCAATACAGTAATCATAACATAATATTAGATGTCTTGGTTTGGATTTCTGCTGAACAGTTTGTAAACACATAAACATGGCCATGAGACATATTAATTACTGTTTTTGTCCAGTATAAGACCGAACAAGACATATACGAGGCGTCGTGTCGGTCCTCTGTTTGGACATTTCCGAGAGTTTGTCGACTTTAAATGCATGGGGACAGGCCAAAATGTGTGTGAATGATTTTCTAACCGGTGTGTGTGTTCTCGTACACGAAGAAAAAATCAATTATGTAAGTATGTGTAGTAAAGTCATCAAGATGGAGAACAGCAATGACATATTGGAGGACAGTTCACATATAAGTGTACTTTTTATATTTGCAAAGCAGGGTTATTTTGTATATCAGTAAGAAAATCCAATATTGTGGTTCATATTCTTAGTTCTTTTCCTACATATATATATATTGACGTTTTTCGCTAACTGCCAAGCGCTGTCTTTGGCCATCTATTTATACATTAGCATTTTATAACGCAATTCAACATAATTATTATTACTACGACTCTATGTTTTTGGTCTTAAAATCAAGTTCCTATATTACCGGTTTAGAGGAATGTAAATCAAAGGATGACAGAATATTAGACGAATATGTTGCTTTGGTAACCTTTCTACACGAGACAAAAATACAACACGTTTTGACAAATGACTACAATAACATTCGCTGTCAGATCTGTAAGTGTGATTTTTTCACTCAAATCATAAGTATTACATACATATATGATCGTTTTTAAACAAGTTATCATTTCATACAATTTTTTATAACACATGTTCCTGAATTTTATATTAAAAACTAGTCAGTGTACACGATCTAACGGTAAAACTTTTATAAAATTGAATACCCGTATTGAAAAAAATATTTGTGTTATTATGATATTCGGAACCTTATTATAATTAGTTTGATAGTTAGTAATATAATGAACGACATTTACAACACCAACATTCATTGTCTAGCACCATGTTCCAATATTGTAAATACAAATAAATATAGGATAACGCTCAATACTAATGTACACAGTTTAAAATAAAAATGATTAACACCATCACGTGTAATTGATATTACATGATTTACAGTGTTGTTTTAGAACGCATTGCTTTAGGCGGACCAAGCCCTTATTACGGTGGTTTATTTATGGGCCATGCATGCGAGATAAGTGCCAGTGAAAACGGTTATAATTCGAACATCATACACTTTAGTTTTACATGTATTCGGCCGTTAATCAATTGTGTTTTGAACCAGAATGTATCTGAATAGTCACCAAAATAGTTTGATGAGTTATAAAATTCCATGCTTAATCGTTTCTAAGCTATGCGTCTGTGATGGTATTGTTCCTGAGATTAAGTTTATCAATAGCTTTTAAGTTCTATTCGCATTCAGCAAAATGACAGAATACGTTTAGATAAAATACCGAACCAATAGTATGCTCTTTGTTTGCAGTTTGAATCCTATTATACTTATTTTTAAAGTTCAGTTTTCCCTTTCGGTTATTCGAATATCTGTAATCGATAACAATTCAATCGCAAAGACTTGGTTTAGTATTCAATGATATGTGCGCTTGACGTCAGCGATGTATATTGTTTTGATTTCGAATTTGTTATGACCTTTTTTTTCAAAATCAACAGCAACGAAATAGTGAGTGTGAATTGTGTTAATAACACGGTTCGCCACCTTGGAAATGGTTGGATCGAAGGTCTCTCTAACTCAAAGCCCATTTACTTTTAATTTAGATATGTGTAAAGAAATAATATAGAATAAACATACTTGTATTGTCGATTATTTCAGATAATGTATTGCATAAATATTGGATGCAAATTACGTTTTATATCGATAGTTGTTTTTAAGTTTACATAATACATAAGAATACATGAGCATCATTATCTTTTTAATGAGAAATTACCATTCTTATTACAAGCTCCTAGTTATCATGGACTTATTTTTACACCAAAACTAATTGTCATTTCTGATGGTCGTCCAACGGAAACCAGGCTACTCGCCGGGCCAGATGTTCAAGATGAAAGCAATATGGAAGAGGTAACCAAGTTGGCTTTTCAATGTTTGAATGCCAATTCACGTGAATGTTCTTACTAAATGCAAATTGTAGCTATTTTGTTTTTGATAAGAATTCATACCATAAGAATTATCTGATTCTTAAGCATCGTGTTTCGAAATAATTATGTTCGTATCACTAAACTTATACACATACATTTAGACTGTCTGTTACAGATTTTGGCAGATGTGGCAACAGCAGTGTGATATAACGACAGTGCGAATAATCACATTCTTTTCATCGGCGTTGGTGATTATAACAAGGTAAATTTAAGAAAAACATAGTCATTGATGTCCATAGCATTGTACTTGCACAGAATGATTCTCATACATGTAATAGATAGAGATAAATTAACACCTTCGTACACATATGCCAAGTATATTGGCCTTGAAACGAAGGCATTATCTATATGATTACATCTTTTAAGAGAGACATATTTGCATCAATGTGTTTATTCTTAGACTTTTATAGAAAACACGTCTGCAATCATTGCATCTAAAATCTACACTTTCAAAGATGGGCGAAGGCTTGCTAAAAATGGATATTTCGAGGTACTGTTGGGTTGTTACATATTGGAATGCTACTATAATAATTAGTTTAGCCGCGTGTATTATTTCTACTGTCCTAATGTTTTTCTTTAATGCGTGAAAATCTACGTTTAGTCATGACAATCCACAAACGTAGCTTCTGATACTGGCACAAACATAGAAGTGTCTGTTTTTTAGATAGCTATATGTATATGGTAGCTATATTAGATTTTATTTTAATATGAAATTGCAACTTACGGCCTCAAATGACCTACTCCTTGAGGTTTTGTACTTAAGGTTGGCAGCAAACCTGAAGTAAATTAATAATTTGAAGAACACATCTCAAGTTCCATAGCTTTTGGTTAACTATTTTGTGTTTTGCTTTGTCTAAAATCTGTCTAATCAGAACCTGCCAAGAAGCTTTAGAGCATGTGAATAGGTTCTTATAGAACAAATACGTGAAGCAATACATAATATGATTATTAAGAATGATTCAGAAACTGGATTCGCTCCACCTGTTAAACACATATGAAATACACGTCTAAATAATCCTACAATCTAAGTTCTATGGATCGCAACCAGAGGGTTATACTCTTGATAAACAACTCTTTAACATAAAGCAGACTCGATATGTTTTTGTAATTATATTACAGTCCCTTTTGACTGTACAAAGTTACAATATGGCATTCAATACATCTACAAGCCTTACGAAAGAAGATAAGGTAAATACAAAGTGCCTGTTTCTTTTTTATTACGGCTTGTTTCACTATAAATTAGAAATGCAAAAAAACAACTGTATAACAAAACCTAGCTCTGTAACTTATGTCATACAGTTATACGTTTGAGAAAATATTAAAAATATGTACTCTGATAATTCCGTACACCACGAATGTACTTCAACATAAAATGTGTTGTGTTGTGTAATTAGACATACATTAAACTGGATTTACTTAACTCGTTCCCTGAAGAACTTAATGAGGAGAACTGTACATGCAGTTTAATGGATGTATATGTTCATTTGTTTTGTTGTATAAAAATGTTACATGTTGAATAAGTGAGTTGTTTTCTTCATATCAATCAGGAAGATATCAACTATTGTCGGTCGGACACAAGCAGGCGTCTAGAAAAAAGATTAAGGATGTTTGTTTCAAGAAAGCCAAGACGGAAATCTTCCAGCGCTTGGTACTCGGGTTCGAGTGCAACACGGTGACACAAGACCAACATATGACCGCAATGGACCTGGAACTGTTGTGGGACATTTAGGTAATTGTTTACTTATACAATTATTGTATTGGAAAAACATATTGCTCTCATAACACCGTTACCAAACGCAAAAGGTATCGTCCAAAGGTTGATAGAAAAACAGTAATGCACTAGGACATAAAATTAGTGTAATTGTTTATTCGACCATATGTAAAGTTTAGACATTTAAAGTTTAGACATTCATACATAGTTTAACCTATGAACGAGTTGACAAACACTATACTTTCTTATAAGATAAATGATTATAATATATCCATGCCAAAACTTATGAGTCAGGTACCATATTTAAACAAAGTGTCGGCTTTTGATTTACGACTTAATTTATTAATTGTATGTATTTTTTTTATAGTTCTGCCCGATGTGTATATTAAACCTTGTATTGATTATGTTGATAGATGGCGAGGTGTTGGTAACATTGTATTTGAATGACCTCACATGTCACTAAGGATACGACAATGATGTTGGTGAAGTTCAGACTGTTTATGAATCTAGAATAGTACGTTTTGGCGAACTTCTAGCGACCGGATGCAGAGTAAAACCAGTTATGACGTCATGGAGAATATTAAATTATTGTTAAATACAGATACGTTTAATTTAACACAAAAATACAGTATTCTATATATTCTATTATTTTCGAATTTCTGTCTATAGGTTTGATTAAAACAAAGAAACACGGCTGAAAAGAAACACACACAAATCATCCAATGACGTTATGAAAATACATATCATTCACGTCACTATATTGCACAAGTTTTTGGTTGTGAAACAATTCAGAAATATAGCTTAGTTAATACCACCTTGGGTAGTTTGTCAATGCAGTCGGGATTATGTAAAAATTTGGTTGCCCTACAACTGACCCTTTTATATCCTGACGATTGTTCCATGGTAACAACATAGGTGTGTCATCATTGTAAACATATTGCAGCAATTACTCGAAAAGTACATAAGATATTATCTAGGAACTTGACCCAATTGGTGATTGTATATTTTGTCAATGTGTCCATCGGTTCATTTGTTCTCCCTCTCGGTTAAACATGAAATCAGTTAACTATTGCATACGATATTATCATCACAATGTACATAATCTTTAATTGATATAGGTATTTACGTGTAGCGGACTTTTTATGGGCTGCTCTTACATCTACGTAGTGTTTTTCTGCGTTTACACTCATTTAAATTATTTAAGAATATTCAAGAAGGCGGTTATTGTTCTAAAAGGAATTTAATAATTGTTGTCTGTAAATGATGATAACTGACGTACCTTTTAGTTGACTGACACATGCGTGTTGGTCGTTTGAAGGAAATATACATTATCTCTTAAATGTAAATATGATCGATTGCATAATGATTATAGGAAACATATTTTGCGGTCATTTGTTTCACAGTTTGGGTTATTAAGATGTTGTACATAATAATTATGCATGTTTTAGGTCCAGATTTCGATAACAACTTACACGGTATCTACCCTTCCATCCGTGGAGTCGTCCTATGAGTGTACGAGAAATTGGCCTTGGTATGTTTCCTGAAAAAATACTGACGTGATTGTGTTGATATGTGTCATGCCCATTGTTTAACATGCATTTGAATTATTTTATTATTATTTATTGCATTTTTATAACTAAAATAATTTGATGTTTTATGCCCCCTTTCGAAGAAGGCGGCATATATCAGTCGCACGGTCTGTACGTATGCTTGGAACATATGTTAGCCAGCATAGACGAAGTGTCGCGTGTAACACACGTCGCTTTACCTAAAATGAAAAGATAACATTAAGACGTCGAAGTTCAAATTTGGAAATAAAACAGCCATATCCTTGCCATATATTGATAGATTGTTAAATACGTTGGCACACATTTGGACAATAATGAAACGAAATGTCGCGCGAGACACTTGTCTCCCTATGTTAAAGTTCAATATCACACTTGGAGGTCAGATTTCAAATAAAGCTACACAACAAATTGGTAGGACTGTTCCTTCGTTAAAAATCATGCAATTGCAAAAAAGACCTACCAAGAATGACCACCGTGAGAAGGCGGAGCGTCGCATGAATAAACTTTTTCGTCAAAGGTCAAGGTCAATCTTAGGGGTCAAAAGTCAATTTTTGCCATAAACAACTTGTTTTTGTTAACATTTGAAGAGTTTTGAGACTAAATCGGAATGTTGGAGCCTCTTATTCCTATTGAAACACACCTCATTATATAAAAATTGCCTATGCGTATGAAAAGTATCCGCTTAAGCATATATTCTTAAATTATTTATAAAACGTTAAGACAGTTATTTGTCGTCTGAAAGCGTATTTGTAATTGCGATGAATTAATTGATGTTTATGTTATATGGGACAACGGTGAAAGAGATAAGTTAACATACGGCAAGGACGGTACGAAGGAAATCGATTAAGCGTAAAACAGGTACAAAGAAGCCAACCGTTCGTCAACATTATCATCCCCATCAAAATAACCAAATCATCAGCATCCCCAACATCGCCATTGTTATAATTACTACAATATCCACCATGAACGTCAACATTACTTCCGACGTCCTCACATACATGGTCGTAATCATTTACCACCATCAATATTGTCTAAATCAACGACGATAACAATAGCATCAGCATCATCCAATTAATTTAAGCATTATATGTTAGTCTAGCTCTTCCTATACACCATCATAATCACTATGATTGATATTTATGCACTTTTGCTTAAATAATATGCTTAAAAAACTGCAATTCTAGAGGTCATTTGCAATTTTAAACATGAGTCACGAGTAAGATATCGTTTTAGGTATTAAAATGTTTATTAATTGGAGTATGTATTATTGATATTTAAAGTTATCGTTGAAACACGAATAATGCATGTGCATGGGACCAGGTTTGTATCACCTAAATGTACAATTACCGTACGCAAAAGGTATTGTATGTATACGCATTGTATGCTAGATATATGTAATACTTGCACAAACAAGCAGCACTGTAATGAATATACACATATAAATAGAGAATACATGGTTGATGCCGAGATGGAGAAAGTTTATCCGGTGAGGCTTAGAAAAAGAAAAAGGCGAGCTTTATCCTGCTTCATTTAAAATAATGCCGCTAACACATTTTATCAAAAACAAATGATTAATTAAGATAACAAAATAATTATTCTGGTCAGCTCCTACATGTACACAACATTCCTTATGACCGAATTACTAACGATTATGTCACGTAAAAAATAGTTCCACATTAAACTGGTACTTTCCGATTGAAATTATGAGAATAAATAAAAAAAAATGAATCGAGAATGTGATATTTTTAATGTTGGAAATTGAAAACAATGTGCAACAGCAAAACAAAAACTGATTTTTATTTTTTATCATTAGAAATTTAAAAGAAAATGCAACAGCCAAAACAAAGACTCAATTTTATTTACCACAATGACGACTTTAAGCCAATTCTTCTAACAATAAAGTTACAACTATATGCACTTACATGTTCTGTTCGTCCATCCCTTTATCAAAATGTAATTTAAACCACCCTACTGTATTTCTTCATGGCGTTTGTATCGAATGCTTAGCATTCTGACCTCAAACACGATTTACGAAATCGTTATTCTGTCGGAGCGAGTTATTTTATTCCTATCGAAATTAACAAATATAGATGACTAACACACACTCCGAAATACGTTTTGTATTCGTTCAATAATTTAAAAATATTTTGCTGTTTAAAACCACCACTTCCAAATTCTTGTCCCTAAAATCCACTGAGTCTTGCTTAAACTAGATAGACCGTCTATGTTTCGTCAGTGAAATGACGTCACATGAGAAACGTCCTAAATTGCGTCATCAAGTGAATGGAAATAAATATACGGAAAACCGGTTCTGTAATATGTTTTAAAGAAGATTCAAAGTAGGATGATATGTTATATAAACGATAACATTCACGATGCGTCTCAATAATGCGTCACCCTTGTGTAGTGTATTGGAAAGGTTACACTCAAATATGTGTCACAGCGTGCGTAGGAATACACTACTGTCTGTTGACCGGAGATAGGAAAATTTATTCGACCCTGCTTTATTTGGTCAATGTTTGCAACAGAGGCAGGATAAATCACGATACTGTTGCTTGTTGAAATCAAATATGCATTATATACAGTTGTTGAAATACAATACAGTCATTTCGAGTCAACAGATACACATTTAAATCAAAATGTACACGTCACGACATTATTTACATAACACAACAATAAAGAAAAACGTTTGATAACGATCACAGTCCGTCTAAAAAAATTAAATTTCAATAAATTTTCCAAAAAATTGTTATACATTTTTCTTAAGACAGCCTTGTAAAAAAAAATGTTTGTATAATTTGTTTGTTTAGGTCCAGATGGAGCTCCGTCAATTGTGCTCGATGCAGATGTACGGCTTGTCGTTCAAGAATGTCGCTTGAATATAAATAAACGAAGTTAAAGATACAATCTAAACTACGAAATTCAATACTGATAGTAGTGTTTTTATGTTCATTTATTTATATGGACATGTAAATGATTATAATGACAGCCTTTAATAAACTTATGCTAACCTGTTTGACCAAAATATTTATATTCGTTTTAAGTGTGCTACATTTTAATATAAAGTTGTATGTTAAAGTTAATATGTTTATACGATTAAATAGACATAATCGTTGATTTGAAATGTGCTTTTATATACTCTCCACTTATCTCACTGTCCCAACAAACCGGAAAATTACAATCTTCGTACTATGCCAATAATGTTCACTTCGTCCCATGCGATCTGACATGTCATTTTATTCTTATTTGATAGAGTATTTAAAAAAAATGCAAGAAAATATCGCGCAAAAACAGTACGTCAACTTATTCCTGATTTTTCTCTGAAATGACGTCAGCGCCAAATGGGTCAAAATCGCTTTTGCGGCCACATATATGTTCACAATAAGTCACTGATAGCCGTCCGCATGTATTCGAAAAAATGATTGTATTACCATTGTCGAAGCAGGGCATTTTCACGCTTAAAACAGTATTAACTGTATTCAATATTTTAACCAATCAACCACGTATAAGTAGTTACACAAACATCATGCAATATTTTGATTTGTATAACATAATACGATATGTTTGTTTTCAAGTTACTAAATAACTAAGGACAAAATCATGTTTTGTCTTTTCACCGTGTTTGGATAATATGATTTGAAATAAACATAATCAATTATGAAAATAAAAACGTATTGTTTAACATTATGAAATGTGCCTTCCCATATAACGTAGAACTTGAATGATTTTTTGGTTTAAACCCTTTTTGTTGAAAGGCAACAGACTGGCCATTTGTTTAGATCATACATCCATACTTTACAAATCGTAGAGTTGTCAAAGTATATTATGGTATTAGCGAGTAATCTGTTTCTTTAACGCAAACTTGATGGATGGTTCATTATCGGCTCCCAGTGGAACAAACAATATGCCCACATTATACCTAAAACAGATCAGGAAGGAATTACTCACCTAAATCTGGGATCTCAACATTCGTTGTTCATAATGTGAAGGAAAGGTTAAATTTGACTGACGAAATAAACAGACTTGTTCACAGTTTTTCTTATTCTTAAATGTTATTTAATGTATTTAGTCTATCGTGTTTTGATCTTCACCGAACGTCTGTAGTTTTTTAAACACATACTCAAAAAACTTACACTTAGCTCATTACAGGTTTAAATCCTTAACAAAACGGATAAACAGAATGTCGTTGGTACTGCCAAACAGATGTTACCAAATGCATTTCCAGTATATACCAACAATAATATAAACACATTAATCAATAAACTACATAATCTTGCCAATATGTGTACACTATTTAACATATATACGTAATGTCACTGTGACACTTTTTAATTACATAGTCAATTTTAAACTAAACAAAACATGTGCTATTTATGAAACATTTATAGCACTATAATATGTTTAGATGACAAATATCTGTATGATAAATAATGGTATATTCGGCATATTTGCATTTCAAGTTCGTCGTTATTCGTGTATGTATTTATTACAATTTTGACCTTATGTCGTATACATATATTTAACAAAACAATAGTTGAATTCAAGTGCATTCTAATATTTTACAATATAAAACATTTCTTTGGCAAAGAGATCTTTTAACTAATTATACAGACCACAAATTATCTCTTCCTGACGTCACTTTCAAACATACATGTATACTATCAATGATTATGCGTGCAAACGATCTCTCATACGTTTTAATACATTTGTCTATGTTTGGACTCATGCCATTAAATTCTATTATGACACCAATAAATGATCCAATTTCTTGCTCTGAGAAATACAACCTGATGTTTCTATTCATTTGTGTGTTCTACTTGTTGCCAATGTGCCTCTGCAATTCAGGGATATCACCGAAATCTTATAACAACCAGACGATTTTCTTCGTTTATCTAATCATCAGATGAAATCAGAAATTTTGCCACGTGTAAGTTGATATTCAGCATAAGTTTATATTTATGTCGTGTCCGGGAGGAATAATGATTTTCCTCGCAAAATCTAGGCTCAAGTGTTTTGCACATATCGATAATTTTAACGTGAATTGAAATCGCAAGAGATGAAAACGACCCTTCGGCGCACGTGAAAATAGTATATCTCCCTTTACAAACAAAAACATCTCGGTATAACATCGAAAGCAAACCAATCGACTCAATATGTTTATTAAATGGGTTCAAAGTGATGAGTAATGTGCTTAGTTGTCACTCGGTTGAGAGAGTTATCAAAGAAGTACAATATTTATCGGATGCGCATGGTCAATATGCTTTCATGCCAGTGAATAGCAAATATTAAATGACCCTCTAGTCAGTAATTGTATAAACATGTATTATAATTCCATAATTGATATATTATAAAATATCATAATTGGAGCTTTCTAGAATATTCATCAAAGTAGGTTAATGTGGCCAATTGATGCCAATTATGTGGGTTTTGTGTACAATATCATAGAAAGCGTCGAGGCCACGGTGAGGCACGATAAGGATGTTACCGTGGCTGAAATAATATAAAAACCTAAATCAGTACATAAAATACATAAGAGTAATGCTATCGGAAAATGGTATTGAGTTGTCGCAAATCATGCGAATGTGAAGCCCTTTGATGTACGCATATTAACTTAGATTACATGTTTGTACTGCGTAAACAAAAATTTAGGAGGGAATGGGAAGTATATTTCCTGACTCATTTGACTTCCTCGACAAAAACTTTGCATCTTTTGTTTCCACTACTACAATATAGTAAATTAATACCGAACTGCGATACATAGCGCAGGTACTTTAATGGGGGCAAGTCGAGTAATAGCAGAGGCATGTTGGTCTACGGTCGCCCAAATCATTTTGGCCAATCAGACCACTGATCTTGAACCCTAACTCTAACCCTAACCCTAACCCTTACCCTAACCCTAACCCACTTTAAGCATTGACTGCACCCGCCACTGAGCATTCGCATACATGGTTTTACATATTGGGCGACGGTGGACCACCGTCCATATTAAAGTAATCAACGGTATTTGACTCATACAAAAAACATCGCTGAATACTTTGCTTTATCTTAAACATTCGTCCGTGACTACCGACTTTATTATTGAACTTTAATGGTACAGATGTAGATTTTAACGTAATATATGTTTTTGTGTAAGTATGAAAAATGGAAATACAGACATTTAATTGAACAGAAAGTAATATATCCACCAATGTATCGGTTTGGTCGTTATTAAATCTGATACCACCGTTTTTTTTAAATTTTGTTTTCTCATTAAAGCAAGTTAAACCAATGTTTGTTAATAAATTGATTGTTATACGTTTCATTATATCAAACATTGACTGCATGCATTGGATACTTTCCCCCTAATATTTGTTTATTAATTAATTAAACATCCCGACATTTGTATTGAAAATATTCAAGAATGTCGTTTGAAATACGTTTGCTTTATGGTTATATTTACATTTGGCTTATACGGTTTTATTCATTATAACATTCTAGCCAGATTACTTAACTCATTAGTATTTGAGTACATTTACATAATGTTATATAAGTATTCAAATACTAGTCTTGTCCACAAATAATACCCGCATATCGAATGTAAATACACACACATACTCTAGAGCAAACATGCGTATGTACTCGATGTACGCATTTTCTTTATCCCCATTGCTTACACGTCTTGCTGTCAGTAAAGATTGCTTTGGTTTTATCAAACACTTTTACATGATTATTTCTCCATTTCTTCTGATTGCAATACAATGTCTAGCAACGCAATCTTGTACGAGACTTTACGCGCAATAAATGCAATATTAAGAATGTCTGAAAGCACCTGTTAGAACATAATATATATATATTAGAGTTTTTGTTTCAGTGTAGATTTGCGGAAAACACGAGATTGCACGATTGGGATTTGTATTGTGTGTAATTTCACATATTGTCACTAGACATCATTAGATACAGGTTATAAAATGCTAGACAAAGATTCGTATCGAGAAACACTCGCGATAAACAAATATTGTGTTGTTCTGTATATTTGAAATGCATCAAGATAGTCTGTTATCCTATTAATTATTTAAGAACATATGCAAATTGATGTTTGCCTGCTAGTTAATTGAATTGGAGCGTTGAGTTTAAGCGAAACACAATTTTAATATTTCCCCACTCGAAATACAGACTTGAAACAGAAACACGTGTCGCCTATGCGGTAATGTATAATGAAATACATGCAAATTCCTTTCAAAAGCATACTGCATTAGAATATCATACATAAGCAAATATAGAGTTATGTAATACTACTACAACAAACCTATCCCGGGATATGCTAGTTTTGAAATCCCGCAAATCGCCTCTTATCCGACGTTACAAACAAAGCTGGCTCATTAAACTATTTCATAATCGCATACAATACCAACCGTTATTATAACAAATGATGAATAAATGTGTCAGCGTTGTTTGTTCCTGGGTATAGGTATTGCGATTGACTAAATAATCCTTGTTATCGGCTAAATGCTAACATCCTTCATAGCATAATTGTAAACAAATTTTAGCCCAAAAAAAACACTCAACGTTACAAACTACCATATGGTAGGGCACAGTTTAGTCAACACAAGAATTAGTATTCATTGAAAACTGTTTCATGAAACTAATGCACCGACTGCTGCGAGAAGTAAAACTGCTGTATGTGTACATTAAAATGCGCAATTTTCCTGAGTTCGTTACTCCTCTATGAGTATTCAAGAATTGCGAAAGTAAAGACCAATACACACTTTTGTGTTTTCAAGACTGATATAGATAATAGGAACGTCCGTTTTCCGTCTATCACTCTTATATTATTGTGCAGAATGTAACTTCATTCGCATGACATAAATAAAATTTAAAACCATTATATGAAGACGTAACACACTGAGAGAAACTGCATAGTATAGTGATCGTGCCACTCAACATTAAAGAAATAATCGTCTGTTGGTCAACGTATCTTGAATAGCTCCGTAGTATTGATCGGATTAAAATTAAAATGTATATGCGATGAGATTGGGAGAAGTTACAGAGTACAATACTCATAACATTGTTGGAATAAATATTTCTTGAGAGGAGCGAAACGTTATTTAAAGTGAAGGGATTTTAATCGAACTGCAGATAATGATACACACTATTCAGTGGGAGTGCACAGTACATTGACAACGGCTATTGGCAACACATTGCTCTGCCGTCATTCATTACGTTCACTGATAAACACGCTTATTTCAGATGTTTTACCATGAACACGTGCTTGGGTAATTAGACTTAGGTGACATTTCAATCTAAATATCGTATACTATTGTATTCCAATACCTTGCTTTACGTCCTATTTCATAAACTCAACGATTGGCCACATCAAGCTAATCGTTGGCTTTCTTTGAAATTTCGAACGTCGATGCGATGCATGTGCAAACTTCAAAATTAGTCGCGCTATGGGACAACATGACTTAATGCATGTGCGTAAAGTGTCGTCCCAGATAAGCATGTTAAGTCCACTTTTATGGAATGTTTCGTTTAAAGGAATCATTTTCTAAACGAAATTCCTGTCTAGGCGGAAAGTGTTGTACCTGATTAGCTTGTGCTTATGCACAGTCTTATCTGTGATGAAACTTTACGCACATGTTTTAAACCCCTGTGTTCCTAGAGCGCAACTCAAAATCCAAAGGTATTCACTCGGTTTTGATTTGTTTACGACGTTTCGGGTACACGTGTCGCGCTATGACGAACACATGTGTGTACGATCAAGAATCTACAATCGCAATTGCAAGAGATTTATCCTTTATAAATGATTGTGCATTCAACGATAACCAACAATACAATTCTTTTATTATATGGTTAGTTCACATAAATCTTTTTTAGAAAGTCACTTCAACTTTTACAAACCATTCGGATCCAGAGGAATTATTTATATCGACAAAATTTATAAATAACGACATATTTATAAGCAAGTATAGACAATAATTTTGTTCTTTGGTTAATATATGTTTTTGAATGAATGTAAGTTTTACTGATCGTGTTAATGTGTACTTCTATTCAAATTTGCTTAATAGACGTAATACATTAATTATGAATCAAAGTTGTGATAAGTCAATGTCATAAAACCATGAGATACATGCTCAAGTAATAAATTGTACAGACACATTTTTCGAAACATACTCTTGGCCAAGTTCACTTTTTGTATCAGTGGAACGGACCAACATTCAGTGCATGCATTGTTTTTCTGCAGCACTGGATCCAAGGATCTACGAAGATACTACTTTGAAAGCTTGTTTTTATTTTTACCTTTCGACCCAGGTGCAGGTTTGTCTGATTCTGTCAGAGGAGTTGTCGCTGGTGTGGTACTTTCCCTAAAAAAACGGATATTTATTCATCATTATAGACTGATTATGGTTTATATCAATGCACATATTGTATTTGGATACAAAAATACTGAAACACCATCTGAAAACCCTGAGTAATTTACCCACTCCATTAATATTAGACAAGTATTCTTCCTTTCAAGAACACATAAAAACCAAACCAAAACAGAACATGATTAAAACATAATTCACAACCTTAGAATCTTTCTGTTTATATTACATAATTGTTCGACCTACACGTTTTGGTAATTGAACAAGGTGATAATCCAAGTTACATAAGAAATAGAATGCTATGTTTATTCAATACTAATATGCCGCTCTGAAGTAATCAGCATCTTGATTTAATTGAGTACAATAAGATGCAATTTCATTTAAATAAGTATCATTTTAACTCTTTGTCTATGATTACCCTAATCAAAACATTGTGTATTTAAAAGGTTAAATACCACCAAAGGACATTAAACATTTATAAAATAAGTAGCCATTAGTTGAATTGATAAAACAGTTTGACTATTTCTTTGGTTTTTGGAAATGCTAATATGAGGATCGCTTAGTACTTTAAATAAAACAAAACAATACACAAACAGTATCGGTAAAAACGTACTGGTATAATTCTTAAAGGAAAGAATATTGTTATACAATTTTCTATAAACAGAATTGTTATCTTAAATGCGCTTCATTAACAGTGAAAAAAAGCCGTACACAATTTCTATTTCAAATCTGCCGTCCTCGCCATAACTGTAATCTCCTCTTATTCCACTGTCCCAACGTACCTGTATGTAAAAATATCAAAGATATAAATCATGTCAAATCTGCAGTTATTTAATTAACTATTTAAATTTTGTATTCAATTAATATTGTCGTGAGCAGCGTTTAGTTTGTTTTTTTTCTTTCTTTTTATAACAACCATATTTGCAAATTTTGGATAAAAGTCTTTTGTAACTTCAAAACTTAATAAAATCGTGCTGCAACGACGTACACAAAGTAACTTTTTTAAACTGAGGAGTTATGCATTTTCGTTGAAACTTGTGAAATAAAATGTCGATGCCATAGGTCACAACAGTATAGAAAATGGGTCTGTAGGTGAAAGTGTCTATCTGCTTTCGATTCGATGTATATGTTTCCGTTTATCAGGGCAATCATATGTGAACCTAACTGACTTCATACGGTAAGTCAGAAGCAAAATCCCATTTTGAACCTTTTTTACGTGTAAAAAGGTTTGGATTCCAGTTTTAATATAACCAAAATATTTTTAATAAATCAATCTAGTCAATCAAGCGAAACGCATATAACAAGTTGCACAATCAATTGACAAATTAATGATACACTCTCTTTTTTTTGTCATATTGCCCTTTGTTCACAGTAGACGCAACATGCATCCTTTCTTATAATATGATACGAATCTATGAAGGCCAAATTGCGGAATAAATATCCACATTCGACCAGGGTGATGTGAAATATCAGCAATATTTTGAAAGAACAACATGGCTGTGAATTAAGGCGGTTGGTTGTTAATTGGACACTTTCGGGTGCATTTACTTAAACCAGCGATGATGAAAGTAAGAACATTTACATATTACACAGCGTAGATTAAATATCGATTTTGATGACGACGGTTATCATAATTTGCTATCGAAAGTTCGACCACGTTTTTTTTACTGACATATTTTATGTAGTTTTTTTTTATTAAGATAAATCACAATGTATGAACACGCATTCATGAACAAAATTCCCAGTGCATTTGCTCTCCTTGCCCGAAAATAGATGTCGAGTCCGTCGATCCGCTATCTTGCTCGAGACAAAATCCTGTTTCATACTCATAATTGACAAAAGCTGTGTTAAATGAACTGTTGTCAATGTATATACAGATACACTATCGTTACTTAGAGATTACATTAAATTAAGTCGACGATTAGAAGTTTTGTTCAGTGAAAGTAAGATACATGTATTAAGATATAATACTTACTCGGGCTTTAGATGGTTTCATTTCAATAACAACACCCTTGTTCCAGACATGGACATTGCTAAATTTACCCTGTCTACCTGAACAAATAACACAAATCAATATTCCATACATATAGGCATTGCTTTTCCCAATAATATTGCATTTAGTTAATCACAACACGTTATGTAAATTATAAACGGGAACAGTGTTAACTAATAAAATGTGTACTAGGCAAATTATTTTTATATTATTACTTCAAAGTTTACATATGAAAAACAAAACAAATAACAATGTATTAACCCCTCAACGGGGCAATTTATCGTTAAACATATTTACCACAGTTAAAATATTTTACAAACATACTATTAATATTTCTTATATATCTAAACGTTTGCTGTTGTTTTATACAGTTCTGCTGATTGGTCTCGTTTTTATTGCTGTGGTCAAATTGGTTTTGTGCATTCATTTGAGAATTTATTGTTATCAGAACTGCATTTAAAGCTTACTGCTTATTGTACAGTTAAAATACATGCTTATTTTTTTAATATTTTGAAATGTATTTTTAATATGTCTGTCACATTAGAATACCAGTTTTCACTTGACAACCGACGGCCATTAACTCCCCGGGCTGGAGGTGTCGAACCTCGTCGACAATTAGAAGATCAAAGAATCCTGCGCCATATCGGTACCCTAGGTTACCACGAGGCAATTTGGCGTCCCACTCCACCGTCACCCATGTTTCTGTTTAGAACATTCAAAGATAGGATTGCAAATGATGTTAAGTTATGCTGAATTTCTGTTATCGAAAGAAACATTTGTGTCATCTGTATATGCAGATCTATCAAAAGCTGTTTATTATCATCGAATACAATTGACTTGACGGGTAACGCAATTTATGTTGAAGAACGTTATAGAAATAGACACTGACTGTTTTAAAAGCATCAACTGAACCAAAATCAAAGTTGACTGAAGTTTAAACACACTTGTCAGGCTTTAAAAAAAAAATGATTTGTTTTAAAGTTTAATGCTTAAACAATAGGAATAATAAAACGCATGAAATATCACAGGAACATGAATATTGTAACCATCAGCTTGTCCTATTTTGAGGCAGGTGATCAATTACCAACACGATAAAAGTAAAAAAACAACATATCTCAATAATTAAAATATGAATGTCTTTTCAATTAACATTTACACGTGAATAACTCAACTTTTAGCAGTAACAAAACGTGGACAGCGTATGACGATGAAGGTCTTTAAAGCAAATACAAGATATCCAAACATTATACACACATTTCACATGGCGTTGCGGAAGCTTTTAATTCACGTTGCATTGAAACACCAAATATAATTGATTTAAAATTACATTTGTCTTTTCTAAAGTTCTACTATTATAATTGATCAATATTCAATACAAGTAAAGATGTAAGAAAGGATCACCTTTGACCATTATCAAGCAAAATGTACGTTTAATAATCTTGGAAAAGCAAGAGTGACTGCGCTTTAATGACCGATTAGTTTTTCTATGCTTGCTCTCCTACAAACATTTTAAGATATATATCTGAACGGACATATGTATGCGGTATTATTTACCATTGTGCCAATGTCCAACCACAGTTCCCACGCCATTATTGTCCTGGTAATCCCATTTCCAGTCGGGTCCTCTGCGAACGCGGGAACCAATGATGGGAAGTGTTTTGCAGTTGCTCTCTCGGTACATACCATTACAACGACGTTGGCTTGCGGCCATTGCATCCGCGACATGTGTATGGGTTGTCGTCACAATGTCTAAGATATCTGCCTAGGTATAAAAATGCTATACAAGAGCAGACGTAATTTATAACACATTTATATGCAAAAAAGATACCAATTGTGCATTTAAATTCTTTGTATTGTTTTATTAATTACTTAAAATATGTAAATACATTTTAAACTTCCTTCAAGCATATACAGCAAAAACATTATTATTCGAGGAAGATTGATTTTATTCTTGGGTAGACCAATCAACGAATAATTATGCCCAAATTTATATGTATTTCGTTGTTTGTGTTTAACTAGATTTACTTGTATATTGTTTTAATTTGTATTTGTTAAATTCATTGCCACATTTGTTTCTGATATACTTTTAACTTGGTTTAGAGTTTATTTTCACTTCAAAACACTTGACAAGATAATTGGCATGCAACAAACATGACCTCTTACTATCACCTCATAACAATGGCCAAGGTAGTTGTTTTGAGATAAACATGGCCCATCTCCTTCAAGTGAATCCCGTTCCCAAAGGACAATTTATCGCAAGCATTACATTCACGTCTAAAAGGGCGGACGCAAATTCCTACGAGTTTTTTCCAAAGTCAGAAATCCACATATAAGTAATGTTTTGAACCCCCACACATAATTTCATGCCGACCAATATAAATAATTTAACCATATAAAAATCACTACTTACTTTATCCTCTGCTGTAAAATGTCCCTCCGAAATCTCTATATTGCCTAACTGTTCGATGTGAACCGTTTGTGTCTAAAACAGTAATTGTTATTTGGAGTTACACTGAATCATAGACACTGGTACACAAAGGTCAGCAAAATACTATTAGAAGATGAAAGCAATGTTAATAATAAAATACATAAAGTCTAAACTAGATAACAATGCGCTCTTACACACAGATAATTGCGTCTGCCCAATCTGCGTCCTGCATTGCAGTCGAATACATTTCTGTATGGCTCATGCGATTCGATACACGAGAAGAATGTCTTGAACAAACGGTCATCACATCTTAATAAGTTCATAAGTCACAGTTAGCGACAATGTTCGAAGTCATACATCGAATTATGTAGGTAAATACATGAAAATAAAGTCAATCGTGTCATACGATGCAATCTTTTAACAGTAAATGTCCAGTACATGTTAATGTTTTCATAATATGGGAACTATCTAAGGATCGGATAATCTTGTATCATTGAAGGAAAAAAGACACGGGTTATGATTTAAATATTACATCTTCTCAAATGCCATAAACAAACATGTGTATTTATCAAACTATGTAATATGCAATGACAATGTAAGTTTTGCTATCATTGTTCTAATTGGCGCAAAGAAAACAGCAACAAAGGAAATCCAACCACCGCCCAAGAAATCCGAGACGAAACCAGAATTGGGAGATGAAACTAATGTAAATTATCCATAACACGTACAAAGTCAAATTGCACTTGTTTTCTTTACAAACTGGCGTGTATAACTATTCCTTAATGTATCGTACATATACCCATATGGCCATCGCAAGTGAAAACAAACTATTTATAAGGATAGTCAGGAGCATGAAGAGGAAATATGTTTAACCAACTATACAATGTGTGCGACCTTAAAACGAACCACACATATAAATAAATCTCCGCTATCATACATGAAAAATAATTATGAAGGTATGTGAACGTATGTCAATTTATATGACTTACATACTGAATAAGTATAATTAAATTGAAAACAAGATGTATTTTAAAAGTGTACATTATTTAATGAAACATATGTATATTGTAAATTATGATCCGATGCTGACCTCTGCCAAAGGTTAGTAGCTGTTGCACCATCCAGGTCTTGTTCTTTTCAATGATATAGAAGTTCGACATATTTTTAGACATTCCCCAGGGGCAATACATAATTATCCTTTTATGAACACATACATGTGTTTATACCATTATTCACGTTGCTATTTACTGCAAGTTAACCTTAGTCAGTAAACGTATACCCAATCAAATACAAGGTTAATATCACAATGTTTAAGAAGGGCAATCAGATAACGTACTACCAGAATTAATTGTTTCAGTGTATTAACTTACGGTGGCGCAACTGGGGACTTCAACAAAGAATACCGACATCTTGGCATCGTTCAGTATGTCTAATATGCGAACTAGGTGTGCCATATCCTATTTTATAAAAACAAATCAGTATGAAACATTGTATGACAAAAAAGCAGCAAACGATAAAGATGCGATAATATGAAGTACAAGGCAATAGGTGCTGATTTCCTTTAACGATTATAATAGAAATATGTTGTCGTATATCGTTATTGGTTTAATGCAAGACTAAACGCTTAGGATTTTTTGCATCACTTTATAAAACGTCCGTTTTTATAAAATTTTGTATTGCTTTACCTCGTCAGCTTTAGTTTCGTCAACCACATCTGGTCCGCAGTATAACGACATCTCTGTTGGCTGTCCATCCGTTAAAACAATGACCTTATGATGCCAACTTATATTGTTGATACAAGCTGTGTTGATACAAGCTGGAGGATCTGCAAAGTATATGCTTTGATAATAAGTCATACATTTTCAAATAAGCATTGAACTAGTATATAACATACAAATATTAATATTTTCAAAAATGTGATTTACAAAGAGGCAAATCATATCATAATTCAAGAATTAACATGTAAACTGCATATTATATATATATATTAGTTCACAAATTGTGTAATTTATTCCGCTATTGTGACAGTGATATTCCATTACATTTTAATGATAGCAAATATGGGTCTTAACTAAACGATATTAGCAAATTGCAAAACCTCTATTGCGAACAAGTACATATAAATCTTCGAATAGCACTTGTACAAACAAGTAATTTTATTAGTAGTACGTAACAATATGCGTAACTGTTACCTTTTACATAATTTGAATAAGGTAAACATTATTATACTCACTCTGAACTGACAGTAAAACTGCACGTGCAACGAGCAGACCTCCGACAAGAGGACTTGGGCCGCCTAACTCAATGTCATCTGTCATGAGGAACACAAAAGTGCATAATATAAAGCGGCTTGTTTAGTTTCATTCATCAACATTCAATCGGCTTTGAAATGATACATGATATATTTATAATATCGTATGTATTTGCTTTAATATGTTAAATGGTAATTTACACAACAACATATGTATAAACAGGCATTTCCCCTGGGCCTTGGGTCTGAATTCCCAAATCACCTATGCCTAAATTTCAAAAACTTATCTTTTAGTGCTGGTTTTTGCTCTGAAATTATGACACGAAGACATTTATATATAAAACAATAAAGTTGCTTGCCAACGGTATGTTTTTGACCATTTGTCATACCAAAATCTTGGAGGAAGGCCATACTGTACTTAATATGGTACTTGTTCAA
>VMBQ01000702.1:31929-64429 GCA_007657795.1 Dreissena rostriformis | reverse complement strand
CATTACTAATAATAACACTCTTGTGTTAAAGAAGCCTTATATATGAATCAAATTTTCATAAACCACTTAAACTAACAATTACCAAATCACATACCTTGTCTATTTTTACAATGGCTTTCCAAAAACAGCCCTTAAGTCCGTTATCATGTTTATATACTAAATTAGTGGAGTGTATCGTATGAGTTTCAGACTACAGTGTGCAAACAAGTTGATTGGCTTCATATATATTCGCCTCACCATATCTGAACCATCCGCTTTTATGGTTTATGAGAATAACATTAGATTAAGTATGTTTATATTTGTCTGATGTAAATGTAGTACGTTACCCTTCTTGATGTCAGTCATTTTATCTTTGCTGCAAAAGACGTATAACCAATATAAAATCAACAAATAAACGTACACAGCTGCATATGTACTTCAAAATTCCAATACACGTATAATGCGTGTGTATTCAATCTAACACGACACGTGCCAAATTTCATATGAACAAAGAAGAAAATCGTCTATGGGATATTCTGAAATAATTATGGGCGGAGCGTATACACCGAAAGCACGCGCTGTAACTAAACAAAACTTGCCGATAAATTTAACACCAGCGTAATAATCCGGTATTTTATGAATGAATGTTATTGCTGAAGCAGTAACACTCTTGCGTCAATTAAAGTGTAAAATGTAAACATGTAAGTTTACACAAGTTGTTGTTGTTCTTATTTAAGCAAACGGGAGAAATGACACGTTTGTTTTCCATGGCTGTTAAATGAGGGCGGAGATCTGATCGACAGAACAGCCGAAAGTTATTTTTAAAGGCGGAACTTCACATTAAATAGAACACATGAAAAATAAGATATTTTGTATAAAATCTTTAGTAAAAACCGTGTAAGAATCGAATAGAATTTGTTGTCGAATAACCCACGGCCGGAAGTTTAGATGCGTAGTTTCAAATCACTCGTGCTTTGCACTCGTGAATTAATCCCTACGCATCTAAACTTCCGGCCGTGGGTTATTCGACAACAAACTATAAGGTACACGAATTATTTCTTATATATACCATATAAATATATAACATAACATTCATTAACATGTGTTTTGGACAATAACATTTTACAGCATGGCTCAGGACAAAAACCGATTATTTTGTATATAAATGGTTTTATACAGTAACATAGTTGTGGCAACACGGTGTGAACAAGGATAAAAACAATCTAACCAGCTGCATCCTGCTTGATTATTGACGATTTGTAATAAAACCGCCTGAATACGTTCTGTGTCTGTCTTTACTTCCTCAAGATTTTCCGGTATCTGAAACATTGGGGATTGTTGCATTTTTTTTATTTTTAACGTCCTTATTTATGTACACCTGTTGATACATATTAAACATAATTATAACATGTAATAGGTAATAGGTCAACAGACAGGTAAACGTTAATAAAGATAATGAAAGAGCAATGATGGAACAAGCGAGGGACATAATAACAGTACACCTGTTCGCGAGAGTTTTCGTGGTGCTGAGAAAAAGTACATACTATATAGACGTTATATTGGGTGATTAGGCGTTATCAGCCATTATTAATTAACTTTATAATATTAGACGAGAATGTGTTAAATTTGTTCGCCCCATACAAGTTGAGCCTCGCCAAAAAAGCTCGAAACTCGCCTTATACGAGAAATAGGCGGCCAATATGGAAAAACACGGCCCATACGGGAAAAGGTCGGCCAATACGAGATTCAGCAAATCAGAAACCAGGAAAAACTCGGCCTTATATGAGAATCTTTTAATAGTTGCAGTTTGATTCCTCCGCAGATATGTGTCGCGTTCTGCGAAAACTGGGCATAATGCATGTTCGTAAAGTGTCGTCCCAGATTAGCCTGTGCAGTCCACACAGGCTAATCATGGACGGCACTTTCCGCCTAAATTGGATTTTTGCTAACAAGAGACTTCATTTAAACGGAAATTAAGATAATATTATAAAGTTAATTAATAAAATTGTCATTAATTAGTTGAATTCATATTGGCTTCGATATTGAGCTTCAGACAGCCGTACTGGCCTTCGGCCTGCGGCCTCAGGCCAATACGGCTGTCTTCAGCTCAATAACAAAGCCAATATGAATTCAACTAATTAATAACATTATAANGCTTATACACTGAAAGCACGCGCTGTAACTAAACAAAACTTGCCGATAAATTTTACACCAGCGTAATAATCCGGTATTTTATGAATGAATGTTATTGCTGAAGCAGTAACACTCTTGCGTCAATTTAAGTGTAAAATGTTAACATGTAAGTTTACACAAGTTGTTGTTGTTCTTATTTAAGCAAACGGGAGAAATGACACGTTTGTTTTCCATGGCTGTTAAATGAGGGCGGAGATCTGATCGACAGAACAGCTGAAAGTTATTTTTAAAGGCGGAACTTCACATTAAATAGAACACATGAAAAATAAGATATTTTGTATAAAATCTTTAGTAAAAACCGTGTTAGAATCGAAAAGAATTTGTTGTCGAATAACCCACGGCCGGAAGTTTAGATGCGTAGTTTCAAATCACTCGTGCTTCGCACTCGTGATTTAATCCCTACGCATCTAAACTTCCGGCCGTGGGTTATTCGACAACAAACTATAAGGTGCACGAATTATTTCTTATATATACCATATAGATATATAACATAACATTCATTGACATGTGTTTTGGACAATAACATTTTACAGCATGGCTCAGGACAAAAGCCGATTATTTTGTATATAAATGGTTTTATACAGTTAACATAGTTATGACAACACGGTGTGAACAAGGATAAAAACAATCTAACCAGCTGCATCCTGCTTGAGTATTGACTATTTGTAATAAAACCACCTGAATACGTTCTGTGTCTGTCTTTACTTCCTCAAGATTTTCCGGTCTCTGAAACATTGGGGATTGTTACATTTTTTTATTTTTAACATCCTTGTTTATGTACACTAGTTGATACATATTAAACATAATTATAAAATGTAATAGATTATAGGTAAAAAGACAGGTAAACGTTAATAAAGACAATGAAAGAGCAATGATGGAAACAAGCGAGGGACATAATAACAGTACCCCTGTTCGCGAGAGTTTTCGTGGTGCTGAGAAAAAGTACATACTATACAGACGTTATATTGGGTGATTAGGCGTTATCAGCCATTATTAATTAACTTCATAATATTAGACAAGAATTTGTTCGCCCCATACAAGTTGAGCCTCTCCAATAAAGCTCGAAACTCGCCTTATACGAGAAAAAGGCGGCCAATATGGAAAAATACGGCCAATACGGGAAAAGTCGGCCAATACGAGATACAGCCAATCAGAAACCAGGAAAAACTCGGCCTTATATGAGAATCTTTTAATAGTGGCAGTTTGATTCCTCCGCAGATATGTGTCTCGTTCTGAGAAAACTGGGCATAATGCATGTTCGTAAAGTGTCGTCCCAGATTAGCCTGTGCAGTCCGCACGGGCTAATCATGGACGACACTTTCCGCCTAAATTGGATTTTTGCTAACAAGAGACTTCATTTAAACGAAAATTAAGATAATATTATAAAGTTAATTAATAAAATTGTCATTAATTAGTTGAATTCATATTGGCTTCGTTTTTGAGCTTCAGACAGCCGTATTGGCCTTCGGCCTGCGGCCTCATGCCAATACGGCTGCCAATATGAATTCAACTAATTAATAACATTATAATACATGTTAATGGTTTCAATTAGCATATTATTATATTATGTAGTTTCTCTTTTCGTGTTTTCTATCGGCTTAAAATCCTTAAATTAATCATAAACCATATTTCGTTAGCTGTTTTAAATATTTGAGTCGCATTCTAGAAAAACAGGGCTTCATGCATATGCGTTAAAATATCGTTCAATATTAGCGTGTGCAGTCCGCATGTACTAATCATGGACGAACATTTTCGCCTAGACTAGATTTTCGTTGAGAAGAGACTTCATTTACATGTACAATTCCACAAAGGGGAACGTATCGTCACTGACTAGCCTGTTCGTACTACACATGCTAATATGGGAGAATACTTTACGCATATAAATTAAACCCTGTTTTCACAGAGCGTGACTCATTTATATTGCGAGTAAACTATTTAACAAAGTTCAAATAGGATCAGTGTAACAATGAATTTTCCTTGTTTCGTAATTTAAACCGACCGTTTACCTGTTAAATTGTGAAACAGGTGAATACACCTGGCTGATCATACAAGGCTTATTAGCCGATTGTTAAAAAAATTTAAGGAACCTTTGCACATATTTTCGTAAATTAGAACAAAGTCAAAAGGGACCTCTACACAGATTTTGGCAATTTAATTTATTTCGTCAGGGTTAAGAGCTGAAAATTGATAAATTTAACAATCAGAGGCAAAGAGATCCAGTATAAAACAATAATTGAAGTTAATAACGAAAGAAACACAGAACAATTTTGAAAATTTATCATTTCGACAATCTGTGAAAAAGTCCCTTTCAGTTTTTTTGGACAGTAAAGCATGGACTAAAATGTGCGTTTTCCGATTAAATTGCTGTTGTGTTACGTCATCCGCAATAAATCGCTCTACGAATCAAGCACATTTTTTTTGTCTTAATTGACTTATAACATAATTTGTGGTATAAGCGATGATTGTAATGGCAAAATAGTCTGTATACCGCGTCTGTTAAATTTCATACACAAAACAAACAATGAACATTTTATTGTTAATGAAATACACAAAACTGCTGTATGCGTAAGTGTTTGAAAAGTACTATTTAAGAACTAGGTCTTATATATAAATAAATCACGTTTTATGTCTTTAAACATATTTTATATTTCCAACTGAAACACATAAACTTGTATATTAAAACAGATAAACACCCGAAAATAGTAGTGCATATGTGTAAGAAACTAACAAATTAAAAATTGTTGAACAAAGTCATTTATCTCAGAAATAAGTATTAATATTGAACACACTTATCCTAAATAATATTCACGTTAATTAAATTGACTTACCTGAAAATCCATATTAGTCGATTACAGAGCTAAATAAACCAAAATCGAAACTTGTAATTCCATAATTCGATTCCCAAATACACCGTCATGGTTGCAGTTTACGTCCTGTTTAACTGTGTTTTATAGAAAGTTAACAGTTGTAACTTCATTTCGTTTTCAAAGCGCGCGAAAAAAAGGTTTCATGTATCAAAATGGTTTCATGTATCAAGATTGCGTGTTGAATTTGTGGATTTCATTACACGAATAGTCGACGCCGGTTTGTTTAAAGTTATTACTGCTTTCCTAAATTCTTGGAATTTACAAAATGCCTATTAATAGTTAAGACAATGAAAGATTGCTTGTTTCTTAAATTAATATGGTCGTCGTTCAATTTGGAGAACAAAAAATGCGAACGGAATATTTACATTATAACGACAAAGAAGAAAATACACTGTAGAACAGAAAATACTATAATGTGTTAATCCCATTAGTTATATTGTTTAGAAGTTCAATTTGGTCGTCGATCAATATGGTGGACAAAGAATAGGAGCGGAATCATCTCGTCATGACGAACATGAGGACAATACACTATTGAACAAAATGATAGTTTGCTGTGAATCGACTGTGCAACGTAATAACCGAGGCAGCCATGGTATTAGGACATTTGTTTTAGTCAATGCGATTTCTTGTTTCTAAAATTAATGTGGTCGTCGTTTCGTATGGTGGAAAAAGAAAAGTAACGGAGTAACGACAAGGCAGAAATTGCACTGCTTAACACAAACAATTGTGTTCGACGAATCGACTGTGCAGCGTTAATACCGATACAGCCATGTTGCTAAAGCAGTTATTGATGTGAGTGTTCTCACAAAAAACAAAATAGGTAGAGTGAATTATATGATTTGTAACATATTTAAATGATGTTTTATGCGTGATTATTGGGGCGTTTTGTTTTCGAGTGTCGTACAATAATATAAAGCGGGTTATTGGCTCCACACACACACGAAACAAATGTCGTTTAGATAGTCCAATCAAAATATCCCAAAAATAGCCATAACCTTAAACAAATTGCAACAGGAACGAAACCTTTCAATTTACCATCTAGGATCTATTACATAATTATTAAATATAAAAAATGTAGAAAAATCTAGGCAGGGAAAATGTTGTAAAAAAATGAAATAATTTACAAGGTAAACACTTCATGAATTATAAATAGAAATCGCCTTCTACAGCTTAATAGTGTTCAGACGAGCAGTTTAATTTCAATATTGGAACATAATCCGATACACAGAAAGTAGCAACTAGTTTTACTATATATTCATTAGCTATATGTACATGTATTTAAAGTGAGATAAGTTTACATTATATAATTTTACAATAATGAAGAAGTGGGTGGGGCAACGAACATAACCTTGTTATATTTGACCAAAAGTATCAGGCGCATGTAATAAAGTCTTTAATACAAATGTTAAACCAGATTCTTATAATTCAAAGTCTGAGTCAGAATTGTCTGATTCCCGTCTACTTGTTGTGTTAGTGCAAATAACATCCTGGAAATCTGAACATCCAGTGGTACATTCAAGTCCGTTTTTTCTACATGTGCATGTTTTAGAATCGCAATTTCGTTTGCATCTGCATGTAATCATGTTAAGAAGGTTCTCTGGGGCAGGCGGTAAATCTGTTTTCACTAGTAGAAGTCTGTCGTTATTAAGAGATCAATCCCATTCAGTTGGCAGCAGTCGTGGGTCAGCTCCAATCCACTCCTGGACTTGAAAATATGGGCGCAAACTGTGATACTTAGCCGACCTTGAAGTAGGTGGTCATGTTTGGACCTGCACTAAGGGTATCACGTTAACAGATTTTTCTAAACGTTTAAACGAAATGAAATAAACGAAACGTTACCGTTTAAACGGTATCCCTATGTCCGTTTTAAAAGAATCAGTACCATCGCATTTCCAAACTAAACGTAGTAATTATTTCCGAAAGTTATATTCCGTGCATATCCCATTCGCGCAATGACGTCATATTAAAACCATAAAATATTATAAACCAGACCATCCGTATCACCACATGTGTATTCGTCATTCTATAAAAACAATTTAAAGAATGTCGAAAATAATGTAAAATGATGAAAAATACTGTATCCGAAAACGACACTCCGAAAAAAAAGGTTCGTATTTTGCACATGAAATACAATGTGCATATCGTTTGACTGCAGACAATGAAAAACCAGTTAACAAGCAAACACGTTATCAATATATAATTTGGTTAAAATATTGCTACCGCAGTGCTGTACTTTGCTAATCAATCACTTAAAATATTTCAAGATGACGGCATATGCACTGTTTGGTTGCCAATTTGTAAGTTTTCCGCAAGAAGCTACGATTTCTCGTTAGTTTCCGTGCCACCCGCTAACCAATCAGAAATAAATTAAAGCCGAATTCGGTAGTGCCCGGATTTACCGCAAGTACCCTCATTTCGCAGCTCGTCATCGATATACTTCGTATGGCTAGTCGGCTACGTTATTTGCACCCCAATATTTGTTATATTGATACCGATTGTCGTTTAAACGTTTACTGTTTTGTAAACGTTTTTGATCAAAACACGAAACGCGACCGTTTAAACGTTTAAACGTGATACCCTTAACCTGCACATGGGTTGTACTTGCCATTACCTTCAACGTAAATTTCCTGAATTTCCAATAATAGTTACAGTTGATGTTTCCGCTTATTTGAGAGAAGGTTCTACAATCAACCGATCAGCATCATGGACAGAGTGAACACAACGATATCCGTTTCATTCTAATTATGTTCCCAACATGAAAATGAAACTGTTTATTTTCTGGGTTTGACAAGAACTTCTCTTTTCGTGTAGCCAATTGAGTGCATTTTGTAAAGTAGACTTTTGGTCCAACAACACCATGCGTTCGCCTGATATGTGTTGTGTTTTTTGTTGTTGGTCCTGATAGATAACCATCAAACACAATCACTGCTTTGGAATACCTTCCAGCTATGTAGCTTACATAGGCTTTACAGATTTCAGCAAATGTCATTTCCACCTTCCACGGCAAATGATGAAGAAGAGATCCACCATCAAGCACATAAGTTAAGTTTACAGTGTCCGATTCCTTACATGCACTACAGTCACCAAGTGTCCATATCTCATCAGCCAGATAGGACTTTTGTGACTTTCGAATGAGTCCAGTAGTATCAAACAATGCAGATGGTACACTACAAAGCTCATATGAAAATATACTTGTAATGTCATCAGCAAATCTTTGGGCTGCTGTAGAAAGATGTTGAAACAGTAATTTTGGGTACACTTTCACAACGTCATCTGTTTTGGTGTGCGGTGCAGCGTCCAGAGTAACCACCTTTCTGTTCCTTTTAAATGTGATTTCAAAAGCATCTTGTCCCATCATAGAATGGACAATACCATCCCAACACTTTTAGCCTTATGTACATTCACGTTTTCTGAGGAGGTGACACCAGTTTCTATATTGTACAAAAGAGGATCCTTACGAAATGGGGTTCTTTGTTACAGTACACGCATGTTGGTGTGTCCTTGTAGTCTCTCTCATTGCGAGTTGTCCCTAATTCCCTATTATGTTGCGGACTGGACTGTAATTATTATAAATATATAGAGTTTATAAACAAAGAATCAATGGTCAATGGTCTTTATTATTAAGGAATTATGTACCTATCCTCGGAATCCCTGCAATAGGGATTAGTGTTCTGAAGCTTATATAAATAAATTGTAACCCCCCCCCCTTCCCCCTTCCCCCCCAAATAAATATAAAAAATCCTGATTTTATTGGTTGGTTTAAAACTCTTCGCATACATATGTCTTCGTTCAGAGTTATTTGTTTGTTTCAACTTGTTAAAATATAAAGAAGTGAAAAAACAAGAAGTGAATAAAGACATAACTGACATATTCTATTGTTTCCTATTTTCATTTTTGCTCTTGTCCGTGCATGGTGTTCACTTGTTTAATAGCAACATAGTAAGACTTTAAATGAACTCATCTTTTCATCGTTGACAATCTTCTTGTAAGAAGCTGCTTACTTCATTCCACAATCTGGATAGAATATTAATGTTGCAAACACCAATAAAACGAGTCCGAAGAAGTTCTATATACAAGGTGATAATGAGGAAATAAATCTGCTAAATTTAAGCTCGGTGTTCTTATTTTAAAACGAATGTTACGTCATCGTAGCGTCAGGTACATATATCACTTAATAGAACCGACACTAGGATTGTAAAGAGTACAGAAACAATCAGGTTTGCATAATTATTATCCTTTCTATTCAATTTTGTATTTAAATTATAATCAAACTAAAGTCTCCGGGCGAAAGTTTCGATAACATACAATAATAAGTACATGAAAAAGATAAAACAATTAACGGTACGTGTGGGGATTATTGTTATGTAAGTTTATATATTTTTTTAACGAAAATCAAAATATACAAAACAGCATCTTACAATAAATTGACAATGCATATTTTTTTATTTTTTTTTTTAAGTGTATATGCATTAAGCATTCATGGGATATCTTGACTAATCACGAAGCTACGTAGATAGATTGTACATTTAAATATTAACCATGTGAAACTCAAGTTATGGCAAGGAACCGAATTCCAAACAGTATGACAAACAATATATGTAATAGACATGACACACGAAAACATAACACACACGTAAATTAATAAATCTGCGGTCACCGCATTGGGCGGTATTTAAAATGCAAAGCATTGGGGGTTAAGGCGGTTTTATGCAGTTCCAAGCCTTACACTTGGCCCGATATATTCACACACACAATCTGAATGTATATAAAAAGTAACCTCATAGCATGACCCTTCAAATGTAGTAGCAATACAATGGATTACATTTCAATTTAAATACATTTTAAGATGATGATTTAACTACTCAATGGTACTATGCAAACCATATAAATATGATTGTAACTTTTTAAAGGAACGATGAAATGAAAATAAAGAAGTATTAACTACATCTCGTCTTTTATTAAAAAGCTGTAAAGGCAATGCATCATATAGTAAAATATGCATAGCCTTAGCTTTCATTGTCATTAAGAAGCCGCTTTTAAAGTTGTTAAAGGCCAACTAACATAGCTTGGTTGTGTATGTTAGATACCATTATCATAGCCATAAGGTAAACTACTATTCAATACATTTACATAATAACGACATATATTTCGTGAAAGCAATTGAAACACAGAAATATGCAGTCTAGCTGACTTACGTCATATAGCGTAAAAAAAAATGGTCATGACGTAATCATTCCTGCTTTGGTAATATATTATGACATCATAACTTAAAACGCTAAGATCTTCAAAGGTGCTTGTTCAACATACCAAAATCAAGACACAAATATTCAATATTATTCATAAATAATATGTTTCGTATATGACAAACATTCAATTTTACATACTTCCATCCACGAACACGCCTTAAAAACATAATAGTAAATTTTATATTTACCGTACCTAAACAACCATTTCACGAAACGTATTTACAACTAAAATTGTATTAACATTTTTTTCAGAGAAGCAGCTGATTTTACTACGTAGATTATGAACAACCTTGTTTTAAAATTGTCTTAATTAAAATAAGGTTAGAGTTACAGAATAATAGATAAGTGAACGTTTTTTATACATTGCTTTAACAGACACAAACACAAACGCGAAATTCTGGTAGAATATTCATATTGGTTATGGCGTAATCCGGTCCCGCGTTGATACACCTTATATTATTATAACATTAAACTTTAACAGTTTAAAGGCGCTTCTACACATTTAAGAATGAGAAAGATCTGCCAAATAGGTACCGATGTATGAAAAAAAATTGATTAAGTAAGGCAAATGACAAAACACGTCAATATTAAACGCAGACGAAATGCAAACGAATTGAGTTTGGATCAGCCAATTTGGATGCGACATTTCCCCTTGTTGGTACCCGCGTTCGCAGAGGGCCGGACTAGCGCTGGGGAAGTCAGGACAGCGATGGACCGGGCACCGTCGTTGGACATGAGAGTAGTTTGACCCTAACTGATTTTCATAAATTTCATCATTAATACTACATTTTTTTACTATCAAATAACAATATCTCTCTTTGAGTTTACCGTACTACACATTTCTATGAATTTTTATAATACTCATAAACATCGTGTGTTATTATGAATGCATTTTGTTTATTTTCTGAATGCGAATTGTTCTCAATAGTTCTTTTTTAATGTATGATAATGTATTTTTGGGTATTTTTGCCCCACATTTCGTACCCAAGAAATAATTTAGATTTATCGTCGTTTATCGACTTATATTAACTTCTGATGCGAAGGAATTAAAAGACGAGGATGTTATTCTTAGCGGTTAAATGAAACTGCATGACATGACAACACAAAGTTGTTTATTGACCGATTAACGCCGAAAATGCAGAAATTGTGTCGATTTTAAATGATTTTATAACAATAAGACGTATAATGTTTATAATACTATTAGGTTTGAGAACATATTTTCCGTCGTTTGAAGAAGTTTTTACACCGATCAGTGTGTTCCTTGTATTAATGAAAATAAGCGGCTATCATATTCGAATAAATCGTGTTCTTAAGTTTATAAAAACATAGCAAACATACTTTTATTGCTGATAAAGTAAGATAAGTATCAAATGTTTTCAAGAGGACGTTAATTTACTGTATTATTTTTCTTTTTGAAGAGGATTACCTCGAATTACAAGCTTCCGTACCTTGAATGAGAACATGACATCTTGTCGTATTTACAACATTATCTCTATGTTTAGTTCCAGAACAATTGTTGGTGATATGGGACTTCAATGGGCAAACAGGCGTTTACAGCTGGATTCGTCTCATAAATGTATTCGAATATGTTTTTGTGTTTGTTTCTTTATACAGGACGGGAAAACAAGTATGCGGATTCAAAGCCGTGGAACACCGGAGTTGTTCTGAGATTGGACGGGTCTACAGCCCAAGTACTTGCATATTACTTTGGAAGTTTCTAAAGATATGTATCATAATAACGTATCCGTTGTGTTGCTTCACTTTAACCACATTCGCTGCTTTTGTATTTTAAGAGTTTTCGACATATATTACAAAAGACAATATTTGTTTGAAAAACAAACAAAAAAATCATTTCCGGCATATCTGCAGTTTGAATTAAGAGCGAAAATGCATACATGTTTTACTTATTTTGACTTATATTTGACTCCGGTTTGACAAATAGATGATGTTTTGAACACAGGTACCATTCACACTATAAACACGTGTACGTGCATTGTCAAACGTTTGACCTTTTTTTGCAAGAGATTAATTGTTGTTTTATCAAAAGTGTTCAGTTATTTTAATGTGATGATGAATGTCTTATGAATGTCCAAAAGCTCACAAACACACATGCAAATGTAGGCTCAAATTGTTAACAATAACACATGAATATCATAATGCATATACTCTTTTCATGTTATTGTTTTTTTTAGGTTAGATGGGATTCCGGTTAAAGACTGAGCTATAAAATCGGTGCGGGTGGAATGGCAGAACTAGAAGTGTGGTATGTTGTTTGATATGTTGTGATTATATTAATATACTGTTTTTATATTTAAAGAATCGTAAACATTGGACAGTGAATGGTCTGTGTCATTTATCATGAGAGACATTAAATGCAATGACGAGGGGGTTAAGGAAAATGTTATGATCAATCAGGTAGTTTGACTTATTGTACTGTTGTTTATTACCACATGTTTGATTCGATCGGAAATACTGTTGGAACAGCACTGGCGGGCGGGCTGCGGTCTGAGGTGGTGGTAAAGGTTTTCTAGGGCATAACTTTTTCCAGTGTAAATTTATTTTTAAATAACTGTGCAGACATGTTAAGTATGGTAAAGCGGTGCTTTCTTAAATTCCATGACGGATGTGACATCCGATTTGAGGCAGAGTGTTCCGCACAAGGTCCCTAGATCAAAGGACACTATATTTAAGGTCAACTGTCAAATGCAAGAACTTAACCATTAAAACGTTATATGGGCACTACATTTACGCAGAATAGATGGATGTCAAACAACTGAATAGTCATGACAAAAATGGTGGGATAAACTGGCATGTGAAAAGCCAGGTTCCGATATCCAATTTTAAGTCACACTGCAAGGCTTAAGATTGATTGTAAGCACAACATCATGAAACATTTGCCCAATATCTTGGCAAAAATATGATAATTGCTAATCGGAGTACCACGAACATTAAGGTAACCATTTCGGTCAGTCATAATAAATAAATCAATCATGGGAATTTCGTCCGCATGGCTATTGCACAAATGATAAGGGATTATTCAAGGACAAATATTGAATATTTTATAGAAATCCATGCTTAAGACTTTTGTCGGAACATATGGAATATTTTTGTCAATTTTAAATCAAGAATTGCCTAAATAGGACACCCCAAAATCCACGTTTGTCTGAAATCTTCACTTATGTAAAACACTAGCCTTGTTATTGATTTTTTGTTATTATGATTTATATTCCAGTTCCGGCCCGGTTTCCCAAGGACAGGGTAACACATTAGGCGGTTGTTCTGCTGCTGCNTTTCATGTACGCTGCTCACAAACTCTGGAACTCACTTCCATCAAACGTTCGGGGTTCTTAAACACTGAATTCTTTCAAAAAGGCACTGAAAACTCACCTTTTCCTCCAATCTTATGCAACATAAGCAGTGGTTTATTCAATTCATTATATAAAATCTCAATCATCATGAACTTGAATTAACCTTTTAAAAGGAAGCATAATTATTCCTTTGGGGGTTTGTGAACTCGTGGTAATGGTATCCTGACGTTACCCATGTCTCAATCAGCATGAAATTGAATGTACCCTTTTAAAGGAAGCATAATTATTCCTTTGGGGGTTTGTGAACTCGTGGTAATGGTATCCTGACGTTACCCTTGTCTCAAAATCAACATGAACTTGAATGCACCCTTTTAAAGGGAGCATAATTTTTTCCTTTGGGGGTTTGTGGACTCGTGGTAATGTTGTTTTTTTTTGTACGTAGTACTTATAGTTTAAGTTTTAGATTGTATTGTTTCATTAATTGTCTTATAGCTATACACATAGGGTAGTTTATAGTGTCTTGTTGATCTTTCTAATCTAGGGTTACTGTGCATGTTTATTTACGTAGTACTTATAGTATAAGTATAATAGAGTAGTTTTATAGTATAATTGAGTAGTTTTGATCGATTTCTTTTGAAACAGTGTTGCAAAATGTATTCGTATCTGCAATACGTCGAATGTTCTTATGTAAAGCGCCTTTGAACGTACACTCTTGCATGAAAAAGGCGCTATATAAATCCGGTATAATACTAATATAATACTAATAATAATAATTTCCGGAGTTATCTTACACGTTAGACTGAACTCTCTGTACATAATTTTACATGTTTTAATTGAGCTTACCATGGAATGTATTAAACTTATTTCACGTTGTTTTATGTATCCTCCTCAACTTGGGGAAGGCATATTGTTTTTATCCAGTCCGTCAATCAGTTAATTGTTTTGATTTCTTGAATGGGACCTGCTAAAGAACCATTTTATACAAACATATATTGTGCGGACTATTTTGGCGGTCAGGACGATATTAGACATTTAAAGTACCGACAACAATAGAAACGAATGGGTTATGCTTTGTGAATTGTAGTCGTGGTATATTTTTCGTGTCGTGGAAGTTTGTAGTTTTTTATTGTGGGTTAAAATTTTGTTTCTTCATTTAGTTTTGTTTATTGGACTTGATAATTATAAAGATTATTCAACATATTCTTGAATGAAGGTTTTCGATGGAATTAATTATGCTGTTTGAATCATGAATGAATTTATGTATGCGGTGTGTGTATTGTGGATTTTTGAAAAAGAACAACTTAACTGCACGAATTGGATGACTTGAGATATATGTATTTGTATGCAGTGCCATTTACAACAGTTTTGCTTGTAGTGCCGAGTGTACACTAAAAGCCGGGTATATATTATTGTTTCGTGTTTAATTGAGCTTCATAGGGCCATCCCTTCATAAGGTCACTGTTGTATTTAGAAACATAATATATCGTGTAACTTCGTACATTTTTACATGTAGAGGTATGTTTTACTGTTTTCACATATTTATGTCTACATTGTATTGCCAAGGTTAAGATCGGATAAATTGTTAACATAATAATAAATAAACACAATAAACCAATACAATTGATGTGAAGCAGTGTATGCAAATGTAATTCAACCACAAAGGCGATCTACATTAATATTTAAATTATTTAATGAGACAAGCAATTATTATAAGATTATATCACAGATAACAAGTCGAAGTAATCATCGAAGATGGCATGCTCAAGTCAACAACCAGAATTGCAACAAACAGATGAGAATCACATTGTTATTACAAACTAAACACAGGGAATACTACCCTTATGAGTTATACTACAGCATATATATTTTTTATACAATATTCAATCTGAATATATAACACACATTTTGATATACATTTTGTCATGGATATTGAGTATGAAACTAAAGTTATTTATTCGATAAATGGATAAATTATTTACAATTCGTTTTGTCCATCTTAATAGCTAAACATGCATTTAATTGTATGGTTAAATAACAGATATATGGATTGTGATAAATACTAACAAATTACACATGAAGGTGATTATGTATGTATGTATGTATGTATGTATTTATTTTGGCCTTGCAGTCACGGATAACCCATGAAAGTGCAAGCACTTATTTCCAATGGGGTCCTTTGGTTTTGCTGAAGAGAAGATTAATTAAAAGTATAAGTATTCAGAAAAATAAAATCGTTTGTTTTTATTCGTAGAGTTGTAACTTTCATAATCGTAGGCATAGCATATATACTTACCATAACATTAACTTTATAAGGTAATTTATATAATACTATTTTAGATAATGTAATATTTGCACGTTCTTCAGCTTTGATTGTTATATAATATATTTTAACGCATTAAAATAGCATTTACCATTAGTATGTTGTCAAGGGGTTATGCTATTTGAATGGGTCAGACCTTGTCTTACGTAATATCAAGAACTTTGAAAAATGGAATTATTAATGGTAATAAAACAACACAAAAATTACTAAATGGACGCAGGACGCCCATATCACCTCACCGTATTAAGTAATACATAAACAGTAATACAAACATAATTAAATAATACACTACGGATGCAAAATGCTCGTCTATGAAAAAAGGAGGCACTTATAACGAAAGCAGTATTAGATTTCGTTTGCGAATCTTGTCAATTGACCTCGCATTGTAATGTCGTTTTCACGAACGCAAATTGTTTAAAAAGAGCACTATAAATTACACACTTAATGTCTATGCTTTAGAATATCGTTAAAATATCTTCATTCCTCCTCGTGATGATTCATGCCATTAACCAACTTAAAAAGTCTGGGTCTACTTCATGTTTTTGTTTTTGTGTTTTGGTTTCGAATCTGCAGCCATTTGGGTTGACACCAAATCCAAGCTACTCGATGTATATTGTGGTGGTGGTGTGCTGAAAGTGAAACGTTAACAAGTTTATCAGGGAAGTTTTTCATTTTATTCATTTTATTTATATTTATGTATACAAACATTTAGTCTTATGTTATAATGTACATACCAATATCGAAATTGAGCCTTTCTGTATACTAAAATACTAAGTGGTGATAACAGCTTGATTAAAGAATGTGCATGTCTAAGTGCAAATGTTTTTTAAGACGTTTTAAAAAATATGTTTTATAGACTAAGCATGAACGATTGTTCATAGTGAAATCAAGTTTAATTAACTTCTCTGTTATATAATTATTTGTCATAACGTGCTCTCATATGTCTGTATTTTTGCATTTGTCTCAATACTGTTTTATGATATTTAACACCAAACATTTTGTGGCACCGGTGAAATACTTACCATAGTTCTATTTCATATTTTCCATCCTCTCCATAACAATAGTCACCACGAGAGCCGCTGTCCCATCGAACCTAATACATTGTTATGTTTAATAATACGTATTATTTGTATTATGATTACATTTAATTGTTGACATTTGCTCCTTAAGTTGTCTATGTTTTAAAATGTATGTTATTTGATAAGCGTCTGGCACGATATTGAACTGGAAACAAAGGTTGATGTTGCATGCTCGTTACGATAGTGTTTAAGAAGGGGGTTGACATTTGCTTCTTAAGTTGTCTAGGTATTAAACATGTATGTTATTTGATAAGCGTTTGGCACGATATTGAACTGGAAACAAAGGTTGATGTTGCATGCTCGTTACGATGAGGTTTGAGAAGGGGGTTCAAATTCCTTAATAGTGAAAGATTTGTATCACGCCGATTCGTAAATTCGTGAATGAAATAAAATAAAATTCAGAAACATTTTAAATTAAAGTTAATGCACTGATTACGGAAAAATGGTAGTTTATCTGCGGGACACTGTCTTTCGTCTGATTGCCTTTCATTTTATTGCCTTTATATAATGACTTCAATGTGATCGTTTGATGAAAAAACAAACTTAAATACATATAAAGTGAAGGTTAGATTTAACATGAGAATAGGACACAATATGACAAAAGTGTTAACATACATGAGCCTTTGGTGGTTCTACGCGTATAACTACACCATTGTTCCAATCATGAACGTTCTGCGACTTGACAACTTTGCCTAGAACCACATATATTTCAAACAACACCAACAAACAGGAATAGTATCAATACAAATAGTATTATTGTTTGTTTTGTATGCGATAGCATTGACACAAAATACATTTATGCTAATACTTTAAGTAACACAATTAAACTATTAATATTTCAATAATTTTAAATTTGATCACACCTGGTTTAACTAAACACCCAACAGCGATTTTCTCTCCCGGTTTCAAAGTCCGAGGTTCGTCAGTAACCAACACGCCATAAACACCATCTCCGTAATGGTACACGTTGGTGTCACCATCTGCGTCCCATGTAACCCACACTCTTGAATCTAAACAAGCATGACCATTAGTTTAATATTTTCCACTATATACCATACTCGGTAAATTACATTCCAAACATATCATTATTTCAGGACGAATATAGTTAGGTAAATATAACTTTTCTGTGATTGAAATATTGTGATGTTAACCTATATAACTAGTGGTAAAATGTTATGTTATGTAAATATAACAAAAAGCGCTTGCTAACTCTTTCGGCACACATGTTTCACACAATTTGACGTGTATTTGAACTACTATATCGATCATAGTAAACACCGTTACAATTGATATTTGCACAAAACTGAACATACATTTGTACATCATTACCTTCCTCCGAATGTCCCACAACGGTGCCCGGCCCGCCATGATCTTGGTCTTTCCAGTGCCAGTCCGGGCCTCTTCGAACGCGGGAACCAATCTGCGGAAACATTGTGCTCGAACTTTCCTTGTACATAGTGCTCATGTCTGCTTTGCCAAGTGCTAAATGCCTCAGAGATTCCATACGAATATCATTCATGTCCTCCTACAATGACAACGTATCAATTGAGATTGAGTAACGCCAATGTATATTAGGAAATGCGTTGTACCGCCATATTAGGATGTGTAAGTGATAGTTTGTTTTAATGTTGTTTCGAGAGAAAAACAATTGTGTATTGTCAATAACAATATACGGATTCCAATCCGTGCAACATATTGCGTACTGTCTAGAGTAGGCATATGCATATATATTTAATTATTTATATTTTATGTTGATGATTTGTGTGTCTTACTTGGTTAGAGTAATTGTATCCGTGTTTTTTTTCGCTTGTCATCAGTAGGGATATGGCGTATTGTGTTATTTAAGTAATAGTGCGATTGCTTTTGTATTATTAGTCGCTATAAAATACTTAGTTGTGTAATTGTTTTTTGTCTGTACGTAGGAACAATTGTGCGCATTGTTTGTCATGATTAGAAATTAATATGTATGCAGCTATTGTCCTTGGTGTCTCTGTTTGTACTATTTTTTGCCGTCTCTAACAATGATGTCACGTCGATCAGTTCACCCACTCTCATTTTTCATGGGTAAGCTGGTTTTGTCATGTTCAGTAGTAAGTGCTCATACTGTCCTTCTTGAATCAGATGTAGAGGGAGAAAGAACGTATACATATTTAAATGACCAATCCTCACACAAGTTATGTGGTTAGGACGGGGATCAAACCAGCATAATTCTAAACAATAACGCGCGGCTATGATAATACAAACAATATTGAGCGTCCCGAGAATCTGATATTATTTTTAAATGAGGTATTTCTAATTAAATTCTTACTGTATTTGTTAATTTATATTTTTTAGTTATATTGCATTATGCCTTTTTTAATTGCATCGTCAATACACGTAAAATGCAGCACTGCTAATACTGCAGATATCTTACGTGTTTTTAACTAAACACAACTGTATATTTAATTACCATATCTTCCAGGGAGAACGTGTCTGTGAATAGCGATCTGAGCCCGAATAAATCTGTTTTAGCCTAAAAAAAGATACAAATTAATCATCAAGCATATACGTTACAGCTAGTTAATACTTGAAGATTTATTGTCAAGGCATACGAAGTTGTTATTACTAGGTTATATGGAACTACGAGTATATGAAAAACATGTAGAAACAATGAATAATATAGAAGAAAACGGATCATTAGTTAACAGCATACTTCGATATAATATATGAAATATATTTGTTTTCACGGTTACCGTTGAACGATGTTATAAGTATACATTGCACCACAACCACCACTACCACCACCACTTACGACAACAAAACAAAATCCATATTTACAAAAAGGGCAAGCATGCGTACAACATTGGTAAGCTAGTCGATTATTTATTCTGACATATCCAATTGCAACGTTATTTGTTAAGTCCCACACATCGATTCTGCACCAACATTTTGTACTTACAGAAAGGTAATGGCGCCTCGATAGTCGACGTCCGTCGGTGTGTTTGTACAATCTTCTTTCACTCGGCTTTATAATGTTTAAAAATTCCTGTAATTTTTGTTGGAGTTGTAAATTACGGTCTCAATAACTTGATATAAACATGTGTTATTTAACTATATAATAAATCAACGAAATGAACATAGACCATCAAATTAGAGTAATTAGAATGCAATAAATTAGTAAATGCATACTATCTAAGAGCTTTTACAATTTCACAGTAAAACCTTCAATCGTGCGGTCGCAAAAGAAACCTTACATATGACGTTTATGACTAAGTTAAAAAAAGAGGCTAAATAAATAGTTATCAACGCCGCCAATAAATTATTAGTTATTCTCACTTAAATTCAAGTAAATGAGACCATTATAGTTCTGCAAGCGAGGGTTTGCAAAATCAATTTCAGACAAATTTTAATATACTTGCGTGCTAAACACATCAAGACGCTTCAAACATGTGTACTCTCGCACATACGATTATAGTTAGTTAGTTACCTGATCATAGTTGCCCACCGGAACAACGAAGACACTTATTCCTCTTTTATCTAGTTCTTCCAATGTTGACATTACGTTGACCAACGTCTTAAACATTAATACACTATTTAAAATGTAGACAATGTCAAACACGTGTTTATTATGATCAATACAGAAGTTTCTTATGCAGCACCGGCACATTTTTGTCTTAAATGGGTGATTATATCATAACTTAAAATATTTGTTGTGTGAAACAATTTATTTCACGGCGCTTGAAATAGCTCATAACTTCATGTTATTAGCCGGGTATCAGTTTCAGAACTCTACAACTTTATGAATAAATAAACCTTGTTGGACATATAAGGGCATATTTAAAGACATTGGAATATCATCTAAAGAACTGCTGCTTTTTATTCAAGCTTTTATTAAAACAATAGTTAAGTAGCACACGCCTATCTCGGTTCCGATATACGATTGTTTAACCATGTTTATTACAATTTATAAAATTAACTCTAATTAAAAAAACATTGTTGTTCGTTGTTAACAATATAGAAGTTGTTTTGAAACGCGGATTGCATGAAAAACGTTTTCATTTTCCTAATAAATTTCCTATGCTAAAATATCCAAATGAACCCAAAACATGCCAGCCAATGCATATAGAACCTAACTTGATGTATGTGTATTTTTAAGCTGATCCGTTGAATACATTATTGCAAAAGTAGCATTTAAATCAAACAGTTTTTAATTTATACAACCAACTCAACAAACAACTCAACACACACAAATTAATGAAGTTCCTGTACCTCGTCAGTCTTTTCCCAATCCGGCTCATCGGGTCCCTGTGTCAGCAAAGTCTCGGTCGGTCGGCAGTCGGAAATTACGATAATTTTTGTTCCGTTGAACCGTCTCTCTTTATAAGTGTTAGAAATAATAATAATGGAATACAATTGAAACAGAACAAAACAAAATGGCTGTTTGTACTAAGGTAATTTTAGCAAATGGAACATTCACATTTGATTCTGTCCTATATCAATTAAATATATTTGAGCAACGGTATGGATTGAAGTAAGTTGACGTCCTGTTGCGTTTGGTTCGTTTTTAACGTTTTGTATATCAACATATTAAACAAAGAGCATAACGTTAAAGTGACATCTGACACTGAAACACTCAAAAGCCAACACGCTGAGAATGGATTTACACTAGAAAAACACATAGTTTAATTTTTTGTGTGGAACACAACTCATTTTAAAGCCCAAACACCGAACACTGATTCACATTACCACCACAGAGAAACAATACCATACTTTTACATGACATCGCTGCTGCTAGCCCCATCCATAATCCTCCATACAACGGGCTTGGACCACCCAGCGACAGGCTATCTGCATTGGAAAATAATTTTATCAGGATCGCGTAAACAGGTATTTATATAACAACCACAGAGAAACAACAACATACTTGTACACGACATCGATGCAGCTATTCCCATCCATAATCCTCCATACAACGGACTTGGACCACCCAAATTAAAGTCATCTGCATTGGTACATAAAACAAATATCTCGTAAACAATTTGTTAAAACGGGTTTCAGTTCTTAAAGCATCGGAGAAAGACCTTAACTTAATTGGCACTGGAGCCAGTCACTCATTATAACACACTGTACGTGATATTGCCAGTATAAGTGGCACTTGACATTGCCATCAAAAATACATAACACATACATTTCATTGAAATTCATTGAAATTTCTTACCAACCAATTCTTGAACTGAATCATAGTTGGGTGTCAATAGCATCTGCAACTTAGTTTCGTGCCCAAACGTTGTAACAGCAACATATTCGTCTTTGAATTGCCCATCCCCAAGCGATCTAATTTCTGTTAACCCTGTTATCGAACATATCAAATGATTTCTTTAATATGAAAATACTTTACTATAGAAAGGTTAACTTTATAATGAGTACATGTTTATAAAAGCAATAATTAGCACATATATTTTATGTTTTACTTTGTCATATAAAGTTCGTATGAAATAAACTTGCATAGAGTATATCGTAATATAATAAGCGGTGAATAAAAAACAGTAACATGGTACTCTGAATGGACTAGATTATATCCATGATGAAATATCCAGGTATTAATTTACCCTCGATGTAAATCGGATATACCATAAGGGATAACACATTATTAAAGATAAGTTCATTTAATTGTTGGATTGTTTGCAAACTTTAAGACTAATTATTAAAGCATATCGGTCAAATTTAAGTTTTCATATGCATGTTTCGGGAAATGAGAACTCTAAAGATTGGTCGCACCCCTTTCGTGAACAAGTGAATGTTTTGTTCAAGGAATCGTCATACAAGGAATTGTAAACACACATATATAACAATTATTTAATGTCCAATTATTGCACACAAACCTTTCAAAAAGTCATTTACAAACGTCTTTGTCTGTTTCCAGGCTTCTCCTGCCGCCATGCTCTCAGATATGTCCAGTAACATCACTGATACAGCACACTCAAGATCTCCCGACGTCTGAAGTGCTGGAACAAAGTAAAAAATGAGATAAAGTTGATAATGATATATCAGACTAATAAATGGATAACAAGATCTCCCGTAGACTGAAGTGCTGTCACAAATTAAGCAAACGACAATGATATATCAGAAAACCAACGAATGGATAAAACTATAATAAAATAACACGTCCGTACATAGAAGTAACACACATTGCAAGGATTTGCTTTTACGTCGTTTACGCATGATTAAATGTCCCCCCAAAAGTGTTGTTTTATGAAGGAGCTTGTAATTTAACTGACATGAACACGGAGAACTTAGATAAGATACCAGCATCAAGATTTCTTTGTGCCAATGATTTCCATATATCCATCCTCAGAAATCTCTTGGTAGTCTGTCTTATAGTTTTCCCCCCTGAAAGTAAAGATATCTAAAATTGATGATTATCGCAAATAATGTTTAAAATGTACAGTATATGTTGTTTTTTTTACCATATTGTTTCTTTGAATGTTAAGGGCATTTTCATCTTTACAAAACCAAGAAAAAATACTGTTGCAAGAGTTATTTAAGAGCGTAGTTCAGCTTTACAGCTGAGTTTTACCTGTAATAGGCTCAGCAAAAGTGACCCTTAGCGCCCGTATTTGAGCCCGTTGACTTTCAGACCGGTCTGAATCACGTGACTGTCTGGTGTCCGTAGTTTCACTGCATGGAATGCAATAATTTCCGGCTACATTCAAGTGTTATTAGGTAAAATAATAAATTAAATTAAAACAATGCGTATAATGAACTTAAGCGTTACGCCGAAATTGTCGCTAACTGTTGTAGTGGAACAAAAGTACCGTACTACACTTTCTACGACATGTTCGCTTAATTGTATAACTCGTATTCATTCATATTAACTAATTAATAATTACAATGTACCTTTGCGCACTTTCCCCACCCTTTGGAATGTTCGACGTAGCTTTATTGTCGGAAGATGAAACAGTAGTACCAGGCAGTGAGGATTCGCCTGTCGATAGTTTAGATGATCTTTCGTTTGTTGAAGCATTCGCGCTATCCGTGTTCACACGTTGCGTTCCTCGTTTTGTCACATCGCTAGTCGCCGCTAGTACATCGTCTGAACTGTCCTGGTCAGGTTGACATGAAACAATCCGCTCTTTGAGTGCTGTTATCTGCTCGTGTATCTCTTGGAATCTATGTTCGTATGGATTGACGTCTCCATCTGACGTACTCGCAAGGTTGTCAAGACGTGAACAGATATTGTGTATGGCTAAAACAAAGATGCACCAAGCATAAGGCAAACGTTTGGGGTGCACTGTTTTGACGTTTTAAAGAATATATAAGGTATATTCTAGAAAAGATTTCATATTATTTTGAATGAACATTTACTCGTTAAACGAAACAAATGGTAGACGCAAAACTTGCTTACCTGTGCGAAGTTGATTGATACTGCCGCAACTGCAAAGTATTAATAAAAATGCATAAATAATAAGTCTTATTATCTTTGCGTACTGTACCAACTGCGAGGATATTTAAACCTTTCATCCATGAACTCGTTTCTGTGAAATGTATACAAATTGGCAAATGAAGTATACATACGTTAACAAAAATGTGTAGGCCGAACTTAAAAGTCCTTAGAACCAAAAGGTGTTTGTTTCTTAGACCATATGTATACAAAGTAACGACGAGTACACACGTTTAAAAAGCTATTTTGGAACCTACCTTTGACATTTCGGCGAATGTGTTGAAAGCTCTTTAACCCTTTCTTGAATGCGCAGTGTACAGGCCTTAATCTCCTCTACGTCAAACTTGAATTGTTTAAAAGAGATGCTATATTGTAATACAATACTCTTGACGACAACATGCAAATGCAAAAATTTCAATGTGTTAAAGTGTCTCATACATATTCAATATGGAACAATTTGGAACTCAAAACTTTCCAGTATCGACACTTTTTCATGAATCAAGTGGAATCAAATAAACGAGTTTATGACGTTTGTTTAAGGTATACCGAGATATCCGAATTCCATATTGTGAATTAGTCTTATTTGTTTGCAATTTGAAATGAAGTGTTCTGGAATTTACATTTAAAATATGGTGAAACAAACGAGAAAGTATTGCAAACATTTAAGTGTTGAAAGCTTCCGTACATCAATATGTTATAGTTAACACATTAACGCTATTTAATTATCGGTATTTTAATACCACGTATTATCATTTATAAAATTTGTCTTATAATTTACTAATGTGAAGCCTTGGTGAAAAATATGAAGTTAACATACAGGAAAAGATACCATCACATGAACAACACATTAGATCTATCAAATCAATCAAACGATTATTTCGAAATTTTGAATGTTCGATATGTTGGTTAAAATAGAAATTATAAATGCACTTAAACGTAAATATTTACATCTATTGTATGAAGTTCAACATTAAATATCAACGACATACGTCGACATTATTATTTTTAAATAAATTTATATGTACTGAGGTATAGATACAATATGTATATTGTATATTTACCCTTACTTTATAAAACATAATCACGTTTTGAATTATGACAATGTTTGTTTTTCTTGTCTGTAACTTATAACATATTTATACCTTTAAATCCATTTTGATCGCTCATTCGTATCATTTAGCATCCTTGTTGGTTTTTTCTATCAAACGACATATCGATTACAAAAAATATAGTTTTCAATTTAAAACAGAAAGTGGAAATTCAAAATTCTGTTCCAAAAATAGCTATGAACTAGCTAACAATCTTATCAATCGTGTTACATCGACTATATCCGGATGGCTCCGTATTGATTTATGAAATTAAACGTCTGCTGATCCAGAGTGCAATCTGATAGGAGCGTATTGACGGGTTAAATACAACCTTACATGCAACGCTACACCGGTTTTATGGTAAGACAGAATTAAAGGCCATATAAAGGTGACAAATCCAATTATTTTGCATATAAACTGGTCTAATTTTTACCGGATTTCAGTTACTGTTGCATAAGAACTGCTTATAACACAGCTTAGGTGCAACTTTGTCAAGAATTATGGAAGATAAACCCGTTTCATAATTGGAAGACATGTTTACAACTTTGCACCTAACGTGGTATGTAGCCTTAAAGCGGTGACGTATGCAAAAACTAGCCGAAAGAAAATTCAATTTTAATTCTATTTTAAACAACTTTTTACCAGCAAAAAGTAACTTATTAGATCACTACAAACGTTTTAACCATTTAGGAGAGACCTACTTTGTGAGTGATACCGGAAAATGTTGAAAATCAACGATATATGTTTGGTGACCTGAGTCACTTTGACTTTCACTTTCCCGAGTAAACAGCGATGTAAATGAACTGATTGTTTGTAAACACAATTGACTTGGAGGACACTGTACTTTGAGGTCAAAACAAGTTGTATTGCTCATTATTTTATGGTAATGTCCAATAGCATATATATATATATATTGTTTTTTGATAACCTTTATAAATAAAATATGAACAAAATATTTAACAATCGGTAAAAAATTACGGATCGTCACCTTTATAGGGCCTTTAAATAAACAGAAACACGATTGTTCCGCGTTTATAACAACTTGTAAACTAATGCTGAGCGTAATTATTGGTTTACAAAGCGTATATCTGTACACGCTAACTGAATCAGATGATAATACAGTTTTATAATCTGTTAACAGTTAGATAGTTTCAGATACATTAACACTTATTTTTACAAAGATAACCTGTAAACCAATAGACATTAATCTTTACTAAAACTTAAAAAAAAAAGATTTGTGAAACATTTAATACATGTATATATATATATATATATATATATATATTTATATATATATACACCTTTTACTCATAACCGCGTGTTATTAAAGAATAAACCATAAGACACACATTAATTGTAAAAGAAAAACATGATTAAGAAAAATAAATACATTCAAACAAATTTAAAATTTAACTAATTTCAAAAATGTATTCTAGCTGATATGTAAAAAGTTTATATATCATTCTCTAAATTAGAAAGCAATATTAATACCACAACTGGCAGAGAATCAATCTAATGCGAACGAAGTTTACGCTCGACAGAAAGTCCCTTCTATCGATATACACAACATTTCTTGGACCAATTCTTGAATACGCTGATTAAGTCTGGAATAACATTACTACCCAAGATGAAATAGAACTTGAAAAGTTTCAACAGGACGCAGAGAGGATAATAAGCGGGGGAACACGTTTAGCATCTTTGCAGAATCTATATAATGAAACGGCTCTCGGTCCATAAACAAATAGGAGAACAAAACATAAACTCGCCCATTTCTATAAAATGTATACTTCAATATCACCACATTATTTGTGTACACTGATTCCCTCTAGCGTGGGTGAAAGATCGGCTTATCCACTTCGTTATTCTAACAATATTCGCAGCATTCAATGTTTATCACAATGTTTTTCACGATCCTTCCTACCATCAACTTAAAACTCATGGAACAATATACCGGAATCTGTAAGAATAGCTTCTTCTCTCTCAGCGTTCAAAGCAAATCTAAACAAAGCTAGTTACACAAAATAATTCCTCGACATTACTACGATAGAGAGTGTAAGTCTAACGTTCTACATGCGCGTTACCGAATACATTTTAGCAGCTTAAATGAACATTTGTACGCGAAAAACTTTGTACAAAGTCCGGATTGTCAATGTGGTGAGATTGAAGATACATACTACTTTTTTTTAATTGCTCCATTTATACTGAGGAAAGCTTTATCCTCTTTGACAATATGTCCAGTTTTCAACCCAAAATCCTGCAACTACTTCTTTTCGGTGTTAAAGACGGATCATAAGAAGTAAATTCATTAATATTCATACACGTTCAGTCTTTCATCCAAGATATATAGGATCTGACATGAGTTGTCATATCAAACCATATTTTATTAAACGAGTTCAGGAATTTCGTTAGTAAACGAGCCTTTGGTCTACACGTTGTTTACTATCGTGACGTCATTTCATGTTGACGACGTCATTTCACCAAAATAAAGCCATGCGATTGGTTAGTTATTGATTCTGTAGCCAATGAAAACGCTTAAACATGTTGTATTACACATGTGTAATATAAAAAAATAAATACCTAATGTATGTATTGCATTGAAAACAAGGTATAGCATATGATAAAGTCATATATTCTAACCCTACTCCATCTCAGGAACAAACCATATTCTGCTAACGATGCGCCGTTCCGCAGCTGCTTATTTTCTCACCGCAACTTCCTTTATTCGGAAACTCTACTCTTTTACTTCTTTCCCTTTTTTGATCAACGTATTATCTTTTCTTGCTATCTAAATTACTCTGTTATACTATTTGTATTAAAGTATTCCTAAACGGTATTCAAATACCTATCACTGTACTATATTGTTAGTAATTTTGTCATTTCTATAAATTGTTGTTACACGTTTGGTTGGTTACACCATTACAGCAGCGCTTCTGACTAACAGAAGAGAGATATAGCATAAGCCTCGAGATTTTTTCTCAATTCTGTCAAATTGAACAGCCTTTATGTTAAGCAATACTGCAATTCCTACCTGCCTAGTAAATTATTTGAAAATAGTATGTATGTTTTTTTATAGTATTGCTTATTATGTACTTTCGATTACTAAATAAATAGCGTTTAAACCGACAGAAAAAAAACACTCTTGTATCTAGCCTTAATATACATTTTCTAACTACTGTCTCAATAGTTGTTGTTGAAGGTTTCAAAGCAAAAGCGGCGTGATTATTTCATTGGGGGAATTTCCATTTATCCTGTTATTCTATATTGCGCGCTTCTGTTTAAGTACACCCCATTTATTGTAAACCACATAAAGACCTTTTGACAAGTATGAATTTCCATTGTTTATGAAAACAGAAACCATTAAAATAAACGTGCACAAGCACAATGCAACGTAATCAATCTTAAAGGGTGTTATCCGAGCTTAGACATAGCATATTTTTTATGAATACCTTACATCTGTTTATTCCCATCGTTACTGTACCTTTGTGTGTGTGTAACAATGTTGTTTTTTAATAATCTGTATGATTGGAATTTGGTTTTTAATGTGTTCAAGCATTTCAAGTTACATTGAATAAAGCATATTCAAATGCATATACACACCGGAACTGTTGTATGTTGAATGTGTTATTTACAGTTGTGATTTGTTCTAACAAGGAAACGCTTAAAATGAAAAAAGAACACCTACTTTTATATGTTTGTAAATTAACAACAAAAAAGTTTTAAAAAAAACTGCTGAACATGACGTGTTAACCCGATAAAAGGTAATGATTAGTTGACAGTTTCCTGTTTTGCTTTTGATTCACAACGTGTCGACAGAGGTCTTATATTTACTTTCAAACATATTGCTCCGTTCCAGAATATGTGTTTCTTTTATATCTTATGATAAAATATGACATTTCTGCAGTGAAATAACAGCAGTGAAAATAAACAAATTGTTATTTTCACCGGTGAAAATAACACATTTTCGGAACTCCTTTTTCTATTTGTAGATTATCATATAAAGATTTACTTCCCTTGTTTATATCCTTGTTTATATTTTTTCTATGATCACGAGTGAAATAAAATCGATATTCCACCGAATCCAACACATTTTCTTTTAATGTTATACTTTTTTTACCGTTTATTTACATTGAAAAAAAGTTTAACTGAAGAATTTCCCATGAATAATGACGTCATTTCGTCAACAAAATGACGTCATTTCGTCAACAAAATGACATCATTTCAATGTATTGAGGTACGCCACGGGAGAAAGGGGTACTTTTCAGCGAAAGGGAAAAGCTGTTGATTATTTTCGTGAAAAAGGTGCATAAAAGAAACAGAAAGTTTATTCATGTCAATGTGAGATCGTTTGTTATTTCACTCGTGATCATAGAAAAGTTATATTTTCACTCGTGGCTGCGCCACTCGTGAAAATATATTTTCTATGATCACTCGTGAAACAACAAACGATCTAACACTGACATGAACCAATATCCTCTGTTTGATATGCGTATGTAATATGATATATGGTTAACTGCAGTAATTTTATCTTGAATAGAAACTTGTAATTACCACACTTGATGTACCTGAATATTTGATCACTGCATCGATGACTGACGTATAAAGACGCATATATAAATGTAAATATGTGCTTCACTGTATCAACAATCAACTATGTCATTTCGCTTGATATTCGCAATACATGTAGGTAATTTGAAATGCTTTTCTAGACTTAAGCTATATAACTCCAATGCATTATACACACGAATTTAAGGTAGGAGTATTTGCTTGCTGGTCTTTGTAATTTCTATGTATTATTAATGTTATATTATTGTTATTAAACAACCACAATATATTTGTTACACGTCAAGTGTTCAAGGAATAGCGTAATTGATGAATTAGAAATAAAGTGTGTTGGGTGTTTGTTTAATAGCAATATGGTTATATATAAACAAAACACGGTATTAAAATGCTCAACATTTTCTTAAAACATTAAGTCATACGATTAATACGATTAATACGTAACTTAAAGCCATTTTCACAGTTTAATTCACTTTTCACATATTTGAGTATATAACGTAAGTACGTGAAAACTGCGCTCAAACGAATATCTTTCATTATTATGTTTATATCAATGGAGAGGGTCTAATAAGTCTTAAATATGTATGGAGTCTCATATGTCCTACGTTTAAATTTATATTGGTCATATAACGTGAAATGCGGAGTACCGATGAGTATTTAAAACCAGACGTTACAGTTATAATCACATATTATATTTACCACATATTATATTACTATTACTGTTTAAATAGTGTGCGTAGTCCTTTACACTTTTCGTGAATGTAAGAAATACTTTCAAGATATACACTTTAAGACACAAATATACGACACCAACAGTATTTAAATGAGCGTTTTGATGTCGACGTTGAATACATTCTGACTCCATAAACGTATGTTAATAAACAAATGAGAAAAAGAAAAAAACATAATGTTCGTACATGTAATTAAACTGAAATAAATTATACACTGTCGTCATTGTAATATCATCCGTGGTTAAAGGTATTTCATGTATATATAATTATTTTTGTAAACAATGTCTTTCATTCGCATCATGTAGCATTGTTAAGTTTTTTATTCATGGGCGTTTTTGTTTTTATTTGTGTTTGCCTTGGTATTGTGTGCACGAATAGTTGAGCCTCCCGCAAAGCTATTGCTGCTGAGGTCACCGATCTGTTCGTGGGATGTTGTACTGAAACGATGTATGGAAACGTAGCGGATTATGCTAGGATCATGTACTCTTGTGATGGACAACACTGATTTGCACAAATAATTATTTGACACAATTAAGTTAGTGTATTATCATAATTACGAAAAAAATGCCAGCTTTGGTTCATAATCTACTGAGTTAAATGAGACATAGGTACGCATGTTACATTCTTCCCAAAAGCGACTATACATATATATTACAGTAACTGTGATATGCAGACTACTTCTTTTCGAAGAACCACAAACAAATTAACAACAAAAACAAGCACTTACCACAACTCTATTTCATATCGACCATCTTTGCCATAGCTGTAATCTCCACGCTTGCCATTCTTCCAACGCACCTACATTCATTATGATTAAGTAACATATTTAACTGAAATATGCATATAAGACATATACAAATTTAAATTGTAAAATGTAAATGTAACTTTTTATACAAGAATTACGCAGTTTGGAGTACGCGACTTACTGGGGCCTTTGACGAGTTCTTTCGTACAACCACGCCTTGGGTAGAAAAGGATATGTCGCTCCACTTAGCATCTAGCATTCTAGCATCACGACCTATACAAAATAAAATTATCAAAAGTTCTGATTTTACATTATTTATACCATTTATAAAAAGCCATTCTAGGTCGAGAATTATAAAACATGTTATTATTATTGTAAAATAATCTTAATTAACATTGTTTAATTACCTGGTTTCACCCGACATCCGACCGCGATTGTCTTCCCTGGTTTCAATTCACGTGGCTCGTCTGTCACTATGACGTCATATTCGCCTAGACCCTACCGATACACGGTGGTCATGTTATCGAAATCCCATGTGACCCACACTTTAAAATCTAGGAAAACATATAAGAAAACACTATTTAGTAGTTTTGAGCTTATATGGTTGAATTTGTATCTAAATTATTATTGACCCTTTATTTAACTGGTTTGAAAATTAAATGTAATTGGCAAAATAATGTTATAATGTCCCTGCATGCTATATTTATAATAATGTTCCATATCAACAATATATTTGAAAGTATTTGAAAGTCATAGTTGATACGAAATAACTTAAAATAATAAATGTTCCAACCCTTTTCTGAGTGACCGACGACGGTTCCAGACCCATGATGGTCTTGATTATTCCAAATCCAGTCGGGACCACGGCGCACGCGGGAACCAATGACCGGAAACGCGCCATTTTTGCTTTCAGCGTAAACTTTCGTCTCCATTTCCTGATTGCTTCAAAACTGTGCCATTAAGTACC
>VMBQ01000702.1:0-31742 GCA_007657795.1 Dreissena rostriformis | reverse complement strand
GTCTTTTAGTCACGCTTAGCCCCTCTAGTTGTGTCTTATAGTCACACTGAAATTTTAACCTTCAAGTTGTGTCTTGTAGTCACACTTGGTCAGTCTATTTGTGACTTGTAGTCGCAATAGTTCAAATAAGGTTAAAACCCAAAAGAAGTGTCCGTAATGGTGACGGGTGACCGGTAACTGTGGGATCCGACAGCCAGAGTGCAGAAATATCCTTTCACGTATCCTTTCAGTTCATGAAAAAAGTGTCTTAATGTTGCCAAAACTTTGCTAATAATATCATTATAAGTATTGTCTTAACCCTAGTTATATCAATTTATTACATAATATTTTATTTTTCCTGTGTTTTAATATCGTAGCCTGTATTGTTTTATTGCTTAAGTTTCTTACAGCATTTTTATTTTTATTTATATCACATATTTTTAGATTATTAATCCTTTAATTAATGCTGCATAAAAGTATCAATAACTTTTATTTTTTTTATAAATTGTATGTATATTCATATGTTTTGTACAACGCCATTGAATATAATTATATAAATAGGTGTTTCATCAAATTAGCAAGTTTATTGAGACTTCTTGAATGTCTAGAATATCCTCCTAAGTTAAATGTATCTCTTCTTACTAACACCATACACAAATACATTCTAATTCGTTAAAAGACAATTGAAACATTAAAATGCATCGTATTAGAACTGCACCCAATATACATCTAAATGTTGATTTTACATAATGTATTAGATAGCAGCAGCACAATACACAATGCAATGATTTACCTTATATTGTATAGCCAGTATGTGTAAGAACAAATAGTTTGTGACTTCATGAAAAACAGGTTTTATAGCATTACTATAGCTTTATGAAGTTATTTACAATTGATGCACACTTATGTTTTTATTTGAAGACAACATCATAGGAATTCTTAAGATTTACACAAACTTAAAATACAAATTTTGTCCCCGTATGTGTTAAACTCAAATAGAAGCTCCTCAATGTTTCAGCATTACACTCAAGCTTGATCTTTCTACACTTTTTCGTTCAGCAATACTTGGAAAGCAACCTTAAAGCAACGCATAAGTTTGAAACAACAATCTATTAATGGTGTTATGAATGTGATTTTTACATCATCCTCAATTGATAGCCCAGAAGAACTCCGCATAAAGCTCATGGACGAATCTTCAAAAAGAGATACTTTTGTCTACAAAAGTATGATGCATGTTACATAAGAGAACCGACTAAAATCGATATATAATACAACAGGTATGTATAACACTTTAATTACTTCCATCTTTCATAAGTTTATGATCTTTTACCGAGAATTCAAGAACAGGAAATTATATATTTATTGTGATTAATTTACAAACAACTGAACTAAATACACATTTATTAAATGTATGTATTTCATTTCTGATTGATTTTGAATTTCGGAATGAGCTGTGTCTAAAGAGACGTAATAACGGATTTCTAAGCATTTATTCTTCATTAAAATAATAAACAAAGCGATTAAAACTACAAATTGGACAATATACACAAAGGAAACTCCTCTTCGCCAATCTCCGTCCATCTTGATAGCCAAAAAAGCTTCTTCCGCCTTTCGGAAGCTGTGACCAGTTTTAACACGTCCTATTACAGAAACGACCGTCTACAGCATAATTGCCTTTTTAAAAATAAGTCACTGAACTGTATGATACACAATGTAAAATAATTTAGAAGCAATGGCATACTTGACGTTTCCAATAGCATATGAGCAACCCATTAACCATTATCAACAGTGTAATATGTCACAAATACGACAGAGCGATTTGTGTTTGTTTTAAGATTACCATACATGAGCTTGGCAGGCCAATAAAATCAATAGAAAAGGATTGTATAATAATTGGCACAAAATTGATGGAAATGTGAAATGGAGACAGATTATGTAAAAACTATCTGAGTGTGCATAATACCTAAGTCGACAATAGACAGACACGTTCTTTGTATTTCGCGAGCTTGCTTTTTGTTGAACCTCATATACAAACCGGACATGTATGTTACCAGTTTCATGTATGAAATATACAATGTATGTCTAAACCATTCTTGCAATATGAAAAGGTATCCATGTACATGTTTTATTTGCTTCACAAAAGTAAAGTTGTTAAAACCTCGTCAAAATCGCCAACGCCGACGAAAACTTCCGGCGTGCCCTTGTCTTCGATTTCTTATAAACCTCTCATCAAAGACATCAATGTCTAGAATGGATGGACATGCGAAAAATGAATGGTGATACTCGTTTATTGTATTTAATTCTAAAAATAAATGTATGCTTGTGTTTGAACGGTACTGAAATGTAATGATCAGTTTGTGAATACATGATTCCCAAACTAAATAAATTAAAGACTCACGCTAATCATTAATGGCAACCGTAATATTTGCGTTCGTGAAATATTATTATTTGCAGAACTAACCTCGTCTGTTTTCCTTGGGAGATCGGGACCAGCTCTCAACCAAGTTTCAGTAGGTTTGCCGTCAGTTATGACAATAATCCTGGGACTCATAATGATTCCGCTTGGTGTTGCTGCAAGGGCTTCAAAATACATGACGAATTAGCATTCATCTCAACATTTATTCATTTATAAGTTATCATAATGTGACTTGTTCTTAATTACTATATAAGATATATTAAAAACTTATAGACATTGGTATTTTACCAATAATTTGATTAAAATATGTTTATTTAAATTCTAGATAAATACCTCAGCATAACCTAGCACCTGCTACACTCAACCAAAGGCCTCCTTATAATGGACAGGGTCCACCCAATCGAAGATTATCTATATAAATACACATTGAAACAGTTGACAATACCTTATGAAAAGTTTTAAAGATTACTATATCCATCCAATCATAATAGTCTTCAATTTATATTTTACCTATTTTTTCTCGAATCAACGTGTTGTTAGACGTTGGAAGTTGTTGCAATTGCGTTTCGTGACCAAAGGTAACCACACCGACATACTCCCTTGTGAGTCCGAAATGCCCGTATTGAGCGGTCATCGTGTCTAAGCCTTGAACACGAATGCCAAAGTTTAGTTCAATAAAAACAATATATTGATATGGTTAATTTAAATTATTTTCATTAGCATGTAATATAAATATATATATTCAAAATAATTGTATTTATATTGAACTTTATTATTTTATTTTATAGATAAATGAACGTTGGATAGCATACTGTACCATTAAGAAAATCGTTGACGAAAGTTTTTGCCTGCGACCATGCGTTCCCAGATGCCATGCTCTCTGATATGTCGAGACAGAGAACCGTACGAATGCTATCTTCATCTCTTGTCAATTGACTTTATTCAAAATGAAATAGTATAATGTTTTTACGTAACACCATCACTTTTATTCAGCAATATGATCATCCTAATTTATAATTACATTATATATTTGAATGTCGTGCTTGTTTTTCATATGTTTTCAAGTTACAATTTAAGAAAAAAACAACATCTGAGACAGTTCATTACATTGTACATGTGTATGTAATAGTAATACAATAAACATACGCTTATTTTCATAAAACCTATATAATACTACTACAACATGATTAACATGCTACGAACAGTCGTTTTTCAACTACGATTTATTTACCACGATCGATATACATTTACATATCAAATCAAATAATACAGGAGCCACATTTTCTCCAATAAACTGATGATTTTGCTCTTTACCAAACGAAATATGTGTCGGTACTATGTACTTAATTGATTTGACAAATACGCTTTCCTGGGTTGTATTTTTAATTGATAGTTAAAACGGATAAAAGTCATAAAACTAAAGAGTTACCTTTCTTCAGCTCACTTTGCGATACCGCTTTCCAGAAGTCATCAAATACGATATCCCGTTGTGTTTGGTGAATAACGTTTGTTCCTTAATAATGCATGCATTTATATACAGTTAATATATTTTCAAATTTGTTATTGTTAAAAAATATATCAAACAAAGAGGCTTGGCATTGAAAACATATGATGTCACGAACTGACACCTATGCAGATGGCATTTGCCTTTGTTTTTCAATTGCATGTATGACTTCACCTTTGCCATTGCTAATGATGAATTACTCCGATTCCGGCATAAAACTTATAAGTAAATGTTTCATACGCACTGTAATATCTCCATACAAACTTAGGCATTTATTAGTTTTTGTATTCTAGTATAGCAATGCGTGTATACGTTAGTTCAAATGTCAAAGATTTATTTCGTTGAATATTGACGTATCTTTTATACTATTGTATAACAGCCTATTCGTTATACAGTCTAATTATTGCATGTGCTGATTTGATACCTGGTAAATTAATGGGTGCCGATGCGGCCGACGCCGACTGTAGTCTGGCCACATTTGTTGACGAGCTATAAGTACACAACAAATAGAGACGTAAAACTTTGTAATTAACACCTTATCTTAACAAAGAACTGTAAATGCGTTACAAAATCGAATATTAAATAGCACATACTTTCATTATTCATGACGTTTTTAAATACATGCAAATGTAAATGCATAACTTTCACAAATTAATTACACATTCCCTTATGCATGAATTAGTTTTTAATGTAACGTAGTTTTGTATAAGCCTATTACACCTTGGAGTTTGTAGTGTGAGCCGGTGGTCACCCGTTCCAATTCCAATGTTGACAACAGTTACGCTCGGTAGATTGTTTGGTGACCCGTCCACGTGCCACATTGTCCCAAGAGTACTGTCAGACGAGGAATCATGGTTTCGAACCGCTGTGATCAAACCTGCCAGTACAGAAGACACGTCACCTGCCGTCTCGGTTGCATGTCGAGGTACCTGAATGACCAGCTGTGCAGTACCTGACTGTAGAGCTTGTAATGAACGTATCAGTTCGCCTATTTTATCTTCGATTTGCTTCAATTTTCCTCGTCGCTTTCCTCATTTTGAAGATCGTTTACATCCTGTTGTAGTTTACTTATGCATACTTCAGTATCCCGAAAATCTATATAAGAATTTCAAAAACATAATGATATACTCGACAAGTTATAATCATCGGTAGAGCTACATGAACAGAATATCAGTATAAAACATGTAACATGCAACGTATATTCATACTTACCATTCATGAGTTCTTCGAGTTCTGAGCCACTGAAAAAAAATAAAACAAGATTTTTTGTCTTGCCGTTGTGTTTTCATTTTACTAATTAAAACACGTCAACACGTACTGTTACACCAAGATATCATAGACTTAAGACAGATGAAGTAATTGTATTATGCGTTGGAAGGAAATGCATTTAAAATACAACCAACGGAATATTGTTAGCATTACATAAATACTAAATTAGACTTAACAGTTCACACGTATATTTATGTAAGTTCGGAGTGAAACAGTTGTTATGTATGTTTCAAACGTAGCTGAACTTAAAATTGTATTTTTCATAAATTAAATTAACCTAATAAGACTTTACTTTATATTAAATAATATTGTAATTGTCACGTATCCACTCAAAGTGCTCACTATTGGCAATAATATCAATTACGATTATTGCATATTAACAAGACAAATTTGATGAAACATTATACTAATAAGAAGACTAACCACGTGCAGCCCTCTCCGCATTCTGTTAATTTGTAAAGTCGATTTAAAATGAACTTCGTTGATGTTTGAATCTCTTTCACATCAGCCAGTCCCTGAAAGACCGAAACACTTTAAATAGAATGAAGTTTTTTTTTTTAATAACCAACAAACGTTTTGAGATACATACATTGAACTGCATCTTGAAGAAGTACCTTTAATACCATTTGTTTCAATACTAAAAAAACATAATGGAAAGAACACACTTATTTAAATAGAAACCAAATATTAAATAAACGTTAATTAATAATATCGATTTTGAATAGAGCAACATAATTCCTAATTTGAAGAAACAAAGTTAAACGCACTATGTGTAATAACAATAATTTGACTAACCTGAGAGTCCACATCCATGTGTTTGTCACACAGCTATGCAATCGAAACAGAAAAACATTTACCTGTAGGAATCGTGTTTAACACTCTAAAAATAGAAAAAAAACGTAAACCCATTCTTTCAAGTTGGCTGAGATGACACAGAAATGCCAAATTAAAATCTTTCCTCTATACATATTAACAAAATTGTCATAGTTGAGTTAGTCTGACCTTCGTTTTTGGAATAACTATTATGATAAAGAACATATTACAAGTATAGTGCATGATCATGATATTTTCCATTTGCGTCAATAGTATCGGCTCTAAATGGTGTTTACGATATCGAATGCATACTTAAATGTTTCAATAACAAACAGTATGTTTATTTTATTTCTGTCCTACTATATTTTGCGTGTGTTGGAATATTTTGTAGATACATTATTATTTAGTATATACATGTTGCCATATTTAGCATATCCTGGGAAACCACAAATTGCATGTTTACATTTTTCAACTTTCGATTTAAAAAATCTAGAAATGGAACCTCAGGTAAAGCCTTTTAAAACTGTTAAAAAACTCTTTATAATGCGTGTTATAAGCAATACTATTGCATACTAAATTGCAATCGCTGTGGATTCAACCTATGATATGTTATTTATTTGTTTCTTTTTATACATTAGGTTTTCATCGACATAAAGGGCATCCAGACGTGTTACAATAATATTGTACAAAGACTGAATTCTCTAAACAAAAATACGAAATCAACATGTACAAAATGGTAAATTTCCATTTTATACTTTGAAATAACAGTCTTTATAAATAGTGTAATGTGTATATGCGTAACTATTGAAATATGAAAACATATTACACTGATAAAACTTCAACCAATTTCTATTGCTTACGTGATATACGAATCATATTACCATTTTCAGTCCATTGCTAATTGCACGAATAGTCAAAGGTAGGTTACAGTTAACATACTTATTTTTGATAACGCTGTATACTATAGACCCTGTCATCTTAACACATTCGTTAAGTTTAAGCACCCAACATTTGCTTTAATTGAGATAATAAATATATTGGTTTTTATTCGACATACCCAATTTTGGGCACACTTGACCTTGATTTCTTGCGTTATCTCTTCAGAGTTACTATTGATCTTTAATAGAATTATACACATTTTCTTACATTTGAGGAATGTAATCTTGGCTTAATGTTTACGTCACGTCTTCCTGTTATAGTGGATTTAAGTTTAATATCTAGAAAACTTAATGTTGAACATTATTACGGACCATGTTGCTCAGTTCATGTTATCATCAGACTATAAGTTTCGTCCACATAGTTTCATAAATAAGTACTTAACAAAGCCGATGAAATGGTAATGACATATCTTTTTTTATTTATTAGGCCTAAATACTCGACTGGAATCATGAATAGCATGATAACGTTCCGATACAGAGATACTCTTATAGGTCATAGGGTACAAAGCACGATAAGCTCACTTCTGCCTGACACTAGTGTGTTTTATTCATTAATAAATATTAAGCAGTTTATGGTATTGTCAACTTTGATGGAATCTCTATGACCGATATGTTGTTCTATAAAAGGCATGACATCTAAATAATAATTTATATGACAATTGTGTTGACAAAAGATAGCATCTAGAACAATTATATTATTAATACAATACTTACCAATTTAAGAAATAGGGACTATTTTACAATAAATTACAAGGTGATGTAATGCACAATCGTTAAGCAAAAGTAATTTCAATACAGTGTTTTAAACGAATTGTAATCATTTGTAAATTCTTATACAAATAACATATACATATTATCATAATAGTAAATGATGTTTACTTGTTGTTATTGAGATATTGCGGACTTGGAAACTAGAATGGCGAAACTCAATGCATACACAGATGACAAAAACATCCATGAATCAGAAATTGCGCGCCGATTTGATGATATTAAGTCCCAACTAGATAACATGCACATGTTCCTGAATTCCACAGACGCCAACCAGGCTGCTAAAAAAGGTATGCATACTGAATAAATAGTCGGCTTTGAGCATTTAATATTTCAAGAAATACCTGATATCAAGTTAATTATCATCCTCTTTTAAACATATGTAGATAGTATTCTTTAAAGAGATATAAAGGAATTAAGCAAATTGTAATAGCGTTTGCTTATAGGTGTTTAATTTAAAAAGAAAGACATGCTTTGTAATAAATCAACTTCAATTATTTATGTAGCAGATTCAAATGCATGTGTTTATATTACGTAGATTAAGATTTGTTTTCAAGCAAATTTGTTTTCAATTTACAATTTACATTACAATATTACGTCAGTTATAGTTTTATAATTTAAGTCACTCGGATCATCAGGCAACATAAAAATTATTACATCCCTGGCAGTGAAGAAACTTGGCGAACATTGGCAGATAAATCGCAAGAAAGAGGTAATTATCCCATTTTATATCAGCATTGCTGATGGCGTTAACAGGTATTACATGTGCAATTCCTTTGTAATAAGTTGACATATTAAAATGCATTGTACTGTCATACATATTCGTGCCAGCGTTACCTAAAACTGTCCGCTCACGATTCATCACCATGGTACTGTGTTTGGACATCTCCGAGAGTATGTCGAGCAACAATGGATGGGGCCAGACCTTGGAGTTTGTTAATGATTTCCTTGCCGGTAAGTCATTTGTTATGTAAAATACTAAATGCATACTTTCAAAGAATCAAAATACAAACATCTACTTAAAATATCTTCCCTTTGGTAAACAAGGTCAAAAGTGCTTAAACCGACCGGCTTCTTCTGCGTTGGGTTTGATTGGCCCGTTTCATACTAGCAGTCTTAGTCATGTCTGATATGTTTGTTTTCTTAATAAAATTTGAAATGTAATTAGTAAGATACTTTGATTATATATGTAACTTTTATCAATAATTATCCCATTTTTCTGTGAATTCTATAAACTTTTTTTAGAACTAAAAGAACTGAAAACAAACGACGAAAGATTGTTAGATGAATACATTGCTGTGACAACATTCGGGCACGAAACAAAGCTGATTAAGGCATTGACGAATAACTATGACGAAGTAAGAGAGCACATAGGTATGTTTATTCGAACAACATATTGAATTTGAGATTATTTTTTTACAGTAAGTCGATCAGTGAACAATATATCGCAAATGTTGATATAAATTAAGCCCCTATATAAAGGCATGTATTTGTTAAAAAACAAGCTTTAAACGGCACAAGTTTCATGATCATTTGCTCATTTTATGGTTGAAATTTTACTAAAATACACAAATTGAAACGAAATAAATAGTGTAATCATCTGCACACTTTGTTCAAATTATGTCAATTGAGTAAAATCTAACCACGCCTCAGGGATTTTTTTTTATAACATGCTACATAGCGTTCAACTAACGGTGTTAACTTTTGTCTGTGGTTTATATGGACTGGTATATTGCAAGACGCTATCACGTCATGAATGTCTATATGCATATATAATTTCTAATGTATGTTTTTATATCATCTGCAGAGGGACTTACATTAGGCGGACCAAGTCCACTTTACGGCGGCTTGTTAACCAGTATGGCAGCAGCCCATATTGCTGAAAGAAGATATGGTACGTTCGACGTTCACTTAATTATATTACTTAAAAATTGGTGAATTTGCATCTTTAATAGTGACATTGTAANATAAATATATATATATATATATATATATATATATATATATATATATATATCCAGGGATTAAGTCCGTGTTCTACTTATAATAAATGTTTTAGATTTAGATATTTTAATATGCAACGTAATTATTATGGTTAATATTGGCCACTTTTTGTGCAGTGAGAGAAATAAAACATTTGAAAGCAAATAAAAGATGATAAATATGCCATCCATGTGGTTTAAATATGTTCTAAAGCTAAAATGAATGACTCTCTTGATAATGTGTATGTAGTTTCATTATTCCTATATTTTACTTATGTAATAACATTGCATGCATGTCCCCTAGTTCCAAATTTAAACGGCTTAAGTTTATCTCCGAGAATAATTGTCATCACTGATGGTTGTCCTACGGATACAATGCAACATTCAGGACCAGACATTCAGGACAAAAGTAAAGTGGAACAGGTACTGGAATGCTGAAAACTGTTAAAAGTATTGTTCCGATCATTGACAATAATAAATAAATGACCGAAAGTATGTTTTGTGTGTAAAATCACGATTTGCGTAAGAACGGTCATTCTGTTATCGCTCTGCTGTCAACATATTTACCGATATGTGTAGTGTTTCACGTTGAAATGTCAAAGAACTCAATTTTTCAGACCGAGTCTAACATATCAGAAGCTGTGGAAGAAATTGACAAGAAAGACTTTGAATTGTTTTTTATCGGCGTTGGAAAATGCAACAAAGTATACACAGTTTTTACAATTAACAAGTTTCCTTAGAAGTTTTAAATTAAAACTCCATACTTATATAAAAGAATAATACTTGGTATTGGAACACATCTTGTACACATTAATTTACATGTTTTTTCTTCACCTGTTGAAGATGTTAATACATGTTGGATCATCGCATTTGTATTTATCTATGTTTATTTTTCAAACTGACCATACTTTTCATATTACCATTTTTTCTGATCAAGACGTTTATACAAAACATGTCGACGCTAAGCCAGTCTAAAATGTACTCGTACACAGATGGAAGGAGGCTTGCTCGCTATGGGTTCTTTGAGGTAGAATATCTCAAATTATATAACCGTTGGAAATATGCAACTATTAAAGTTGTCGTAAATTGATGAGTATTTTATTAATGTATAAACAAGCAAAACTTGTAGAGTTATGCATCATAAAGAATATGGCAATATTTTCAATTATAGTAGTGTCATTTACATGAGCTCGGGAAAAAATGCATTATTATGTTTTCAGTCACATTTGGCTTCACAGGGCTTTGCATTGACATTTTCGTTAAAAACCAGGCTGTCAGTTTGGGATGAGGTACAGTTGGTTTATGTATGGTTTTTTTTTCATTGGACGATCCTAATGTTGTTTTAACAATGTCTTCTGTACTACAAAAAAGGCTGATGAGTGGTGGCATATTTGAGTGCTGCAGTACACAATAAACGTCAACGGATCTTACTTATATATGGATTATGTTGCTTTTTTCGAATACGAAACACTGAAAAATCATTATTAAATGTTGCCTCTGATAATAGGATTTACGTCGCTTTTAAATCCCTTGTCACATATTGTAGGAAGATATAAAATTTATTCGGGCTGACACAAAAAGACGTTGCGAAAGAAACTACGGGCCATTGTTTCAAGAGAGTAATGACACTAGTCTGCTGTCACTTGGTACCCGCGTACACAGGGGACCGAATTGGACCGATGGATGCTTTGACAATAATGGGCCTGGTACTGTCATTGGCCATTTTGGTATATATTCACTTCGACTTTTTCCGGGATATTTTGTTTGACCTATATTTCATGCGACAATTGTGTAGCGGGATATTGAACACCAATGTTATTTTAATTTAATTTTATTATGATGTTAAATGTTTGTGTAGCCCTTGAGGTACATTTTAAATACATTAACACCATTTATCAGTAGAAAATTCACTAACATGAGAATAAAAAAAATAAAAATAAAATAAAAATGTCTGTTTTGTCCCTTAAAGGTATATTGCTTGAAAATTGTGTAATTAATGTTTAATGCATAATGCATATGCATTATAGAAAAACAAGTAAGACATATCTCTATAAGTACACTGTGTTAAACTTAATATGTTTACTTTATTCATTTAACTTAACATTCAATTTTTCTACACGAATACAATATTTGCGATACAAATTAATAATTAATTTAGTAGTATACTATAGTGAAAAAAATAGTGTTTAACATAATTACTTTAATGTATTACTTGCTTGATACTAAATAGCGAACTTTATATCATTTTGTTTTCAAATGCTGTGTTACGGTTTGTATGTAAAGCACTTTTAACATTTAATTGTTAAATAATTGTTAATACTATGCAATACTACGGTTAGATGGCAAACTGTTGGTCACATGGGATTTGAATGACCACACGAGCTGCTACATATATACTAGGGATTGTTGTGAAGTGCAAGCAGTGGATGAACCACGCGTGCTCAATTCTTTTGAGAGCATGGCGACCGGTTGTAAAGTAAAACCAGGTACTATACAATGTTTTGAATATATGCTAAACTGTACGCCTTATTTTTGGAAATTAGAAATAGATTTATAACTTTATAGTAGTCTAATGAGAGTTATTTACTTACTTAAGTATGACGGCACATGGGTATTTGAAATTTAATGCTACATGTTGTTTTGTTTGTGTACTAGGTCGAGATTGCGTATCACTGGACATAGATGACTCAAACAGAGGAGTTGTTCTGAGAGTGGAACCACCACATGCTACAGTATGCATTTATTTACTGAAGTTAAACGAAACACTACACAATGTATCCTTCGTATTTCCTGAATTATGTATATTTTTACTAGGTAGTTCGTACACGTGTTACTTAAATCATGTAAATGAGTATTAGTTTAAATTCGGAGTAAGGCGACAGATTACTGTATTTAAATTATGATAATGAACATATATTATTTATTCATTTATAAGTTTATAATAATTCTGCTTAGTATAAGTATGCGTAGAGAAGTTTGTACACTAGTCTTCATATGATAAACTACAACGACATACGTTGTATACTGATTTTCTCCCAAAATACTAAAAACTCATTCAAAATGGCATGCTAATATAGGTTTCAAGTTATGTTATCTCTATTTCCATAATTGCACAGAACGTATAGTACAATGATGCTGATGAATTGTATAACGAGAAGTCGACGAATTTAGCAGTGAGAAAACGTGTTGACGCGTATTATGAAATAATCGACTCATATGCATGATTGTATACTTGTACACAAGTAAGCTGTTTTGGGCGAATATTCACGACCAAGTTAAAGCGATTACCTGGATATTGACTTTCTTTTCATGAATACAGAATAATTCATAATACCAGTAACTGTTTATTTTACATTTACATACTAAACACTAAATGTAGGTGAAGAAAATGTTGTAATAAAACAATAATGCTAATAACAATAATGTGTTTTTTTAAGAATAATTGTATTTGTCATAATGTTGATAAATCGTCGAAGTTTGTGAGTATACCTCTTTTAAATCGAAACTATACACAACGTTCCTATGCTAGTATTCTTTAAATATCTGTCCTTGTCGTTGTTGCTGAACTTTGGGTGTAATTCTTATAATTACAAGCGATACATTAGCTCTTTTATGTCATACTAAATTAAGTCTGCTATGATAAGGCATACATATTTTATGACATTTTGTTAGGTGTTGTCTTAAAACTAACGGAATAATGAAAAAAATATTGATTGTATTTCAAATAATGTTCATTCATATTTGTTGATGGGTGAATATATTGAATTTTGCCGTAATATCTGAAATGTAAGTTAAGAATTTCAGTTAAAATGAGAAAGAAAACTGTGAGTTCAGCAATACTTTATCCTAACTAATTTTGCAGTAAATCAATAAAGTGTAATACCCGGAAGAAGGTTTTAAATAGAATCCATTGTATTTTCATACACATTAATCGGCATTTAACTTTAATTGAAAAAGGGAAAACGAGTGTATTACTTCTACAATTAAACGCCTTGAAAATAAATAATTTACTAAAACACTAGTAAAAACAAAATCAGTATAATATACGATATTAAGCACAACATCATGTTGAATCACTAATGTTTGATCAGGACATTTCATGATTATACTTAGATTGTAAATATTTGAGTCAAATGTTTCTCATCCTTGAAATACTGACGGGTTTAGAACACACTGACTTGCCTTTAAATGTCACTGTTAGATGCAAGGCTATTCACGTAAAGAGCTGGACTGGTAAAACATGTTTAATGAATATTATGAGTTCACAATTATAACTTTTATTTTCAGGTCAGGTGGGATAATGGACATGTAGGGAAACATTGTTATGGTGTGGACACAAATACGGAAATCGAGCTTGAGTAAAGTAGGTCGTTTCCATAATTGTCGACCCTTTGTTGTTTTTTTTTACCTCTGATATATCGTTTTAAATATATATCAATGTTAATCTTGTCTAGCATCTTCTAACACTTTATTCTAAATTTTTATGTCGTTGTTAACATTATTTGTTAGATATTCACTTGTTTTGTCTTTTAGGAAGATTTTTCTTTAAAATAACAGTTAAGCTTCAAACGTTTAATTTTGGACGACAAATTACATAACCGAATAAAAAGAACTGATGACAAAGTGCAAAAAAAAGATAATTAGTGTTTTCTATTTAAAAGCTGTCCCTAAAAACATTAGCGCGATAATCATTTTCTCCATCATTGTCAACACACTGATTATCATATTTTCTTTTCTCCTTTCTAATTTTTCTTATCATCGATTTCATTATAAAAAAAATACACAGTGCAGTCTCTTTGACTTGTGTCATCAATATCCTCAGCCGCATTTACTTTACCACAAGCTACAAAAACTCCAAAACCAGTAAATAAAGGAGTGTGCAAAAAATGAATTTTGAGTGTGTTTGATTACTTTCATCAATAGTATAGAGTGTGAAGTTTATATTTCAGCACACCTGATGGAATATAATAGACAGTACCGCCTCGGTTGACTTCAATTTCAAAATTAATGACATTCTGGATTAAACAGACTGCACCTTTATTGACGAATGTTTACTTTTTTTACCAAGAAGATGCGAATGCCATCAAACATGTGCTCCACGCAAGAAAAGAGCAGGGACAAGCAGTTTATTCTGTGAATCTATCGTATTTCGTTTTATTGTCATGTTCGACTGAATTAATTATTACATGTATGTGTTTGTCTGATGAAACATGTATAGTATTTTAATTTTGTATGATGCTGTTACCTAGGAACTTGTTTGTTATAAATACATGTAATACATTACATGGCTACATAGCTGGTATCCCAATTGTATACACGTTTCCCCGCAATCAGAAATAATTAAAACACTGGGCTTTTTTAATCGGTTTATTATTTGCGTCACTTTTAGTAATGCTTGTTTTGCACTGAACATTTCAACAGCAATCTTGAAGTCAAACTGCATGAATAAGATTTTGTGTCTTATGGGGTTGAGTTGAGCTGAGCAAATCAGTAGAGTAAGACACTTAATGCATTATTATATAAAGAGCTTTTACACTAAAACTTTAATAATTGTACATGTAGTGTTGTTTAATCATTGTTAATGGTATGTTGTCGCTTGAATAGCACTGTCTTTTTATGGACTCTCCAGGAGATTCCTCTGGGTTCCAACACTTCTCAATAATTTAAAAATATATTTGAATAGCACTTATTTTGTTATATGTATCAAGTGCTGACGTAAAAGTTTTAGAATATTTGCAACGCAATGGTGCATACAGCCCTTGCTAATTTAAATAAGCGAAAACTATTAGTTTAACCAAACAAAGTTCAATAGTTTGTATTTAAAAAAAACACACTTCAATATTTAGCAATCATAAAGAGTATGCGTACAAATTAGGAAATGCCTAAAGGTTTGCTAGCATTCAAAATATTGTTTCATTCTTATGGCGTTTTAAAAATCAATAGATATTTATAAACCGAACAAAATGTTATTAATAAAACAATATATACTTATACAATAGAACGAATCTGTTTTTATACATATGTTGTATAGTTAATTGGAATTGCGATGCTATTATAAAGCATAACTTACATGCTACTTGAAGATGAATACATAGTGACACATAGTGCAGTACTGATACCGGTTTACCGGTTTAACCGAACACAAAGATATTAATTGTCCGTGCCAAGGATGTTACTTCATTAACTGTATTCACATACGTGGTTGTGTTTTGCTAGTTTCTTGTTTACTTGTTTGTATTATTTAGTTTGTTGTTGCGACAATAAGCATTTTGTATGACAGACCTTTTGATTTTATGGATAGTTTTCTCCTACTTCTTATTTATACATTTACGTTACGTTATTTTTTATAATGTATTTTTATCAAGATAACACATAAATAAATGATTATACAAAATTGTGTGCAATTGTAAATACTGACGAAATAAATCGAAAGATTGTGGTTAAGTAAATCTCCGTAAACAATTAAGAACATACATATCGCACCGCTAGATTTTCTTTATATGGTCCATTACACAATATAACGAATGCTATCAGCGTATGCAGTGTACGGCCATGATCACGTTTACGTCGATGTACACGGATATACGCCCTTAATAGGCCTTTACAATGTCGAGGTAGAGACCCATATCATTGGTTGAACATCCCCTTCCCCTTAATAGTTTAATTTTACCATTTCAAAGCTAAGGCCCTAGTGCATTCATTTTGTTTTGTTGCATGTATTGTGTTATGAGTAGAGCCTATTTTCTGCGTGACATTGCCTGGCACAAGCTATAATGCGGTTGGTTTTCTTCTGGTGAGATGTTATTAAAGTGCAATACTATCGGCTAACAGAATGAAAAAGTATGAACACTCATGAAAATTAGACATTTCATGTAAGCGTGTATAGTAGTCCGAGCAGCTCCAGCAGCTTCGATGCACACGACAATTTATGCTTAATGAATGTTATAATGTATGATGTCTTCTCACCAAGAACACAATTAAGCAATTCAGGAATAAGGAACCAGTTCCGTATTCCTTATTAAAACCAATAAGCAATTGTTGCTTTGAAACTAAATCTTCCAATTGTATCCAATTAATATAAAAAAATCATCTTATTGACACATTAAAGTGAATAGCATGCAACTGAAATATATTTAATTTATGTATTAAGTTTTATGTGGTTCATATTTATTTTCTCGCTTGACTAGGATTCCTTGTTCAAACAGAACTGACATTTTCTACTACGAATACTTACTTGAAATTAACAAAACTAGAATTGAATTAAGTTAATAAATAATACAAACATTGCATTAAAGTTCATTTTAACTCATTTGTTTTTACTTCAGTTTCTTTTTTTTCGTGCTTGAATCAGGAGACAAGAACCAGTTACTATTTCCTAATTTTAAAAAGGAACGGGCATTATCTTATTTAAATCAGTAATTTGAATGAAAAAAACAACAACAAAAAACAAGTGAACCACATATAAATGAAAATATTTTTATATATATATTAATTGCATAATATGTGTACATGTTTATATTTAATGATAACCCAGTTCATTTTTCGCGTTTGAATACAGAAAAAGGAACCAGTTCCTTATTCCTTATTCAAGCCGATTTAGAAACTTGCACTTTCTTACTTAAACATATTTTTATTGCACAAAAGTATACCATATATAAATGAAAATCATTATATATGTTGTTTGTATATAAAAATATTTATCGGCGTAGGACTGGTCACCATCGAGGCCAAACACCTTTTATAGTTCATTACTGCCCCTAAAGTCGCTGGATATACAACTGGCCTGCACGAATGAGACATATATAATTTATGACCAAACCGCTATGTTTGAGCACGTTTGAGAATATTTATTCTTAATGAAAAACAAATAATTAAAATAAAGATGCAATTCGATGAAACTTTCCAGTGTTCTAGAGGCACCTTGGCCGATGCTTACGCTGTAGTATCGCCGATATGGTGTAGTCAACAGGCAGAAATGTATTCGGCCAGGGCATTGATATAGTCATCCCGCCAAACAAATGCAACAAGGCCATGTGATTAATATGATCATTAAATTACATGACGCATATATTGAAATAAATAAATGGTGCACCCAGGTAACGAAAAAGTTCACAATACACACATGTCATGAATACCGTTCAAACTTGTGATAGATGTTGGGGACTCAAAGTACTAAACAACGGTTATCACGTAGAATATGACGTAAAAATCAAACAGTGTGCAACCAGGTAACAAAAAGTGCAAGCATGGTACAAAAAGTGCAATGGCAACATGGAAAAATGTAAAACAAGTCATGGGTGTAATGAAATTCTGTAAAACATTTTGCAACCAGACCATTGATACAGTGCAACGGGAATCCATATAGGGGAACAAGGTCGCCAGTTGTGCAATCAGACCGTTGAAATAGAACAATAGGAACCTCGATATAGTGAAACTCGGTCACATATTGGGCAGTCAGATAAAACTAGTTTTGCTCGAGTGTTGTTGGTAATGTGCATAAGACAAACGCCAGTAACATTGACTAAATACCAAGGTCATACCAATAATCAGACGGCATGAGAAAGCCATGCCACCTAAAGGTCGATGTCACTGATAACGGTAAAGATGTGGTTATAGCTGTTATTTGAATTGTATTGATTTTACTTCGTTGTTGTATTTAGGATAGCCTTCGACAGAAACTGTCTGTAGTAAAACTTAGGGTTTGCATGTTTTAGTTTTAAACCTACTTATTTTAGCTCGAATGCATCGAAAGCAAAAGGTAGTAACGCGCCCATGTCCATTTTCTGCATAGAACAAGTAGAACCAGTACTTGGTGTCTATGGGGAGAGCGCACGAACGCTCAAACCGTGGGAACCCGGTCACAAGGCGGACACCATATCCACTACTCAACGGTTACCTAGTTTGCATGTTGAAAAAAAAGAAGTTAAATATGAACAATCCGTAAAAATAACCAAATGATAATAAGTGTGCTTTACAAAATTTAATTACATAACATAGTGTTATGTATACCTGCATAGTTTTACCTTGTTATTTAAGACATTTGCACTGAATGCGTGATGCAGAATCCAAATCGAAGTATTATTATATGTATTTTATAAGACAAAATAGTGGGATGTACTAGATTATGACTCAACGTGTTTAAGTCTTTTGTTAAACATGTGTTGCCAAATACTTTAAATACATTTAATTGCACCGTATTAAAAAGGGCATACAAATAAACCATCATGCAAGATATGCCCGCTTTGAAATGCCAATAAGAAATAAAAACATTCAAATAACCTGTTTTCTAAGATGACAATTGGTTCTATGGATAAGAACAAATAATTATATAGTCAGTCAAATTGTTATGTACCGTTACTCGCATTTCCCGTTGTTGGACCGTTTCAGTTGATACTTAACAAGTGTAATGTTTGTGTATTTTTGAAATGACCTTTATGTCTAGACCAAACCGTAACATAAATTGTTTGAAAATTGCACCAGAACATTTATGGTTTTGCTGATATATTATTAAATCCACATTGTCTGTTACAAGCAGTACTTGTTACTGTTATTATTTCGGTATAAACAAACTGTGATGCATATGAATTGTAATTGTATTGTTAATGTGTAAGAATGATATATTAATTATTGTGAACTAGTGTGATATGATAATATATCAAACCATTGTTAATAGGGTACATTCCCTAGAATTCGCAAACATATATTAGATCTAAAAAAGAAATATTAGCTGTACTTCAAGAAGAAATGGGATTCAAGAAGTAATCTTAGACAATAATACAAAAAAACACGTTTAATGTAATCATGTAAGTGTTGATTTACTGGTTTCTGTATTTTTAATTATGTACCGTTGTTATATTAACATATGTGTTTATCAAGGTAGCAAACAGTGTTCACGCAATGGGCAACGTAACGGTCCGTTGGCTTGGCCTTGATTGCATTCGTACACTATATTTGTCGTCTGCGACTAATGATTAAAGAGAGATGAATTGTTAGAAACCGAACAGTTTAATCTATAATTAAGACGCATTGCTGTGTGCTAATAATTATATGTATGTAAGCAATTACAGATGAAAATGTCGTATACGTATAACATGGAAATTCAATATGTTATCAAAATATCTTAACTGGAAAGCTTAAATGCTCCTAACAATATAAACTAAATTTCAATTCCATACATNTGCGTTTTTACATGCAAAATATTCTGTGTCAATGCGGCATGTGGGGGGATTTTGTCACGTCTGTGACAAAGCTCTAGTTTTATTTACCACAAACATTTTTTCTGATCAACAATTTATTATATAAAATAATAAAAGACAAAGATCACAGTGCGGATATTTGCAAAAATAAAACTGTCGGTCTAAAATGTATAATTATTATTTCCTGAACACATTATCACAGAACATAAAAATAATAGCACTTGGTGTAAATAGTCATAAATCATCACAATAATGACTTCGCCATATGGAACATCAAGTATGCATTTATATAATACAAAAGCAAACCATCAATCAAATAGTGTTAAAAACTTTGACTATAAGTGTCTATATAATATCTGTAGTAATCAGGTTTGTATCGTGACATGAACTAAAGAACAAGGTTTTTTATAAATTATGTATCACAAGCACCAATTTATAACACATACTATGGCACTAAAAAAAATAGCAAACAACTCGTAAATGAAGATGAAAAATACCCCCGAAATGGCTTCTTTCAAGCAGGTGAAAAACAATGTTGATGCCAAAATTGTGTTCAGACTACACATTAATCACACACATGAATGATAAGATTTAAGACGTTGATATTCGAATAAGTCGCCTTGTTTCATGGAGAATTACTCTGAATAAATAGACATATCGACGGTTACCTCCTCTATAAATACATATATAATACATATATAAAATAAAATGATTGTAAGGTATATCACACAAAAAGCAATACTATGTTGATGGAATCGTTAAGAAATATAACAGCTAAAATATTGTTTTACCAACACGTCCTCTGTGTGATTAAAACTCACACTTATGGAATCCGATTGCATAACATCAAAGTATACAATAAACATATTTACAAGTCCGGTATCTACCGGCTTGGAGGTATTGCCATGTACATTATATTACTATAAGCTACTACAATGTTGCCGCAGTCGCTAAACTATCCTATGGACAACTTTGTATAATGTCTAAAATATATATGCTACTAAGTAACTATCAACAAGATATCTACGTTTTAAGCAAAATATTTAATAGTCTTTTAAACTGTATTAGCCGCCAATTTGTCCCTGTAAAATAGTGTTGCACCCACACAAATAAAGTCTTGCACTTATACAACGTATGAACAGCAGAGCTATGAAGTTTCAGTTTGATGCACGAAATTGTTTGTTGTTAAGTTCGCAGGTACAATGACATAGTTATCGTGAGCAAGGTAAAACAAGAGAATTTACCTAAGTGAGGGGAGACAACTCTGCAATAAATAGCATGACATACACCAAAACGAAGTATTGTATAAAGAATAAAACTCATTTAAAACTTTAGATGCAAACTTTAGTGCATGAAAAAAAAGTAGACTTGTACATAATGTAGGTATGAACAAATTTGACTACGCTCAACAGAAAATAACTCTGGCACCATTTAACGTCTTGCATTTCGCCATAGAATAAATTTAATTAACATCATATATTATCACGTTTTATGCCGATACAACAAAACAACTAAGAGACACATTTGCGTCAAAAGTACACCTGTGTAGCGTAACAGACAGCCGACTGACAGGGGTATTCCAATATACCACAAAAACTGTGTTTAGACGGGTAAAAGGACCATGTAGAAATCGTATCTAACTACAAATAATCACTTCAGGTGGCAGTTTCATCAAAGACCGTACAGTAATTATGATTTGCGACTCAAATATGAAAACTGAAATTTTAGAAGCTGTTCATCAATAACCACTCAAAATATAAACAATTGTGGGAAAATGATGAAATAAATAAGTATACTGGAAGTTAGTATTATTATACATTGATGTTTTGCAATATTGTTTCTTTGAAATATGAATCGTATTCAAAATTTGTCGTACGATGTTTAATGAAACGGCCGTACGGACAGCACAATACACATGCATGATTGGCGAACTGTACTCTTGGCGTCGCTTAAATACTGCTGTGAACTTTCATGTGACGAGTCAGGCTACTCCGATTCCGGAATACTTTGTCACACTTTAAGCATTTCAAGTTATGTTCTTCGTTGTGCATATCTATGTGTGCTTTTAAATTGGATTTCGCAGCAAAGTACGCCACATTTATCACACGCAATTGTCTGCCCATTTTCCCGCCGCATGTGCTTCTGCAGGTCAGCATTTGTGGAAAATGACTAACTGCACTTGATACACACGAATGCCTTCTCTTCGCCATGTACATGACANTCAGGGTTAAATAGACATTAAAAAGAAGAACTTAACAGCATATTTGTGTATTAATTACACTTTCTGACAGATTCGCCTTGATGAAGTACACTTTATCGCAGCAGGTATATCCCTTCCCAGTCCCTGTGTGACTAATTTCATGCTGGCGCAGAGACGACTTTCTTTTAAGAACGTTGCCACAATAGCGGCATATATGTGGGTTTGAGTGATCCATCTGAAATATAAATTTTATTGCATGCATACTTGTGTCAAAAATACAGTGTGTGGTCGTTCGCCTATAACTCGAGTGTGGTCGTTCGCCAATTTCAAAACAAATGTCGTCGGTCGTTCTAAATAATAAAATAATAGTATTGAGACTTATATTTGGTCGTATTTGAAAAAAATACGCATAATGACAGTAATAAAACCTTCTTATTTAATCGCTTTAACAACAAACATAGGTATTAATAAAAATGTGTGGTCGTCTACATCGTCGAGTTCGATATTTGTCTTTGAATGTTCTCAAAAAGTATTATACCTAAAAATATGAGCAATACATCAATGAAAAGTAGATTTCGCACTGCGTACGGTGCACCAAGGCATTGTAACACGTGTTCTGTTAAAACGGAGAAAATGTAAGAAAACATACCTTCGATTGACGTTTTGTCCGAAAAATAGCCGTGGTCGTTCGCATTTGTGGTCATGTGACAGTTTTTGTTCCCGCACATTGATACACGTTGATGAATGTTGGCGTTATGCAATAATAGGTTTATTGAATGCATCATGTGAGTCGTGCGATACATAAAGATAACGAGTGTATTACCTAGCGGCGCAAGTGGAAATCACTAAGTGCATGCAGTGTTTCTTAAAACAGATATGAAGGGAATAAACTAAAAGAGACAGGGCATATGCATGTAATAGGTGTTCATTTATTAGATTTGAGAGGAAATACATCAATCGATAATAACTCATATGTAATACGGTATGTCCATTCTATTAAATATGAATGATTTTATTAATAACTAAGTGTACAATACATAACGTCACCTTTATTTATTGCCCGCTATCTTCAAAAAGGTTTTTTGAGATTATTTCGCAAATTGATTTGTAAATATGGCAAGTTATGTTCCAGACTCTTTGTTTTCTTGAATGAAACCCACATTTCAACGTTTTTGGATGTTTGCAGATAGTGAAAATTGTATATGTTAAGCTATTTATCAGCGATATCGCACACGTTCTGAATAAATTAGAGGCATACCTATACTTTTATTGATAAATTCATGAAGGTAACAGATGATCTATGTCTGATCTATCTGATTACGTCAATCCATTGCTTTACGGGACAATGTTATAATAGACTAGCGTATTGTCGAAATTGTGTGGGAAGTCATTTTTCTATACGTGGGGTTCACCTTTTAATATAAGTATCACATATTTTATGTTTGTGTTCGAATAAATGTCACACAGACCTTAATTATGATTGGTTTGTTCGCTAGTTTGGTTTGGTACAGGCATTTAATTATAGACATTCAAAGAACACGAAGTCGATTATAGATTAGGAAGAACCTTGTGGTACAATCCCAACAGATATTGAACTACAACCAGACAATGAATGCAATATAGAGCATGCTTAAAATAATGGACGCATTCTTTGACCATTACTTTAACTGTTACTGATGTTCAACGTTTAGATATGTTCACGTCTTTTGTATAACCCAACAGCCAACTATTAATTAGTATAAAGCAGTTGTTTTACCGCAATTGTTAAGTTATCTCTAATGCAGATACAAATTGTAAATAACGTATATAATACTCTGACAAATGATGGCGTGCAAAAATATAATATGTGTATTGGCCAGTTGAACTATTGATAATATTCTTGCTTAAAGATCATTTATGACCTCACATTATTATAATGGTATTGGTGTGATACTACAGACACTAAACGGTTGTAAAGCTCAGCGCTATCTCTGTCGTTTAGATTGGTTTGTGTTAAAGACATTGTGAATAATTTGGTAAAATGTCATTGTATAGCTCTTGTATTAAATCATGAATATGCTAAGGAGAACGTTAGAATTACTATGATAAAAAATGAAAGACATTTGTATAAGCTGTGAAGCGTAGAGCAATGTCAAAAGGTGTTTTCTATTTGAAAGCAACAACAGTTACTGACAAATTATTTGTATAGCCTTCGCTAATACATATGTATTAAATATTAAGTAATTGTTGTTTATATATCGTCAAGCGCTATATTAGTAAAACACCTCATCGCAAATCTCTCATGATTTGCATATCGTAATCTCCATTCTGCATCGCATTTGTTTTGTAATGTTTAATCATTATCAAACAACTTCATACATGTTTTCCATTTGTAAAGCATTCTATGTTGGAGCTCAAAGACTTTTAAATAGTCCGAAGGCATATATATANGTGGCGTCCCGGCAGAGCCCCAGTGACATGCCGGTGGAGCTACGGTGCTACCCCGGTTGTTCCCGCTGCCCTGTCGGTTGTTCCCGGTACGTTCCGGTGACTCCTGGTTCATCCCGGAGAAAATGATCGTAGCTCTGCCGTGATTAATCAGCTACAACCGGAGCCCCGATGGCTCCACCGGAACAAACCGTAGCTCTACCGGCATTAATTGGTGAACCGTAGCTACGACGGGACTCTGCCGGCATTCACCGGGGCTAAAGCGGCGTCAGATCGGGGCGTTGCCGTAGCTCTACCGGGGTCAATAGCATCCCGGATGAGCCCCGGTTCGTGCCGGTGAAGCTACGGTGCTGCCCCGGTTGTTCCCGGTGCCGCGCCGGTTGTTCCCGGTACGGCCCGGTGACTCCCGGTTCATCCCGGAGGTATTAAACATGTTAATAGTTTGACGGTGGATTCCCGGTTGACCCCGGTTCATCCCGGACGTTCCCGGTGGAGCCCCGGTTCATCCCGGTAGACCCCGGATCACGCACCGGGGCTCCACCGGCATCGCAAAATGTGAAAGTGAGACTGGGCCTTTAACTAACTATCAGTACTACACGCTGCATATTAAGCCCATGTTGATTCAATTACAAACATAAGCAAGTAAGACTTTTGCATGTGACATGTTATACTAGTTATGACATACAATATTTTAAATAGGATAGGCACCCATCTTTGCTGTGTCGATTGTGTACCTCTAATTTGTTAAATTTCATCGGGGTTGAATATACATTAAAAAGAAGAACTCAACAGCATATTTGTACATTAATTACACTTTCTGACAAACATAATTCAATATATGATTTACAAAATTATTGTTCATGTGTCTGTTCAGATTCGCCTTGCTGAAGTACACCTTATCGCAGCATGTATATCCCTTTCCAGTCTCTGTGTGACTAATCTCATGCTGGCACAGAGACGACTTGCTTTTAAGAACGTTGCCACAATAGCGGCATATATGTGAGTTTGAGTGATCCATCGGAAATATACATTTTATTGCATGCATACATGTGTCAAGAATACAGGGTTGGGTCGTTCGCCTTTAACTCGAGTGTGGTCGTTCGCCAATTTTGAAAACAAATTTCGTCGGTCGTTCTACATAATTAAATTATAATATTGAGACTTATATTTGGTTGTATTTGAAAAATAAAACCTTCATTTTCAATCGCTTTAACAACAAACACAGGTATTAATGAAATGTCTGGTCGTCACATCCGCACTACATAACCAGAACGTGTTTGACGCCCATATACATTCCTTATATGTATGGATTATATTAAGTAAATGAAACATCTTTACGATTTGTTTGTTTGTTCAAAATGATCTAGTAAGTTATTTTAATATCGTCTGTGATTAATCAGAAATACACTAGGTTACTACTGACAGTATATGTAAATGAAGCGCAGCTGTGCTAGATGGCTTTAAAGTAAGTAAAGCCTTTTCGGCTGATTCATTTTTAATATCAAGGTTTTATGAGACATACGATATTCACTCTTTCTTAAGAATTGTTGAAAACATATTTAGGCTATATTTTTTTTTACAGTATTAAGCATTCGTTTGTCAAAAACAGCGTTCTTGTTTTCAAAAATGTAATATTAATAGATTTTGCTTTTTGATTGGAAAATAGCTACTTTTATGTAAATTTATATAATCACAATGATATTTATTACTGTTTGCACGTGTGACTTTGCAGGACAAGTGACTCATTAGAATTGTATCGACTTTTTTTTCGGTCATAATGTGTCTTCTTCAGAAACTAGTTTTGTCGACACAATAATTAGCCGAACCAATCATTTTCCCTCTCGGAGAAGGATTCTTAAAGGCTGCCCTGTTTGATAGCAAGATAATTGGAGTTCAGAGATTGATCATGCTATTCTTAGACAATTGTTCATTTATTGAAAGAACAATCATATGATGGCATTGTTTAATGTCAGTAAAACGTCCAATGGCATAGGACTAATTAAACTACAAGGGCATTATCAAGAGACAAATTCAACACATACGATACGACATTAAACATAAAATCATGATTAAACATAGGATCAACGCCATGGAAAGGCCAATGGAAATCAAGTCGTGACATTGGCTGGTACGAAATGTCGTATTATATCAAAGGGTTTAATCTCCTTTGCAATGAACGAAAGGCTAGGCTTATGTTATTATTTAGAGTATTACGACCGTTGATTACTATTAGTTTGTATTTATTTGAAATATTACAACGAGCAAAAACGAAATCATCCTCTTGACGGATAACCATTGTTGGAAAGGCTGTAGGTTTTACATTACATGCGTGTGTGAATATCAAAGCTTGTTAATCAGAGTATTATCAACATAATTTTCCAATGAAAAGGCTCTCAAATCCTCTTACAAATACGGTCTTCCTTTTATGTCTGATAGATTAAAAACATTCCCCAAATGTGTTCACGATTCCCGAAACAACTAGAAGATGTTCTAATGCAAAATTAATTTTAACAATGAACGTTTTGAAATTATTTTACAACGGTAACAGTACAGAACAAGTTGCGTTTTCCACAAAACTCACAATAAAGCAAACAGAAACGTAATCATAAACTAATCTTGCACATTAATAACCAGTTTAAAGTATACGTGGTCAGAATACAGATAACCACAAATCTGCATATTTTATTAAAAAATCAAAGTCAATAGTAATTCGGATACAAGTTTTGAAATTTGTTATTTAGTTTGCCATTCATCACTTGTACTTTTGCATGAGAAAAAACAACTTATAAAATAAAAAGGGAAATCAATTAAAAATGGATTTTGTGCGAAATATACGAGGAACATTGTTGCCTAACATTAACGGAATCAAACATCAAATTACGATTAACCAACCTCATCTTCAGCTAAAGTTTCAAGAACATATGTTGTTATTTTACACGCCAATATCTTGATTGAGTGTTCAAGCAAATAAAACACTTGCTTTGTTCCCTGTATGGTATGATAAAGCATATATAAATTTATTTATTTCTCAATATTGCCATTGTGTATCTTACGTAAATGCCAATTCGGTTAGGTATAGTCACAACTATCGAAATCAAAACAACTTTACATATCTAGTCAAACCTTTTTGACACATGCGTTGCCTAAAGATAAGATAATCCGGCTCTTTACACTTGCCGTATAAAATCCTGATATACTCAACCCTTATTCATGATATCCCTCTGTAGCTGTATGAATTGGACTCACGTTGCGCATACTTTAAGAATGTTTGCACATGCTGACATTCACTTGTTCTCATGTTATTTTCGCTGTCAAACGAATTAAGAAGATTGATTATTCCAAAGCGTGTTTATAAATGCAATATGAAGTGCCTTTTTTGAAGTAGTACAAACTTCCTATCCAGGAGCGCATAATTGCTGCACTGGGGATACCATAGCTGAGGTAGAAATTATGGTAGAGTGTTTAAGACATTGATGATGACCCTTGGGATTTGAGAAACGTTTTATACAAGGGATAACTGCCCATGTGCGTTTTATATTTATATAGCGCTATGTGGGTGATTATATTCAATGTTGAACATGCCAAGAAGACTTCGAGCATATTCGTCTATGTTTGTAGAATAGTTTGAAGTTTTTTTTTTGTATTTTCGTATTCGATTCGCTCAAGGGCAGTTTCGATGTTTCAATTAATCGCTATATTAAAAAAACAACTTAATCCCAACTTAAATGGGTATTTTCTGTTGTCAAAACTCATCTTATAATTATCTTGATGTAATTTTACATTCTTAATAAAATTAAATAGAAATGGCATGCACATTTACTGCATTTAAACACAAAATGTTTCGCCAACTTAGCACAATTCTTCACATTTCAACTCCAAATGAATCGCTTGTTTTTACACATGTCGAATCATTTCTAATTTCAGAAGTAAAACTGTTATAATAATACGCCGGCATAACACATTTCAGAAAATTTTAATTCAACATGAATTGGTCGCATTATGCATTCCGTATAATATCTTATCTCAGAAGTGAACTTTTAAAAGAGTTTCAACGGCGGTACACAAATCCTATCATTTATGATTTACTGAAGCAAAACTCAAAACGCCGGCGTAACACAAATCCCAACGTACTTACTCAGAGGGAATCACCGACGTTACAAAATGTCTATAACTTCTACTTTACATAAGTCAAAATCACAATGTAACGAAGGCATAACACAATTCCAAATAGTGTTCAACTCAAGTTGAATCTCTCGCATTACTCATTTCCTATTATTGCTTATTTACAGAAGCCAAACTCAAAATGATAAATCTGGGTACACAAACGCAAACATTTCGATTCAGAGTGAAACAGTCCAATAACAAATGTCTTATGATTATAATGGAAACAAGTCAAACACAAATCTTACGCAGGCTGTACAAAGTGAGTCGCAGGCTTAAAACATTTCCTATAATTGTGAAATTTACATTTTTGCAAGTCAAACTTATTTGTGTATGCCGGCGTAACAAAATTACGAAACAGCTCAAAGGAATTACTAAAATGGTTGTGTTATTTTATGTCGAATGTATACAGGTATTTTTGTACCAGAGTACACGCGTTTAATAATCATACATGTCTACTCTCCTATTAAAGAAGATTCTGATATTTAAAGTCATAAAAGTCTTATAAAAAGCATCGTGTTCTACCTTTTTAAAGACGCCCGCCATAATAGACGCCACCTTCATATTTTACAAAGAAACGAACATGTACACCTTCAGCTACATTTACCTCATTAATCCAACCATAGAACAATTTAAAGGTTCACAATTTACGAGATGTATATACTTATGTGATACATTTGTGTCGCATATGATGTGAACAGAACAGAACATAATATATTTAAAAAAAAAATAAGCATTAGCCGTTTACAATAACAAAGAAAAGATACATGACAGGAGCTATGCTGATTTTACAACTTTACATATTGAATATAATTATCTAGGTACAGTATACTAAGAGTGATAGCGCCATCTGTACAACAAAACAGGTTGTAAGTTACATGTTTAGTCGGTTTAATTAGCAGGAAAACATATACGAGTTGTGTTAGTGTGGACAAATAATAGAAATATTTGCTAAGTTAATAATAATAATATTAATGTAAATAGTTCGGTGGAATGACAACGCACAGGTCCCATGAATTGTTCTTTGAAATTGTATTCTGCCATAAAAAGATTCCACAAAAATATTTGTATCAATAAGATACATTCAGTAATGCTCAAGTTCTTAAAATATTCAAGTCCATTTAACCGTTGTGTTGAACAGAAACGTAGCTAGTTCTCAAACAACACATACATTTACTGAACATTTTGTTATTCCATAAATACTCCATAATGATAGCAAAAACGTGTCATAAATGTTTATATTACTTTGTAAACTTAATTATATATGTACCTCTGTTCTTGACACATTGCTTTGGGACTATCATCTGCGTAAAACACAGTTTGCACCTGAAAGCATTGCACAACGGGAATAGCAAACTGACTTAAAAAATATCTTTTTATTCTGCGACGAATAGGATTGTTTCGTGTCTAGTGAAAAAGGGCTTGTCAAGAAAATATATTATTAATAAGGTAATGAGCTCATTTTATAATAAGTGTTTTCATGGATATGTCTACTGTTCATACAAATGTCATCAGTATTTCTACTGTTTTAATCCTGTACTTTCGATTATAATTATTTTATACTATTTATCAAATCAACATATTTGTAGATTATTTACAATATTACAAGACAACTGCTTGACCCTTCCTGTACCTTTGTAACACAAGATAAGCGTTATCACGTTTAAAGATATTATTTGTTTTTGTTGTGTTATATATCAAAAAACTCTACAAACTATATCAAATGTATGTTCAAGCGCGTTTGCTATCACACTTACTAACGCATACTAATGCATTTCGGTGTGGTGTCCCAATCATATACCCAGACAAAATATACACGTGTTCAAAAGAAAGTCAGGGTTCAGTTTTACCTGTAAATATGTAGACTAAGGAATAACAAAAAGACATACACTCAAAACTACATAATTGCGTTTATGCAGATCCCTTGGGTTCTTATTTGAAATACTCTTTCTGAACGAAAATGACCAACCATTGTATTTGCGAATACAAGTTTACAATAATATTACGATCAATATTTTTGTTTCATTATTCTTCAATTATGTAATCTAATGTGTGGTTTGAGTATATAGAGAATGATCTTACTTGTCTCATTTCCTAGCTTTTTTCCTAAAGTGTTGTTAACGTATATAAGTACTTACAGATGTCTGTCTTTTCAAAGGCGAACATAATAGCAAGATGTAAAACATCTGTATTACCATTTTTATTACTAGCTTGATGGACTCAATGATAATAATGTGAATGCATACAGATAGCGTCATTTCACCAAGACGTTTATTCAGAGATTGCAGGACATGGAAGACATCTGACTTGAAAATTGTTTCTGTGATTTTATAAGCGCCATTCTGAGGATGATTAGATGCACTGTGTTACTATTTTTTCAATTTAAAATCTAAATATGAACAAATAATGAAATAAGAATGCACTCGAAAAACAATGGAACGTAAACTCTATAAAGGTTATAACAATAAACACTACTTCATCGCGTCTATTATGCGTTATGCCATAACTAGGTATGTTATTTTCCCTTTTCCTTAATGATAAAGACAAATCGGTAATGTTAAATGGTTATGAATAAATTAATGATAAGGTTGTTGTATCGTACTTGTGTAAAATATTATCAGTATAATATGTTGGTGGCATTTTTATTATATTTGTTTTCATTTATAGATCTGTAATATAGTTTTGATATTCGCTATACTTATAATAAAACGTGGAGAATACAGGTTAATTTTCATGGCACAAAGGTTATTTTATTCCGATTATGCGGAAAACTCTCGCTAATCATACAATTTACAAATGCCAATGAAGTCAATGGCATTGTTATAAATATGTTATAGGTGTGTATTGTATTCTAATCTGGGGGATCACTTAACCAATCGCTAATAGCACTTGGAGGCAAATCACGAAAAACTGTATGTAAGCTCAATAAATAATAAGACAACTCTTCAAATGTTCAATTGTAAGTAGTGAACATAGATTTAACCTATCTGAAATACGTATCTATATGATATTAAATTATGGGTATAATGTGCAGGGCTTTCATTATGTTCAACATATTGCATGTGTACACAATACTGTGATAAGGTGTA
>VMBQ01000701.1:137807-248161 GCA_007657795.1 Dreissena rostriformis | reverse complement strand
CCTTTATGAACGCGACCGTCGCCCTTTTATATGCGATACCTCGCCCTTTGAATACGACCGTTGCCCTTTTGAACACGACCGTCGCCCTTTATGAACGCGACCGTCGCCCTTTTATATGCGATATCTCGAGTGCGTCGCCGCGAATGTCGCGCAAAATATCGTGCGTCACCAGCTGTCGCGCAAAATATTGTGTATCGTGTGTAGCCCTTGATGAAAGAAAGGCGAGATTATAGATGGCACTATCCGGATTCCGTAATGACGAGCTTGCAATGCTCGCTTCGAGGCAGACAGACGGAAGGACGGGCGGGCGGAGAAGAGGGCAGTCAGAAAATGTATTTTTATCTGCATTTTATGTTTCAATATAAATATTCTTGCAAATATGTAGACCACACTTGACTCAGTATGACCAACTTTCATCAAGATAAAGTCAAATGATTATCGTGCATGAAGTCGAACATAGACTGACCACAATTGCTCACCATGAGTAGACCATGTGCATGTGAGCATAAAAAAGCTACATAAAATAATTTTATGATTTGTTGTCTATTACTTGATGCATTTCGGTCCTGTTTTGGGGCACCGTTGCACAACGTTTTCCACCTCATGTGCTTCAATGAGTTTGTCAGGCTTTGGCACCTGCTATAAGTGTTTGATAAAATTTGGGGCATAGGTCCCAATCTCAAAAAGTGTATGTTTTTCGAAATGATCGCTTAAAATTCCCACGTAAGGTTTCATGATATTGCTTTTAAGAAATATCAACTTTAAGTTCATCTACCTATCCCGCTGTATTAATTAAAGTTTAGTATATATAATATTGTTAACACGTTTATTCTCAATATAAATGTATTTCTTAGTAAAAAAACAACACCATCGATTGCCCAATTTTAGTCATAACTATGCTGTGATTTTTTCACAAACAAATTGTCCCGACCCTATTCCAAGCTTTTAAAAATATGACTCTATCTATTAAAGATCTTCAGGTGCATGCGTGCAGCCATTGCATAAGCGCACTCATCTGGCACCATGAACAAACATCCTTCATTGTAACGAAGACACCTGTCGCTTGAGAATAAAATCAATCTGATCTGGTGATGTAAATACAGTTTGAGAACAAAATAAACTTATAAAACACAAGTTTCATAACAGTACGGCATCCATTTTTAAAACCATATGCACGTGCACATGTTGGCAATTTTTACATATTAACCGAACTTTTTTTAACAAGATGTGTCTCAGACACTGATGCCCTCACGTTTAGACACACAACGAACCGTCAGTAAATTAAACAGAAATGTCTTCCGCACAAACAATATTTTTATATATGCTCAAAATACATATTTCATTTCACATATTGTTAAAGTTACAATTCATTCCGTATGATCACCGACACATTTCGATCATTCAGCAGTGGAATAATTTGGAAATTCCACCCACAGATGTACGAACAGACAGAAAGGACGGACTGGTGCAATGCTTAAGTTTTCCATCAATTTATATTCACTTAAGTGTTATGATTATGGTGTATATGTGACGATTACATTGATGTTCCAAAGAGTGAGTCATGGAGCAACGCATTGTCAATCCTTATATTTTTGGGGGTATACATTTTGTGCTTAAATGGTTTCATATATTGATTAGTTAAATGCCTTTAACTGTCTTTGATTTAAATAAACATATATAAAGTACATGTATATACCTAATAATAAGTAATTTTACCCCATACCACACTCACCCACAATCCAAATGACTTTGCATAGTTATATCTCAACTTTGCACCTGTTGTTGACCTAAGCAATGAAGTTGTATTTGTTTTAAACAAATAACCGGAATAATCATCTGTATAATGGTTTATGAAGGTAGCTAAATAATGCTCATACGCTTAAGGTTAGGCTTAAGGCAATATTAAGTGTATTTCAATTTTAAATTTTATATTGAAATGCATGTTCAATGTGTATATATTTGAATTCACTCCGTTTTTGTAAGCTATGAAAATGTTAAAATATAAAAGTAAGCATGATCATTAAACTTTGAGAAGCCGGAGACTATCAAAAAGCTACTGGTTTCATGCAAAAGATTAGTAAAACACTTCCGAAAATCCGTTATCGTCACAAATGCACTTGAAGAAAAACAAAAGCAAATGGGCTCCAAGGAAAACAGCTTAATCATTGACTGTGAAACACGTTGGATTTCAACATACGACATGCTCGAAAGGCTTCTCGAACAGCGTTTACCGGTGTATGCCGTCTTGCATGACCCAGCCGTAACAAAGATGGCTGATGCGCGCTCTCTTAACCTAACTGATCACCAGTTGAAAATAATGGAGGGTCTGGTCCCGGTTTTAAAACCGATATATTTTGCAACGAGAACAATGTGTTCAGAGCTGTACCCTACCGTCGGTGGTATTTACCCGATACTTTTCAGTATAATAAACCACCACCTCGCTGAGAATGCCCAAGACACTCCCGCTGTTGCAAAATTCAAGAAACAGTCCTACCAAGTTACTCCCAGAACGGCTAGATTTTAGCCATCGCTTATCAGCAGAACTAATCAGTGTTAACTGTTCTGTGGTCATAAAGCATACTCCCCTGTCAGGCTGACCACAGCCTGCTTGGCGAAAATAAATAAACCCAGGTGTTATCTCTGGCCAGATCTAAATCTGCTGCACATGTTTCAGAGGGTTATCGACCAGTGTAATTAGCAGTTGTGCCAAATATTAATTTCCAATAAAAAAAATAAAATGAATACGTATAAAACGGGTAAGGTTGAAATTTGTTAGTAAAATAATTTTATTAACAAGCACCGAACATGTATTATGAAATGATTGAAATTAAAACTAATAGAACTTATATGATTTTAAAAGATAGTTTTCTTTACTCTTTCAGAATCTTTTTTTGCTGAGAAGGGACCTCCTTTGAACGGAACATACTATAGCAGCGGAAAGTGTCGTCCCTGATTAGCCTATGCGGAGTGCAAGGCTAATCTGGGACGACACTTTAACCAAATGCATTAAACCCCGTTTTCCCAGAGCGCGGCTCAGATGAAATTAAAGAGCGTTTTGATATTTAACCACATTCTCTTGGGTCGAGGATAGGAATACACTGAAGCTTTTGAAATCAACTTAATATTAACTAGAAATGGCGCGGCAGATGCCGACGCGTATCCCCACGCCGCCCGTGTTGACATAAGAGATGTTCAGTATTAAAGTGACGTCACGCCAATTGGTGAATAAATGAAGAAGTTATGTTAAAACAAAATTTTGGGCCCCACCCCAACCCCCCATTCTCCTTCAACTCCTCCTACACTATTAGCACTAGAACCTTGAAACTTTACACACATGGTAGCTATGAGCATATGTGCGACGGTGCACTATTTGGAATTTTGATCTGACCCCTGGGTCAAAAGTTGTTATCATGTGCGTCGCATGTTGTAAGTAAACCGAGTTTTTTTTACCCATTTTACCCATTTATTTACCCATAACTTTTGACCCAGGGGTCAGATCAAAATTTCGTCACCGTCACCGTCGCACATATGCTCATAGTTACCAAGTTTCAAGGTTCTAGTGCTAATAGTGTAGGAGAAAATATGGTCCGATCAAAAATAAAGCGGAGATCAATACAATATCCCCACGCTTTTAAAAACGTGGGGATTATTAAACATTCATAAATTACTTGTTAATATTTCATTTCAAAAACTTCATGCATGGCTTAAACTCCGAATTAATTAAAATCCGAGATAAAAAGCAAATTCACGCGGAGCTTTAGGGTAGACAAAAACGAGTTGAAATGAAATGAATAAACCGAAAAAGAGAATCTGGATTGATCTATGGCAATCAGAACTGATGTTCAGGTCCCGCTGCGAATTTAATAAACCTTAAGTGTTTAAAATATTAATAAATTCATGTTCGCGTTTTGATTACCAAAGATTGACGAAGCAAGACGTATACATTCAGACAAGGACGTGTGTTTTCAGTCCAAAGGAGTGTTTACTTAGCTTGCGGTTTGGAATTTGCATAAGTAACAATAAACGTTGTTCGAGTTTGTCGATATTTAGCTTTTACATTATGGTCGGTTGAAGATGAAACCAGTTGGAAACTCTGGGGGTGCGCATTTTCTTCCATTCATCCCTTCGTCCATCCCATTTCGTAATCACTGTGAAAAAAATTCAATTCAGATTTTGTAAATTACTTAGCGGAATTATTCAGCATCATAAGCGGATGTGTCATTCACACTCTAAGGCCAAGGTCACACTTAGAGGGAAAAGATCGAATTTGTAATCTCTTCCTTATGATTGCTCAATGGCCGTGTCATTAGAGTCGCGTTCTGAGAAAACTGGGCATAATGCTTGTGCGTAAATTGTCATCCCAGATTAGCCTGTGCAGTCCGCACAGGCTAATCAGGGACGAAAATTTCCGCTTTTATGGAATTTTTCGTTTAAATGATGTCTCTTCTTAGCGAAAATCCAGTTTAGGCGGAAAGTGTCGTCCCGGATTAGCCTGTGCGGATTGCATAGGCTTATCTGGGATGACACTTTACGCACATGCATTATGACCAGTTTTCTCAGAACGGAACTCATTACAGGAAAAGGTTCGAGATTAATTTGAAGAAAGGAATATTCATAATTATGAGACAATGCGACGCGCGAAGTCCGTACTTCCTATGTCATATTCCTGTACATAGGTATATTGTTGTCCTGCCATTTCAAAAGATTGAAGGGATGAAATAACTTGGCGGAAATTTAAAAGACATGAAGATATCTGTAAATATCACTTGAAACTGGTCTGCTGATTGAAATGCTCCATTGACTGTCTATTAAGGCATGATTATGAAAAGTTAATTTATTGAACACCTATCCAAAAAGGACATACGAAATACTTAAACGTGCATGCACACACTTTCACCGAGGCATTTTCGAAACCTAGGCAACATGTCGAGCCCATTGTCAATACTACCTCTAATAATTTGAGTCGCGTTCTGAGAAAACTGGACAAAATGCATGTGCGTAAAGTGTCGTCCCAGATTAGCCTGTGCAGTCCGCACATGCTAATCATGGACGACACTTTCCGCCTCAATTGGATTTTTGCTAAGAAGAGACTTCATTTATACGAAAAATGTCATAAAAGCGGAAAGTGTTGTCCCTGATTAGCCCGTGCGGACTGCAAATTGAAAAATTGAAAAATGTATAGCACACCATCTCCACATGGTTAATACTGCTGGGAAATTATTTTAAAATTGCATTTTCTTACAAATTAACCTGCTATTTTATATACGGACACATTTAAAACACTTATAAGTTATATGGACGTTAAGAAACGTATTCAACAAACGTGTTATCTTTTTTTTTCAAATATCGATCCGAATGTCGAAATTGCGAATCGTGAATCTCTCTGAGTGATGCAGTTTTTTTAATACACTCCAATATGTGACTGGCTGACCCCTGATGATTGACCGAGTGCCTGGTTGTAGACCAATTATATATACTGCACCTGGTCATATGATACAGCGACGATCTCGCGGTTATACATTAAGTATGATGTATCGTATCCTGAATTATTCATTTAAATCATTGCGACCATATGGCCGTTCGCCGTCTTACACCAACCCGTGCATAGCTACGATAACAATCTAATAACAAGTGAAAGTACAACTCCCCAACCTTCCCCTTTAAAACTTCTCATTTACAGTGTTTTTCGCAAAACATGATCCAAAGACTAAAAAAATGCCTCCAAAAGCAGAAACAAAATAATATAATTTGCAACAGATACAAAAGCAACACGACTCAAACAGCCAAAAGCCCGTCATAAAGCTATAGTATCATGGCCAAAATTAAAAATAACGGACACGATCAGTATTTGAGCCACTCTGTGTGAAAACGGGTATTCATGCATGTGCGTAAAGTGTCGTCCAAGATTAGACTGTGCAATCCGCGCAGGCTTATCAGGAACAACACTTTCCGCATAAACTGGTTTTTCGCTACGTAAAGACTTCATTAAAACGAAAAATACAATAAAAGCGAAAAGTGTCGTCCCTGATTAGACTGTGCGCACTGCACAGGCTAATCTGGGACGACACTTTACGCACAGGCGTTAAGCCCCGTTTCACAGAGCGCGGCTAATTTATTGAACGTCTCTGAAACCGGTATTTCCTCCAAATATAGCACATTTTCCTAATCCACGATGTTCTTAAAAAAGTCTTAACTTGAATAGCGAACACCGTCGCTTATGTCCCAATCCACAGGTGCAGACGGCGCTATTTGGTGTAAACATTAATGTTTTTTCCATGAAATTTCCTTGCTAGAAAAGTTTGGGTTACAATCATGACAGTACTAAATATACATGTATATAGAAGCTTATCATTCTATTATTATAAATTGACAAGAATTCTATAAAGTTTATGTGGCATACTATTTATGCTATCTCAACTTGTTTATATGGACATTAATAGATGTACATTGAAAAAGTAATGAATATTCAATTGTTTACTTCTGAATAATGTTATATGTGTAATGGAAAATATCTTCATTATAATTTTATATAACATAATTATAATTATGCTCTGAGATCATAACATTCTCTTCGCATTTATATACTTTGCATTACATAGTTTAATTAACATTAATTAATATGTTGTGCAATTCAATAAAAAACTATGTACATGTTCTGTTCTGTTCATTTTATTTTAATCCATCATTCAAATACAAGCACGATGCTCGTTATTAAAATGTGCATTAGTTAATTAATATTATCTCTTTGATACCTATTAAAATGCACGCCCCTGTATTTTTCTACAATCAAATTATTCATATAGTGTGTGAGCGATGTTTAACCCTCTGAATTATCAGCATTCTACAGCAATATCTAGGAATTAGATATGGCCAATAAATCCCCTAATGTTATGACTTCCAATAGTACCCAGCGTTTCACACCACCTTGATAATGACCACTGAACAGTTAAATAGATTAGACCTGATCTTGTGGAATCTATGGAGAAAGGAGTAACCGAGAAGGACTGGAAAGACGTTCATTCTGATTTGGTGAAAAGGTATCACATTGACAGTGACGAAATCACATCAAGCTTGCCGGTCATTTGCACTTTTCTTGATCCCAGGTACAGATCATTGCCGTTTCTGACGGAGCCCCAGTGGAAACTGGTTCATGAGAGCGTGCTTGAGCGTGTGGACGCTTTACAGTTACCGATGTCTCAACCAACAGCCGATAGCCCTAATATAATTTCTCAACCAAGGCCAAGCAAGTGATCAAAACTTAACCAAAATGACATGGCATTTTTGTTAGGTGGATATTTCCAGGCAACAACCATTGCTACACTGTCAAATGGTTCCGAAGAACTTGAGCGTTATCTGTGTGATAAAGTTGTCCCAATAAGTCCATTTCTGTGGTGGAAATTGAACATGGACACCTATCCCCGACTTGCAGTTCTTGCGAAAAAATTGACCGGTGTCCCAGCAACTTCCGTACCATCGGAGCGAGTGTTTTCCTTTGCTGGAGCTACCGTTACTTAGCTTAGGGCGTCCCTAGACTCTACAACAGTGGACAAACTGGTGTTCCTCCACAAATCTAGTAGTACAAAACAAGAAGTGAGTAAACTTTTACGGGACGACGCCAGCGAGTTCATTACTGAATACTGATTTTAATGTACATCTTGTTTAATAAAACATTGAACATTTTACAACAGGTTTATTCTTATTGAAGAAATGTGGGTTCTATATTAATTCGTCTTTGTTACAAAATATTACGGCATGTAAGTACACAAAGTGTAACCTAATGGTTCGACAACGACGAGTACAGTTGGTTTTAATATGCCGTCATTGCGCTAATGCGATATTTACTGAATATAACTTCCGGATATAGTTAGCATGTGTACCCGTACTACTTTCAGTTTGGAAATGCGATGTCACTGATGTTTTTAAAACGAACATAGGGAAACCGTTAAAACGGTAACGTTTCGTTTAATTCATTTCGTTTAGCAAAATCTTTAAACGTGATACCCTTAATGGTTCATATAAATTGTTCATGTTTAATAATGTTTTCAGTATAATAAAATAAATATTACATGTCTGACAGGGTGACAGTAAATTTGTCTTACTCCTACACTATAAGCACTAGAACCTTAAAACTTACACATATGGTAGCTATGAGCATATGTGCGACAGTGCACTATTTGGAATATGGTCCACGGGTATACTACTTCCCCGTGCACGCACTTTTTTTTGTTCGAACCCAACATTTTTCGTACCCAATAGTTTTTCGTACTCACGTTTTTTTTCGAACCCATTTTTTTTTTCGTACCCAAATTTTTGTTCGTACCAAACTGTTTTCGTACCCAATTTTTGTTTCGTACCTAAATTTATATTCGTACCCAAATTTATTTTCGTACCCAAATTTTTTCGTACCCATTTTTTTTCGTACCCAAATTTTTCGTACCCTAATTGTTTTCCTACCCATTTTTTGTTCCTATACATTTTTTATTTCCTATCCAATTTTTGTCTACCCATTTTTTGTTCCTACCTAAAATTGCCTATTGCCATAACTTCTTCATTTCTAAACCGATTCAAGCATGATCCCCTTACAAACCCTGAGAGCGCCCCGCCCACATAGACCATGCCCACCCAAAATTGTGTTTTAACATAACTTCTTCATTTATTTACCAATTGATTTCAAATTAATACTGAACATCTCTAATGACAACATGGTCTATCTCGACCATCCATGTCCACATTACCCACCCCGGGGCCCCACCAACATAGGCCTTGCCCACCAACAAATGCCTTTTAATATAACATCTTTGCGGCATGGGGATACACGTCGGCCTCTGCCGCGCAAGCTCTAGTCTTTAATTTGACTTTGTGAGCTAGTTTCTTTACCTCACATGACCCAGCTTCAAACTCGGACGAGATATTATAGGGACACAGTTGCTGACTTAATTTCAAGAACATTGAACTTTAAATGTGTATTTTAGAGTGTTAGCAAGACGTTTCTTTAATAAAGTAAAGATAGCATTTGTATTTTACCATACCTGTCTTGTATTGCTCTTCCGTTTAAAAAAAAAATGTGTTTCACACGCGCATATGTAGCGGTTTGATCCCTTTTGGTTTTGAAAACATCGATGTAAAAGTAATAAACACCACTTGCTAGTACAGTTATGTCTATTAGAGTAATAGAGTTACTTGTAACTCAGTTGTGCTCAGTTCTAAAGTTTCGCATTTAGTGTCATACTATTTTAAATTGTATGATTTGTAGGACTCAATTTTTCATGAACACCACCACCCAATATCAAGGATTTCTAACGTAATGTAAGTTATATCATAATATTTAACACAACTTACAGAAAAGTGCAAACCGTTTTTAGTAATAATATAACTTGCAGCCTCGCAAGTTACATATTATTTTTCTAAATCGTTTTATTCAATGAATAATATGTGGTTTATGTTGAATATTAGAAATTAAATATTACTTTACCAGGTATGGATATTAAATACTTCGTAATATGTAATATCATGCACATTAACATAGATCATATTTATAAAACATATATGCTTTTTCATATGAATTTTTCAAGGGTGATTATATTTGAAAATTGTTTTGCGTCGGGATGCACGTGTCATGTACATGTACTCGATACACTGAGGCTTAACATGTTATTTCTTGAAGCTTAGTTTTAAAGCAGACAGCAATTAGAAATGGGTTTCAGCGTAGCTGAAAATCCTACTGCAAATTACTAAGTTTTATTATTCAAGGAAGGCAACTGTGTTTGACTTATCAATGTAAACCTACAAAAAGGATTCCCCATGCATGTGTTCTATGTTTTGGTTGTTTTACACATCAAGTAGTTTAATTCAAAATTGTGTGTAATCTATCTCACTATTAATCGTGCAACAGTGAGATGTTATTGAAGAAAGTTAAGACAAAAACTTAACAGCAACAAGTTATTCATAAATACATATGTGCAAAATCACTGTGTAAACTTCAGTCACATCGTTATTGTTTGAGTCGGTAGCAACATGTTCATTTTAAATTTATCATATACAGGTATATTTCAACAAGTGTTTGCTATAAATGATTAAATTTTATATTTAATGTTAATGTTAATGCATCAGCAAGACAGACACTCGCTTAGTTTTCAATATATATATTTTACGATACGAACCTCGAGATGATGTTGTGATAGCGATCGTGGTAGATATACATGTAAACATACGCACTACATTGTACATACACTAAACGACGAATATGTTTGATTAATTTTTATTATTGAATAGATTCTATCTTTTATCCATAATTGAATACCAAATTTTATGACTTATTTAAAAACTTATAATCCAATGTAAATTAATTACACTCTGTTTAAATGAAAGAGGTAAATGGGTAATAGATTATCCACATATTCATATACGCAATGCTTTACATGTAGTGAAATCGCTGTAAGCATCATAGGTTACAAAATATTAGCCTCTTTCTATTTCATTCATTCACACTTAACTATAAAGCTATACATTTCAAAGCCACTCACCGTAATCTACCACCCAACCTTCTCAAGATGGCTTGTCAATAAAATTGCGGTGACGATGATGATGATGACGATGATTATTTTGACGAAATTTGGTTTGTGGTAACCAATCCGGACAGGTGGGGTTTTCTTCCGGGTAACCCCTCACAGCAAAATACCACACCATAATTGAATATTTTTCAGTAAAAACTAACTAGCTGGAAATTGCAGCTTTAGTAAAAAAAATTCCCAACTTTCGTGAGATAAGTAACCAAATTAGGTAGGAGTGCTGGGACATACTCCGGGTCATCATATAATGCAGCCTCAATGTATGGGGAAGGACAACATAAACTTCGAAAAACAAACACAACATACATGTGTTGCGTAAATTGCGTATTTCTTCCGCAGAGTTTTATTTAAGATCTAATCGACAGTTTTGATCCTTAAAAAAGGATCATTTATGCATAAAAATCAACTTGCATGCATAAAAAAGGGAGCTAATTATAAGAAGATATAACATTCTATTACGCTCTCGTCGATGAATTACTCCTTTAAGGAACTGACGATTTATACATATTATACTTCCTTCTTTCGCGGTTATATCAACAAACGGTTCGATTGCAGTTAGACCAAGTGACGTTTACGTTTTTTATAGCACTATATTGCATAAATGTATTCATCCGCCATATAGCGACTGAGTTTTTTTATATTTTCGTTAATTTTTTTGTTACGGTCATACATAAGACTCGTTAAAAATACAATTTTAACTTTAAATTCAACATACAATTTTAAAATTTAAGCAATCTACTAATTTCAAACGGAACTTCTGTCTCCGCGGGGATTCGGGTTCAGTGTGAAACTATTGTATCTCACGAAGAAATAGTAAACTGATACAACAGTTTGCACTCAGCCATCGACCTGTGTATGCTTTTGTAAATCGTATTCAATCCGCGAATAATTGTGTTGTATTAACATTTGTTATTCGCAAGCAAACCACTAATAATCCCTTTAATAGGACGACTCGCAGATTTTCCAAATAATGCGATAGTATTTAACCTTACAGTGGAATAAATGTGACGCTTTGCGGAGCATTTGAGAAATTTCGACAAATTTACACATTCCTCAGTTTCAATTATTCGTACTTATTTGATAAGAATTGTACCACTGCAGTGTTTAAATTACATTTTGTAATGCAGGACAATGTGGCATTTAGGCGGCTACAAATGGAGCAGTTGTAACTGTTTATCATAACAGTGACGTACTTTGGTTCGACGGGAATAATTCAAGAATCCATTAACTGAATGATTTTATGCCATTTAAAATCTTTGTATACATACATTTTGAACTGAAACCATCAAGAAATGCATTTTTCGTGAAAAAAACTGTATTGAAAATTCGTTTTTAAAACTCGAACACGATCACAGTTACGGGGCTGTTTTGCAATTAGTTAATCACAAAACGCACCAAGAGTTTAATAATGTCTTTGTTTGGCAATTTACATGACTTTGCCAGATACTGAATCAAAGCGCTGAAGGCACCGCAGTTGTTAGCTCTTTGAATGAATTTAATATAACAGTCACAGGACATGTAGTTCGACTTTTTAACGTACCTCAATCGAACGGCCACGAAAAAGTGCCAACACCAATGTATTTACTTTTAATTGTCTACAGAGATGAGATTTTGCAAAAACATCAAGGAGGAAAATGACATTGATTTACAATCTCTCATAATTTTACACAGAATTCACACAAACTCCAATTATGATTACAAAGATGAAGCTAATTTTAAACAACAAATATATTTAAAAAAGATATTCATTGTATGTTGACGCTAAGGAAAAAAAGTAGAAGCCAAGTTTCAGTGTTACGATGACGAGCCACGTCATAAGCTAATTTGCTCTATATATGAGTGTACCTGTCGCTGTGTGTGAGTCTAACAAAGAATTTACCACAACATAATTATAATAATAAATCTATCGGTATCAATTAGCGTTGAATTAAATTCTCAAGCCAACCGCATACAATTTTTTTTTTGTTATTTTTCGCCTGAAATTAAATGCTTAATTTAATTTATCTCTGTTTAATTGTTAGTCATGTTCACGGATTGAGAGTAATGTGAAACTCCTCTCTTTGTACATGAGTGTACCTGTCGCTTTGTGTGAGTCTAACAAAGAATTAACCACAACATAATTATAATAATAAATATATTGTCCTTTAACAGGACAAGGTTACTCCGCCAAGGGAGTGCTTACAATTAGCAAAGACTTCTCTCCACTCCTCTTTATGGCCTTTATGGCCTCTCTAGACGTCACCAGCCGTCGACCCGAACCCCACAACGGTTTCCCCACAACGTTGATCGTACTGAGTTCCGCCGTCATAGGGCACTCTCATTATTTTCATATGGCCACCCCTTCGAAGCCCTGGTCTTCATCTCTTCCCCATGTCTGCTCCGTCCGTCCTCTACGCTGACACATCCGCTGTCCCGCTGCTCCCGTCCCTCTTTCGGCGATGTAGTGAAACGACTATCCACCTACGGACAATTGCCATTCCGCTAAATGATTCAAATTCTGGGAGTCAGCGAAGCCAGCGAAAGAGGACGTCCGACTGGAGGGATGACGGTACTCGCTGGATTAGCAGAGCCGCCCTCAGAAAGTCCCCTATCCGATCCTCATCAGAAAATGTAGTGAATCAGCTATCCACCTCCTGACAATTACCATTCCGCTTGGTGATTCTTACGAGAAGTCTTCAGGAAAATCTTCTGCGGGTGACTCTCGCACCGGTCGCGACGTGCACGCTTCAGATGCTGATCGAGATTCGATACGCACGTCATGCTATCTCTGATCAGTGGATTATCTATTACCCCATGGGGCGTTTATGGCGATTACGCGTAGAAGTAGGTACCGAGTGCTACGGAATACTGAAACATTTATAGAGAAACCTTGATTTTTTTACAATCGCACTTTTCTTCTACATTTTTAACTTCAATCGCTAGCTGAACGAATCAATCGAAATCGGTGATTTTGGTGATCGGAAAAACTAACATAACTGCTATAAATATGAGGTCAATATAATCGGTAGTTTACATCTAATTGTTTGGACTTCACTAAAATATAATATCTTGAATTTAAAATAAAGTTAAAACAAATACTTTTTTTAATTATTAATTTAAAAAAGGGTTTGAATTGTTGTTTTTGTCACTTATTAGTCGCATATACACCGCATGAAATCTGTGTTATTTACCACACATAATAATGTTTATTCGCTCAAGAATAAACTCTCTTATTCAACGCAAACGCGATTTTCCTAAGGGATCGCCGAAACCCATACCCCACTGTTATAACCCATCCTACCCAGTCTACTGTAACACATAGACTCGTCCACTAAGTACAAAACCACTGCCCGTGAAAATTGTCGGTCTTTTACCTGCTGGTCGCATCTCAGGGTATGTCGTTCTATGGTTTACACATGTTTACATTTACCACCCACCCTCCCACTTAATTTTATTGTAACACGATGCTTGCCAGATTTTTGTTATATTCCAGTGTTGTCGAGAATTACGAGCTCCATTAGAAACCCACATCGTCATGGCTGGGACTTAGCAGCGTACGGAACACCGTCAGTTTGTCAAATGGTCTACTTAGTTCGGCCCCCGACGACAGGTTCCTGCGTAATTGACTGTACCAGTGTTGGAGAATTTTCAGTTCTGTGCGTTACGGAGTACAGCATAGAACGTATGTCTAAACATAACGCACCGCACAAAACAGGTACATGTGCGGTTCGTTCATGCGTATGGTTGTCACGTGAGTGATGGTCACTCAGGCGGACATAGGCGGGACTGTGCACGGGGTTTTCATTGTTTGGTCAGTTCTACGCTTGACTTTGATCAGTAAACTTTTACTTTTTGAAATTTGAACCGCATTAAGAAATTGGTTAAAATGACCAGTTATGTTTGAGTTACACAATGTCCACAGTTACATGTTAATACTGGTTGTTTTCGGGTACAGTTTTCCAGAGTTATTTTACATTAGTTGAAGTTTTTTCTCTGGTTTTTACTCTGGCCTTGAATACACCATTAAAGGATAAAGAATATAAGTGATGTATACCAATTAAAGTTGTACTGTCATGTTATTCTACGATTATACTTGATTGTTGTATATTACGATATGTAATATACTTGTATGTATGTTGTCAATATACTGATCGCAAGTCTTGCCCAATGCAAAACGATTTGTGTTTTGAGCTTAGTTGTGTGAAGACAAAATTATTGTGTTCATCGGCATAGTTTCCACGAACACACTTCCCGCTTGTCACGGGGGATAGACATTATGTACTTAAATTTCCCGCCGTTCTCGGGGGAACCTGTATAATACAAATGATCCCAGCCTTGACATTATTATGCCAAACCTTTAAGATAATAAATTGCATAGTTAAATTGTTTTGCGTTTGTCGTTGAATAATTGTTCGTAAATAAAAATTATAATACGGGAGATCACATCATAGTTGTCCTCACATGGCTTATTAGGATTTTATTTTTTCCCCATCAAAATAAATATGGAAATTGAATAATTGATGAACACTCAGTGTTCTTTCGACACATTCAGATCACTCTTTCAGGGCCGTGTCATGCGAAAATGGGTCTTATGGCGCTTCGGCAGGCGTGGCTCAAGCCCAGTCTGTGCAATGGTGCAGTCTGGTCAGGGGCTGTGCTGTCCGCTATAAGGTCCTCATTAGGTTTCTCCTGACCAGTCTGCGTGATGCGCAGGCTATAGCTACGCTGGCCAGATATGGCATAAGACCCCTTTTTTTGCATGACGCGGGTCTTCAAAAATCTATTTGTTTCTTAAAAATGGATCATCTAAGCACAATTCNTACGTAATAGCCAATATGGCGGCGCCCATATTATCGATTCTGGGATTGTCTATAGCAAACTGGCAAATTTCGGTAGCCTTTTCAGTCTTTCAAGAACGATTTCCATACCGACTTACCGAGTACAGCAATCATGTGTTGATGTCTGAATAAGATATAAATATTAAATAAAAGCATTAAATAATGTTTATGTTGTTTCTATCATATCTGACTGATAATGAGCTTAGTATTCCAAGATTACAATGTGCTCTGGATAACCAGTATGTATTTACCATATAGAACGTTATACTTAAAACGCATTCGCGACCATTTGAAACAAGAACATGGACTAAAAATTGAACTTGTTTAGAATTAATGCACAATGTATGTATTCAAACAAATAAGGTGAAAGATGAAAACAAACACTTAATATACCAATCCTATGCTTACAACATATAATACATACATACATAAATTGAATCTGTTTATGTCTGGAGAAACATTATTACACATTGATTCAATTTTGTTGGCAAATGTTATTGTCTTAATTGAACGTTTCAATAATCTTGACATCCTTCGTTTGAACGTGTATAATCCGGTGTTTATTTCCTCCATTTGAACATGTATTATCCGGTGTTTAATTGCCCTCTTGTTCACCACAAATCGATTACCGCTGTATGATCATATACTGTCCAGACAGTCACTAACTAACAACATGGTGTTATAAGCCACAGATTACAGACGAATATTTGGTTCTTTATCATAATTTATGATATTTCAGTGTATTGAATGGATGTAGTGTTGGGCTGTACATTTATGGAGTAAGTTAACGCAAAAAAACTTAATTGTTACTTTAAATACATGTATAACAATCGTATTGTAAAACATCAAAAGTCATTTGTTCAAAAAATATTTTCAGAAACAATTTACTATACATATTTAAACCAGTATAATCGTTTGTTGTTCATGTTTATATCTTTTAAATATTCGATACATCGCTGTCACACATGTAAAGTATTCAGTGGAAAAATTAAACTCCATCATTACTTACGTATACATTAAGATCGAACGTTAATTATTGCAATGTAAGAATCCACATCATTAAATCAAGCAATAACACATGAACACAGCGTAATGTGGGTTATTAGTAGTTACACAAATAATTACGATATATGATACAAAATGTTAAATATTTATAATTGATGATCACAAGTATAGGGATTGCATCATGTGCAGAAGGTGTTTTTTTTCTATTTAATTTATGAGCCATCGTTTTTGTCATTGAATGTTAAAGAAAATTCACATCATATTTAATAGTGTCATGTACTTCGCTTTTCGTTGGGTTGATCAAATGCAAATATTACACTCTCGATCGTCGATGAAAAATAACTCACACTAGCACACCATGTATATTGATCATTTTGACATTTTTGGCATCTAGAATTTTAAGATTTATAATTTGTGTAGAGTTTAAATTAAATGTATTCCTTGTACAAGAAATAGTCCGACTTATTTTCAGCTTTGCTCCATTTTGTTTAATTTTTGAAATTATTGGTGTTTCATGATTGATGTTGAATATAAGAGTGATACACACATTATACAAAATGTATACAAAGAATAGTGAAGGATGGAGTTTAACAGGTTTAATTATTTATTGCCCGTATTATGTATGACTCAGTGCTACTTTTTTTCTATTTATGTTAGCTGATAACTTTTTTGAATAGGATACAATTGAATTATTGTGAACATTCAAATACATTTTTGTTTTATTCTAGAAAAGCATGGACTACAATGATACTACATACACGAATCTACAGCTTCCAAAGGGTGCCAAAATACCTCGCAGTCAGGTGGCTGGCCACAAACACGAGGGGCGCTCTAAGTTGGGTATGTATTCATTATATGTGTCCCTTTCTGATCAGTAAAATAAAAGAATATGGCACAATTATGACCTGGTTTTAATGCCGAATTGTGCGGGGTTTGTCCTGGTATCCCACAAAGATGCATTTTGAGTTTGGTGTCAATGAAAGTGAGCAAATGCAAGCTACAATTAACATATCTTGACCTAATAATTAACTTGACAGCATTTATCCATTCATTAGTTTCTTGCACAACAACAGACGCAAATAGCTTGTGAATAAGGATAAGCAATGGCACCAAAAAAGACGATCGTCACACCTATCTGTAGTCGCGTATTGAATCTTACCAAGATAATGTATTCCATCCATGATGACAACCTCCTTTTACTACTGTGTGTTTTTTTAATTAACAGCCAATTTGAATGCTGTCCAATTGAGGGGTGTATATATTAATTATTTAGTTAGTGTATGTCACAGTTGACATATCTTATCATAACGTTATCGTTTTAGTGTAATTAGGTTTGTTTTATTAAACAGGACATCTTAAATTGCATGTTATTTGCGCCAAAAATACCTAATTATGTTGTTGTGTGCTACAAAGGTTTTTATTTGGCATTCATAGCGATCACGCTTTGTCTGTTTTCCACATGGATGACGCGACATGGTACGTCACATTTGTTGTGTCAGCATGTGTTTGCGTACACAACAAACCAGTTACCCAAAGACGTTTTTTTTCTTCAAAAGGTAAATGTGTGTTTGTACATCACATGAACGTAAACATTTGGAAAGATGTTGTTTTTAAGACTTTGGTATGATAAATTTTAAAACATTGGTAGTCATTGATGCAATTTAAAAAGTGTTCGCGGACCAGATGATTTCCGTTAAAATCCATTCCTAATCTGAGGACCACAATTGTTTGTTAAGTAGTACACAATGTACTATAATTAAAATGATTGTGAACATATATTAAGCTAGATGTATGTTTTATGAAGATAAATTTCGCATTTTTATGTATAATGACATACATTCGATGTTATTGTTTGTATTGCAGGTTTTCTTGAACTTGAAGATGGGTATATCTTGAAGGCGTTACAGAAGCAAACTCGCGGGACAAGGGAGCTGCACTTCTATGAGAAGATCAACGACCCAACGTGCACCGACAAGCATATACATCAACTGAGAGAGCTCTTGCCTGCATTTTACGGGTCCTTTTGGTTCCAGGAGTACCCTGAAGGTTAGCCAAATACTGCAGATTTGCTTCACCGGTACGTTCAGTTGTATGCACCAGAAAAAAAAAGCAATTTCAGTTTTCAGCACGATTTTCCAAAGAAATTACACGTTTTTGTATCTGTCCCAGCGTTTACGCCAGCCTAGGTTATGGACATGTCCCATAATTTGCAATTTCTTTCAGAATAATCATTGTGCATAGATTTATTCCTTGCAGAAGATTGCATTCCAATAACGCATTGTGTATCACATACTAGTCAAAAGTTGTGCATTTTTTCTAAACAGTTTTCTAAACAGTTCCTGTTTTGGGCTAGTGCGATAGTAATTAATTTAATATAGCTATATAGTATATAGCTATACTCTTTATAGTTAACGGCTGCGCGAGTCTGCAACAGTGTGATGCATTTTATGGGGTAGTAAGGTGAAATATGAAGGCTTTTGTTGAAATTTTACTGACGAAACCTTGTTTGCTGCCGGTGTCTGGATTTGGTCGAGATGCATTAAATTTTGTTGGGCAGTAATTTGGCACGTCTTTTTATGGCAAGTTTTGGAAGCGGATATTTTCATCTTTAAATTGATACCGGACTTGTCTAAGCTGAAATCTAGAAAAGGGAAGTCAATTGCTTTACAAGTTGGCCATTTTTAAATTGGATCCTATGGGAATTGGAGTTAGTGTAAAAAATAACACGAAATCATAATTGTATATGGGATGGGGTGTTAAGGGTTAAAGGTCTTTAATGACAAATTTAAGCCATATTAAAAATAGATTTTTCAGTTTCTTCGTAATAACAAAAATAACTGAATATTTAAATGCCACTTTACATTTTAGGACTGTACAGAAAAAAATGCTTGCTTAGGGCTGCAGATAGGGTTGGTTTAGTGAAGGTCAATATTTTGAAGAAAAAAAATTTCTTATTAGTAGGATTAAATTTACTTGCTTACCTTGCCTATTGGTATCATAAACAATGTTTTATACGAAATACCAGTACTCCGGCAGCTCTGGTTTATCTGAGGTATACTAGCCTTAAAAACAATTGCTTTGATGTCGCGAGTTATAGAAATCTGGCTCCAAAATTCACACTACATATTTCTATAAGTAACGTTGTGTAAAAGAACTTATTTAACATACCAAACCTACCCTCCCGCCAACAAAACAACAACTTTCATGTTTCCAGTCAACGGATGCATGTAAACCTCATGTAATACTCTGTTTCGTAACATAATTAGGTACTGGACGCAAGACATAGGAACTTTACATTTCTGTCTGTTTCTTGTATCATATTTTAAGGCAAATAATAGCTTGTAAGGTTTGAGGCCTACAAACCGGTCTGAATCTGCAATGTTTTGTATTGACGATCACAGTGGATTGGTTTATTTGTGTTTGCGTTTGTTATGTGTTTTTGTCCCATGTATTGCTACTGGTCACTTCCCATAAATAGAGGCCCTTGTTAAGATAATTAGAATGATCTCCTGTGGCTTGAGCGTCTCTATGTTTATATTGGAATCTCGCTTTATCCTAGTATTGCAATGGTTGTTTTAATTGTGCAATTAATACATTACCCCTCAGTTTGTTTTAGAGTTAGGGGTAACCCTAGAGTTTACCAATACCTTATAATAACTAGTGGGACACATCTCTGGGAAATATTTGGTTGTGTTCAAATTCTAACGAAACGCACAAGATGGAAAAATCCGAGTGTGATGCAATGAATGCATATGGTAAAATGAAATATGAGGACTATAACAAAAACCAGGCGAAAGGCAAAATAAACAAAACGTAAAACCTTCTGTCTTTGGAATAGTGCATTGTGCGTTTATACCTGTAAATTTGTGTTTAAAACATCCAATTGATGAAGAATTGATTTAGTGAACACAACATTAATATGGCTAATTGCTTAATGAAATTGCATTTATTTACTTATTAAACAGCAATACATGTGTTTATGTATTTTTCTGTAGCTAGAAGATTATGTTCACATATTTTGGCGAAAGGATCTGTTTTGAAGAGCATTAAAATGTAAAGACTACGCGTGTTTAAGATAACAGTTAGTTTTTGAAGTGTGGAAAATCCTGTAGTTTAATATCTAAGCGCTTTTATACCCAGATAGTTGACTCAAGTAGTACAAACTATTATATTGATAAATTTGAAAGTTTCCATTCATGTATTGTCATAAACTTTGGCGTTGACTTTTACATAGGAAAAGACTTGTAAACCGTAGCAAAAATAAAAGCAACATATTGTTGTAATTACCAAATACATATGTCTTTCAACGAACATGTACATAAACACTCTGAATATTTTATGCCAATTACTAAAGCACTACTGCCATTGTCATATATGTAAGTATTGCATAAAACTCACGTGGTTGCACTGGATATATTTTCAGTGACATATTTGAAGCTTGAGAACCTGGTATCTCGGTTCCGGCGACCCTGTGTGGTGGACATCAAGATGGGTAAGAAGACGTATGACCCAGAGGCGGGGCCAGCCAAGATTGCAAGGCAGATGACCAAGTACCCAAATGTTGAGAAGTTCGGTTTCCAGTTCGCAGGCATGCAGGTCAGATCACACACAGAAGACACATAGCAAACACATGGCCGAAACACGTCAGACACATGCGACCCATATCAGACACTACAGACACATGATCGACATGAGGACGATACATAGTCCATAAACGGCAGACATATGAATAACACACAACACACTCACAGCATCAATTATATACATGTCAGACATACAGCAGACACATGATCGACATACGGCAGATATATGATCAACAAATGTCAGACACACTGCAGACACACAATTGTACACAGCACACACACGACTGACTCACGACAGATAAACAACAGTAGACACATCACTGACACACGTTCGACACATGACCGAAACACAACATAACATGTTAGACACAGACATGTAGACACATGACTAACACACGGCATCCACATGACCCACATACAGCTGTTATATTGCAGATAAACGACGGACACAGGTAAGACCTCTGTCAGGAACACAGAAGACACATGACAAACACACAGCAGACATATGGCCGAAACCAACTCTCTGAAAGAGCAGGAGCATACGGGAAAAAGGTTAGCACGGAGAAGTCGAAGGCCATGATGAACACACATCCCGATGGACGGCGAGCAGCTGGAAAAGTTGACCAGATGGGCGGTGCGCAATATAACAGGTCTTAAACTGCAGAGTTATTATTGAGAAGCACATACACCATTAACGTGAGCTTTTCCACAACTTCATCGCCTGTAAAAAAGCTTTCGACCGCTTGTGGCATTATGGCCTATGGTAGGTTCTAAGGGGGCTCAACATTGATGCAACTCTGGTACAAAAGTCTTCCAAGATCTGTCAATAGACAGATGGTTGACTTATTAAGGATATCAGTGGGCGTCCATCAAGGAGGAGAAGAAGGAAATGCAGGAGACCCTCCATATACGTCAGTGGTAGACCCATCTATTACTCATGATTTGCTGATGACATTGACATCAGCTCAAACAACACCAGCGCAGACATCACATGAACGGCAAAAGGCCGGAAGAGGTGGCCAGCTTCAAGTAAATTTGAGCAACCCTGTCCAATGATTGCACCCTTACCTCTTAGATCCAAATAAGAATTGCAATGGCGACCGCAGCGATGGCCACACTGGGCAGTTTGTGGACAAGCAGCTACATGTCTACAAAACCTGGAAGCTTCATGCGGACACAGAGCGCAGTGTACAGGCATTTTACACAAATTTATCAGAGGGATGTGCCGCATCGCCTACATGTAGCATAATATTTCTGCTTTGTTATTAAGTATTCAATGCATTATTTATATTTATGGCATTGTTCAAAGTTACAACTAAATGTGGGTGAATAATTGTAATTTCAGTCGTGTTCGTGTACTGATATTAAAAGAATGCATGTGATATGTGGCTCATATTGGAAAATGTCTTTGATGAAAATCTACTAATGGAATTCACAGAATGGATCATTTACCTGTATGGTAATGAACATTGGTTACAAATAAGAATCAGCCTTCAACCTCAATGTCAACAATTCATATATGCTTAAAGGCCTACACGTCTGAAATTTAATTGTTCAACGTTTTTGATTTAGACGTATGATACTTGTGAAGAAAGGATGAAGATTTACGACAAGTCTTTCTGCCGTAGTCTTGGCGAAGACGAGGATATACGGAAAGGTCGGTTCACTTCACCCAAAGTTCTAGAATGAACTCCAGTAAATTGATTATTAAATAATTACACAATGTAACATTTGTGTACCTTGATACTGAGTGTATTATACTCTATATACTACCCCTCGTAGCATATAATTGCCGCCTTTTCTGTCCATCCAAATCTTATATTGATGGAATACCGTTTTAGTAAGTTTTAAACAAAATTAGAATAAATGTTTCTGATTTACTGGATGTCTGTCCTGCATCTGTCACTCTTGCCGTACACTTATCTCAACCACTTATGATCTGAAGTTGTTGACACTTGACATGCTAATCCCTGTCAGTGTTTTCGGTAGGTATTGCCTTTTGATTATTAATATAACGGATTGTCACATTTTGTTTCCGGGCACGATCTAATTATCCGATTTTTAATAAACTTTACATGCTGCAACCATATAATTATATATAATGGACAAACACACACCGTGTATGAATAAAGTATTGTCCACATTTGATCTTGGAAACTAACTCATGACATTGTATGATACATAATCGGAAACTGAAACTGGATGTACATTAATATGTTTTCAGGTTGTTCTGCTCCAATAACCTTAAAGGGAATACTTGCCCGGTTGAGCAATAGTGTAACATGTTCTAAAGAATTGTATGCGTATTTGTCAGAAAGCATGAGCTCATGATCCACATTAAACGGAACGTTATTTGCCGTCTACTTTTTAAATGTGTACATTTGCATACTATCAAACTGTTCTGCTCTAATGATTTGTTCAGGGAGTAATTGTCCATTGATTTCGTTTCCACACAAATAAGCAATCCATCTATGAAGTTCATCATCAGTTTCACAGATATTTTTGTTGAATAATAATTTGCGTACCAAAGATTAATTTGTAATGAATTTACAAAATGTAGTTTTACAAGTGAATATTTAATGGGTATTTGATGTGCATTTGTTTAATTACAGGGTTAGGAACCTTCTTCAATATCAAGCATGGCTTAAGAAAGGACGTTATACGAGTGATGTTGAATAAGCTTCTAGAAATTGAACACTGGTTTGAAAACCAAAAAATGTTTTCATTTTATGCAAGTTCGTTGCTGCTAATATATGAAGGTGACGTTCGACAAACTGACTATTTCGTACAGTGTGCCAAGTGTTTATCTAGCAGGAGGTCACAGCACACCGTATCTTCAGATACGGCCGACAACGTGTGCGCTGAGGCAACAGACAGTACCGACATCACGATATCGGACACCCTTTTGTCTGACGTGGACGCGTCCTCGTCTGGCCAGATAGAAATCCGTTCCTTGACTTTCTCCGGCAGTAGTATCTCTGCAAATACCGTATCCACTGAGGACACTTCCTCTATCGCCTCACATGGCGGCCTGGCAGAGGTGAAAATGATCGATTTCACCCATGTGTTTGATGTGAACGAGCGCGATGACAACTACCTGTATGGACTGCAGAACCTGATCATGTACATGCGGCAGCTGCTAACAATGGACTCCTAGTGGGGCCACATTAGAGCAAAGCCATTAACATCTATAAAATAGTTATAACCTAAAGAATGTCACAATATCCCAATTTATTTGTTGAGGAGAAGACCTGATTCAAAAATATTTTAACATTTCGTACATTGGACAACCTTTCCTTTTGTTATTTTCGTCTTTATAAACATAAGCTTCTCCGAACTATTTAAAACTCACATTAAACTGCTCTTGTTAGATATTGAGAACCCCTTTCAGTTTTTAACACCCTGTCAAAATAGTATCCCATCCAAAATATAGGCAAACAAGTAAAATGAAAAGCTCTTTCAAAATAATTAAGGCCTCTGGGTTAATACCCCCGCAAACAAAGTCAGAAGGAAGGTATACTTGTGTTACCATGCTCATGTTTGGGCCGTTGGTTTATCTGTTGGTTGGGTGGTCCATAACAGTTCATGCCATTTGAGCGTGTCCTTATCGTTTGTTAATTGACATGGAACGTCATATACACGCATCGCAGTTTTTAAGTTCAAGGTCGTAATTTAACTTCCCAAGCAGAATTTACACATTCAAACCTTGTGACATCTGTGTCAAAGAAGTATGTTAGGGTATTAATCATCTTCCGCGATTGAGCTAGTAAATATGCGTTTGTATTCATTTCGTTCTCTAATCTGTCTTTGATATTAACTAATAAAATATACCAGTAACCTTTCATACGAACAAACACATGTTTACCATATTTGAGCAATCCGTGATGATGAACAATTTTTTCATCCTACATGTGTAACATGACTTAAGTTGAATAAAACAATATATAATAATGATACTAGGCAACTGGGCTCCGAATGATACATTACATAAATCTAAGCAGTATCATATCAAATTAATTTTGATGTTCTGATTACAACAAAAAAGAAGGATGAAACTATTATGAAATGTGGATAACTCTTCCATCTGGTTTCCCTGAGTTGCTGTCTACGTTCTACTATCTTATGCTTTTTACACACCATAAGGAAAGATAATGCGGTTATAACAACTTGTTGTCATTACAGATAAACCATGGATTTTCTGTCATGTCCAATGTGTGTTATGTTGTTAGTATATAATAGTACTCGGATGTTGCAGGGTTATTTTGTGCAAGTATTGTTTCCATGTGTATGCATGGCGACTGACTGTGTGATCAATGCGTTAATCCCCCGATGTTGTGCAATCACAAGGTTTTCGTCTACATATGTTTTTGTTTAATTCGACGTTATTCGAACTGGATTGTGTATCCCTTTATTCCATTCATAACAATAATAATTTAAATCCTTCTGAAAAAGCTTGAATTTTACGTTTTCGTTACGTGTCCACCAATACATTTTCCACATGTCTAAACGCCGACCTTCGATTATTGATTAGTGGTGACTCGATTATTTCCAAGCAGATGTCTTATTAAATTCCTGCCGTCTTGATTAATGACAATTTATTTCATAATTAATATAGAGAATAATTGTTGATTTTGGTGTCAGATCGTATATTATCTGCGTCATATATCACTTATTTTCACGATTGAAAGTGTTTTTTTATATGACCGCAAATTAAATGATGCGAATACGATTTGATTCTTAAATCATCAAATTTTCCTTTTAATGTCATGCTTTTATACGATGAAGATAATAACGTGAAACATACGATTGAGCGACGAAACATGTACTAGATGACGTCATTTGTTCACAAACATTCCCAAAACTAATGCAGGGGAATCCTATGATGCAGTTTCTAGATCGTTTTCGCTTTATTGTATTAATTATTGTGTATATGCTTAAGTGTAAACTTCCATACATACACTTGCGCTTTTAGCTTTGAGTTTAAATAGGTAATATTAAAGCCCATTTGGCTCTGGTCGACGGTGCTAACCGTTTACAGATAGAAGATGTATTAACAAAAAAGTTAGGTAAATAGATAGTGGCCTATTCTGAAGCGTGGGCATCCATCAACCCGGTTTAAACCCTCACTGATATCTTTAAATTGACCGTTCCAAGGCGGCGACCCAAGTTTTATTAATTAGCGTTTATGGTTGTCGTGTGTTTTGTAATGTGTAATATTGTACAGTTATCGATAAATTGTCGTAAAAAGTACTTTGTTGTGATGGCAAGCATACTATCCTGCTGATGCGATAATGGGTTCCTTTTGACTTGTATATTCATGTAACGTCTATCCCCAGCAGCAATTGTTTACACCACATAATGTTTATTTTCCAATTTCGAAATTTCTTTGAAGCATTACTTTCAAGTACTGTTTGTGGTCTGGCACACTGACATAAATACATAAAAACATAATTTCCTGTTGTCTTAATGATTTTAATGAAACACATTTTTCTCTAGTTTTTCCCACTTATATTTTAAATTCCTCATCGGCTATTGTAAAATGAGGACACAATTAAATAAGTTAAGTGATGTATTTTTTCTTAATGTTCCCTGTAAAATACATGCAAAAGCTATACGTATGAGAAACCAAAGTGCAAAATACGTAAGACGTAGAGAATTCATCAGATTTATTTTAGGGCGTTATTTTCAAATGATAATTCAAACCAATAATGATTCTCCGGCATTACTTTTAAAACGTCATGAAATCAACACACAGTCATAGTTGTTGTTTTTGTGTTGTAATTTCATTTTACTTAGTAGCGCAGTTTGATTGCTATCCCCTACATGTATAAACAATACAAATATAAACTAAAAAAAAAATCAAGTTGAGTACACTAAAAACACTTTTTTAGTTTATTATAGTTAAACAACTCTGTTTTAGTTTATTATAGTTACTCAAGTTGCATCATGCCATATGAGGTCATTTAATATATGGAGAGATATGACGAATAACACGACTTTCACATACACAAATGAAAAATGAAACACATACAAAAACATAATCTGATTTCCAACGAAAAGTGGAAAAATGCAAACATGATATATGAGTAAATGTTTTATTTGCTTTAACCTTAACACACATTTAGCAGAACATGGAAACATACAGTGACAATAGTATATGGTTGTTTAACTATAATAAACTAAAACAGAGTTGTTTAACTGTAATAAACTAAAAACGAGTTGTTGTTTTTTCGTTTATTTAGATGTAAAACGTGAAAAGTAATTGAGTACTGAAACAATAATAGCAATAAGACAGTTAAAACATGAGTGAGCACTTTTTTGGCACAAATCCTGTACGAAGTCTCATACTCATACATAGAAAACATTCCGGACGTAAGTGGTGAACTTCAAACAGACGTCTTGCTTACATAAATGCACATTTAATATATATTTTAGTTTGGGACAGGCTTTGGCTTGATTATAGTATAAATCAATATTTTCAGTTAGAGAGACGCTGTGGGGAGAAAAAAGGGGTAAAACAATGGCCTTCGTAAGTTATTTGAATGCGTGTTTCATCTTCTGATTTCTGAACTACTGACTTACGTTTGGTTCAATTTTAATTAAACAATGTACAATTTGAATCCTGTTATAAACAGAAAAAAAACAAAAGACCCAACGAAAAAGACACAGCAACGAAACAGTTGCTTTAAGAATATTTTGTATCCATTAAATAACTTGAAGAGCTGTTTAGAACATAAAATTGCATTGATATTAAATAGGTTTCATGCACAAAAAGATCCATTCAAACAGAACATTAACATAGCGAACACTTGAACATATAAACAATAACACTAATACAGCTGTTAAATGTTATAGTTTGCATAACGCTTATTGAGATACGCAAGTGTATAACCTCAAAGTGTATCAATAAGAATAGGTTGAAGACCTGTTTGTATTTTGTTCTTCATCTTTGACGTGAAGGCATTGGCGTTAAAAACGCAGACTTTAACGGGGCGTGTGACGCTCCCAAAAGTCACTGGTATGAAGATGATTAAATGAAACGAAACAAAGTAACTAACGTCGCTTTCTGGCTTACAGGTCACATTCCATTCATGTTTTGTAGTTAAAACCCACTCATGATATCCTGGTCCTTTAAAATGTTATTAAAATTGAATGTTTACAATTTTGTTACAGTTAAAAGAAAAACATACTATGTACATAACACATGGATTCCAGTAGTGTAACTCTTTCAGATTGCAGTACACGACCGTTGAACATTCATGGTGTATTTATTTCAGCAAACCATACTCTTCCACCTACAAAATAAGACATATCGTGTTACCATTTGGGAATAGTGCTGGTACGAGTAATAATACCAGTCGTTGTAGAAACAGTGATGGGTTCACAAAAGTAGTTCTGCGTTGGTGGACATCATCTATTAATATAACTCTAATGCACATATAATTCATAAATTGCTTAAGTTTTGTACACAAGCAGAAACGCCCAACATTCAAAGTTCCCCGAAAATGTTTGTGTAATGTATACATTGTTTATATGCACTAGCTGTATTTGCGAAGTTCTCGACTGTTCAGACGTATTACTCGAATTTGAATCCTTTCTCAGCTAAATAAATTGTTGGGGAGTCTGGTCATAATTTGTTTTATACAGCCCTATCCTCTTATACAATACAGGCAGTGACGATGGCTTGTTGCTTGAAAGTTTGAGTTAGTTATCTGACCATCGTGATTGTTTTGCAACACATTTTATTCTGCGATCAANATATATATATATATATATATATATTACCTGCTGCGTATTGTAGATCGTCCATGTCAAATTCGGTAACCAGTGAATCAGGGTTGGACTCAAAATCGTTGTTTGCAAACGGTTCAGCTCTACATCTTGATAAAAAAACAAACACATGTTTAAAGCTTTTATACACGTATCGGTTATGCATAAATAATACAATACCGTCGTGTTTTGAATTATGAAAAGTCATCAGTTAATCGGCCTATGTAGTCAAAATAAATCATCCCTATGATAGGTATGTCTGTGATTTAAATTTATTAAGTTGTATCTCATACGCAGAAAAGACAAGTAAACAAGCTTAAACATAAATATAAATATACTTTTGTTGATAAATAATAATAATTAATCACCTAGATGGCTAATAAATTCTACAAATAATAATATCTGAATAAAAGTTACATAGGCTAAGCCTTTACAACTTGATTGTATCGCGATTTATTTGACTGGGTGTTTTCATATTCTAAAACTAGGACTTTGCTCGACAGAACTGACTTGTTTTGTTAATTGCTATTACTCTCGAACATGAATTTGACGGGACTTAGAATGGGTTGTTAAAATCTACAGTGTGTCCTGAATTGTATACTATAATAACTTAGAAATAACCAAAAATGCCCCAATTGTGAACGACTGTATGAAGCCACTTACTCGATTTCTGCATAACCTGCATCTTGATCATCTGTAAATACAAATGTTGTTTTGACATAAATAATATGCATACAATTACAAACTGCTCGTAGACGCAAGGAGTTTAAACGATCGCTAGTCTTTTTTAAAAATACAATTGGGCTATGGACTATACAATACATTTTAAGTGACAAGTTCACAAGCTGAGCCCTCGGCTTGGAAAGGCCAATGCAAAGCAAAGAGGTTTAAATCAGTATGAAGGTGCCAAAGCCAACACAGACATAACACAACAGACAAACATACACACACATTCTTGAGTAAACGCATAACTATAAGAGCATATGCTTGTTTTACGCATTTGTGTACACATTATAAGCGCTAAGAGACTTTTTAATATGGACACTTGTATAGTGCGATATATCTGAGATGCGAGTGCTATGTTTGGAGATAACCATGTACTTTGAGTGCCCAATACATAGCACTGAATCTCGTTTCAACTTGCAAATCAACATGACACAATTTGGCGGTTAGTGACCAGTCTGCTTTTATACAAGTTGACATGTTTGCTATTTATATAATGTGACACGGGTGTTATTTATAGTTCTGTTTGCCCATTCATAGATTTGCCACTGATAATCCGTGGTCAACTTGTAACAAACTGGTGCCCTAACACAAGGGTTGTATGTAAGATCCCCCGCTCAACTCAAACAAAACGTAAATCCACTTCAAACATAAATCAATACCATTTTGATCTCCTTCTAAGCTCGATACGATGACAATATCTTCGATGTCCGCCACGCTGTTAATTTCACTGTGAAGACCACGAGGAAGGGAATGACACGAGTCTGGTTGAGATCTGTTTATGAAATAAGATAAAGCCGACTAAAAACGAACATTATTTACAGAAAAAAACATGCTTCAACATTTTAAAACGTTTTCAAGAAGAAATTACAAACAAAAACTGAAGTAAAATTATACAATTGTCTAAAGATCAGCAATTCAAAGTTTATAAAAGACAAAATGCATATTAGTTTAAAAGTGGAAGGATTAAACAAATCGTAATCGCCATCAAAGAGAAAATAATGATGTTGCGGACTTGTTTTATTAGAAAATATGATTGTATGTATTATATATATTTATTATATAAAACAATGCAATTCAAACCAAAATGTAGTTTTATATTTCTAAAACTTAATCTATGTCTAAGCTTATTTAAGAAACCCAAGCATGTCGAAAGAATCATTTAAGAGAAAGAGCAAATACACATATGAGTTTAAAACAAACCCGAACATCCATAATCAAAACTCTCGCAACTTTTTCTCAGCGTATGTTTTATCATAAAGGTAATACTTACGGTTCAGCAAATGGCTCTGGTTCGTCATCTATGGAACAATTGAATGATTATCGACAATAGTAAATTAATAAACATTTTCCAGATTCATATACCGAAATACTTAATCAATTTCACGACATTATTCTTTTGAGTTAACAATGTGAACTATGTTATATACGATTAAAAAAGCGTACCAAAAGATGTCGCAACATAAGAATTTATTGTAACGAAAAATGTAACATCTTTACAATCGCTGTATGTATTTGACATGGAAATAACGGAACTTCACAAAGACATTATCAGGAAAAAAAATCATGTTATAATCGGCTAGTCTTTTGTTACATGTATATTTACGCGAACGTAATAGAATATATCAATGCACGTATTGTAAATTAACCTTTTTAAGTTTTTGGTAATATAATTCAACAACAACGTGAAATAAAAATGTCAACATTTAAATGTTTATCGCAATGAATATATAGCTTTTACTTACCCACTGATTTTGCGAAAACATAAGTGTTGTACACATTTACGGATACAGATCCTCGCCTTGAAAAACAAATGAACTGTCCATAAACCAAAAGGAATGCATGGATTTCCTTGACATGGGAGATTTTATGTTAGTTATCTTAATATAAAATGATTATTTATATATGACCAGTAAATGAACGGATTCTGAATGGTCGATAAAGTGTACGGCGACACAGAATGCATATTTATGCAGTGGTCGTTGTTTGTTTTTTTTCAGCGAACTGGCTTTACCAAGTTACGCATAACGTTTCTGCAAATGCAGCAGGAGCGAATATAATGACGTCTTGCAAATGACGTCAGGTGTCATAACATTAAGAAGGTTATTATTAAATACAATGATTACTTGCTATACAACAAAATGATATTAATTGATATCTATTGTCTTAAACAAATATGGACCGGTTTTCTACAAGAATTTAAACTATAATGTTTTCATTGATCACCGGTTGTCATTTTATATGACATGCATGCCCAGAAACAGCCATTTCATACCAAATATCACGTTAATGTGACGTTTATTGATACTGTATACTGCTATAAAGTAATGTTATAATCAATAGTTTGTGTATTTTAGTGCTTGAATTATTGTACTTGTACTTACCTAGCAGGCGACTGCTTGGTTCCATCATTGTTGCCGAAGCCACCTTCAAACAAAACAAATATAATTACGTTTCTTTTTGTATCTTGTATATACTAGAAGTGTTAACGTTCTAATGAATGATACACCTGCATAAAATTTTGCTAAGTTGTAATTCATCAAAATACTTCACCACAGTTATTGTACATTTTGAATAGTTATATTGTATTAGTTCTGCAAACCTCGGTAAATCCACACATATTTAAACAGTCAATTTTCACTGAGACATTCAACACGACATTTGTATCAAGCTTGAAGCAAACTAACGTCAAATTAAAGTTAATTCAATGAAGTCGTTAATTTGATAATATGCGATGAAGGCCACTACACTTTTCGAAAGAACTATTTCTCCATTACTTATTGAATGATTTGTTTTAGGTATATTGCTAAACTGCTGCCACATTACACGATACTAATTCAATACAGTCTGCGTTGTAAAAGAAAGCATTCACAAAACTCTTCCAAACCGTTCTGAAACGTGTTCAAGTTGCCTTACATGTATATATCGCTTATTGAAACAGGAGCTGACATTTCATTCATTTTTTTCGTACAATATCCAGGCTGCTGTATACATATGATTCAGATTTACTATTCCTCACTAACATGACTGTGGATTCAGTGTTTTATGTTTACAACACTACCTTTATGACTGACACAACACGCGTTGTAAATCAAAAGTTGTGATTATTTTATTAAGCAGACTTTATTTGACTTTAACAGTCCATCAGTCACATGCATTGAATATGCCTTTGTTTAAAGTGACATTAGACGCATCTAACAGTATATGCTATGTTTATAGGTGTCTATCGCAACCGTTGTTAATTTTGGGTGTTTTCACTTCATATACAATTATATTTGTTAATGCAGCATCAACATACTAAAACAATATCCAGGAAAGAGAAAAATAATGCTAAACTTGACGTAACTGTGGTACGTTTAAAATCTGGGACAACCGCGAAAACATATTACAATTCTGAAATTATGAAAACATTAACCTTCGTGGCTCTGTCAACCACATCTTCGGCCATACTTCCTCAAAGAAATATGTTATAAATGTGGTGTCAGTAAAGCGACTTTATGAGAAAGACTCAAATCGTATCGCTTTCGTAAATACGCGACAGTTCCGCTCGGCTTAGAGGACTGGGGCAGTCATGTAAAATATATAATATAATATATATATTTGTTATAAACAACTGGTAGCAAGATGAATTGCAGATAATTGGGCAGTAACCACATTTTAACTTACTCTTTTGAACTGTTAATTCTTTTCAGCTCATTTCAACAGTGTTAGATGCGTCTAATGTCACTATAGCTTTTTGTCAGCTTACTACTAGTATACAGTTTCTTGGTTGTAAATGAGTAACGCAACACGTGTTATGCTTAGAATCTATGATCATATTCTTTAACTTATGTCGCAGTATAAGCTTTAAATGTAGGTGCATGTATTGATATTGTTCTTACTTCTAGCGCGTGTAAACCGATAACGGATTCTTCGACGATGACGAACAGCAACACTAGCGACCCCAAGTAAAATAACCAAGGCAACACAAATGAGAACAATGCCACTGTCCGAAGCTGAAATTGAAAAGATTTGTATATATTATTATTAATTTTCAGAGCAAATCAGCAATCATTACTATTTCATGCTTACACAGGTATATGATAACAATCGGTTCCAGGTTCTACCTAGACATAGTCTGCCACTGCGCATGTTGTTCATTTACAAATTGACGCCTCCAACGTCAAAGCGCATCATATAACAACACACCTATTTGGATTTATCAACTTGTTTTAAGATTAATTATCGCGCTCTGCATGTACAATACGATTTTAGCTAAACGCGATTATAAAATATAGTGTAAGATGACGAGTTTCAGCTTCTATACATTGTTAATTGTGCAATTTTATATTGTGATTATGTTGTTGTTTTGTTTTGTTAAGTTTAATACAAATAAAATAATTTAAAGTAAGTATTTGAAAATGATGAATGGCTAATGGTACAAACAAGATAATTATTGACGAAAGTTTATTATTTGCACTTGAGTGGTAGACACTGCACACATGTTATTTATGCATACACATGTTTAATCTTACTGTTATGTTATATAAATTGATACATATTCATACACGATCGTGCTTTAGTCGAAATGGTGGTATCTTCAGTCGTAGAGAAAATGTTGTTGTTGGCTACAATGTCCTTATTGTCTGAAAATATGTATTAACAGTTGTAAAGGATCGTGTTTGCAAAGTGCTTATATTAACATGTATTCGGGCATTAATGTAAACTAAATTATTATAATAATGTAAAACGTATATTATCAAATACAGTAATATGTTCATAGAAGTAAGGCCAGTTACATTAAAATAAATGCATTTAAATAGTGGCATAATTCTTAAAATGCTTATATTTATATCATAATACTTACATCAATATATATAGCAAAGTATTTATGAAAACAAACATCTGCAAACAATCTTAAATAAAATCAATGCATCAAATGTGTCGTGTTGTTTGTTCGTTTCTGGCAATTTAAAGATAAACATAATCCGGAAGGGGACACATTTAAAAAAACAACAACTCAAGAGTGGGTAAAATCAAAGCTAACAAATTTAAAATCCTTCGAATATCACATACCGTATCATCTATCATATTTTAATCCGATCACATCTATTGAGCGCATGTTCTATAGAAATAAGTCTTCACGTTGGATTCTATGCTTTTTCAGAATGTTTGTTTTCATCAAATACGTTACATATTTGTATCCTTTATTGTATTTGTTTTATTTATAGTATTCGTGTTTTATAAAGTATTATATATATTGTTATATATTTTATCCGCATGTATACACATACACATAAAATTCTAAACACAATTCTCTCATTCAATATCGCTTATTGTGTAAAGAAACATTCCAATTATATAGTTTGTATTATTATATTAAATTCTTTTATTCCCATAGACATACTAAGTAAAAGCAGCAAATTAAGTATACCAACCCCTTATTTCGCCACTGGTGTTAACAATATTGCTTCCAAAAATAAGTCCAAATTTTACAGTTGAACATTTCCATGAATTGTCAGTTTTGTTCGGGTGTACCGGGATGATACAGACAACTTTATTTTCTTTCAGACACGAGCAGTTCACTTTAACCGCTGATTTAGATTCACATGTCTTATTGATGACTGATATTGAGGCAATATTTTCAAACTCGTCCCCGATTGGAACTTTCCCTTGAAACTGCAAAAGTTCAACTTGCCCACCAGAAATCGAACATGAAAGTCCCACAGCCATCACAGAAACATGAGTAACACTAATCGTCAAGTTGGGCACTGTGCCAACTGAAAACAACAAATATGTATGTTTGTGAAATCAGTAACATTAGAAAAATCATTTTCAAATGTAAGTAAAGTTCTACACGTTAAGAAATAGAACTATTAATGTTGCTTTTATTTTATTTTTATTTACAACTGTATATTTAACACTACAAATGTCCATTCAAATTGTGTAATTACTAAATAACAATTCGGCAATTTATGATAATTACAGAATACAAAAACATCTCTTGAAATACACTATCACAAGAATATATATATTATGTGTTAAGGTTTTAATAATATGAAAGTATATCAAAAAAATATACTTACGCGTACTGGCGATATACTTTAGTAAAAATACACAGACAAAACTGCTTTGCAAACAGTACATTTTCCAATAAATAATGTTGACGAACACGTATAGTAGCGCCAGATGATAAAAAATCGTGTTATTAATAGGGGAGCATAACCGTTTTCAAGAAAACTCACATAACAATCCTTAAATAATTCGACACAAAAAACACGCAAAGTTGGTTGATTTAAATTGAGTATTTTAAGTTGATCATTCAAAAAATGTTTCGATGGAATTTGAACTGACAATTAACATGGAAGTTAAGTAAATGGGTTTTTAAGTATATTTCCTGTTCACTGAAAAGAAACAAATTGTAATTTTATAAGTTGAACTGAAACTCATGTAGCAATCCATTCATGGTGGTTTTCTTTTCAAATCCTTAAAAAAAATAAAAAATATCTACAAATGTGTTCGTAAAAACTAGTTTTTATAAGGTGAAGGGAATCGTTAATGGTTTGGAAAAATTAAAAGTTTCCAAAAACAGTTTTCATATATTACATGCAATCTTACATTCGTTTATAGATAATCATACATTTAAATCGGGAAAAAATACAGCGTGTGTAACGTTTTTCATCGACAATTAAGCAAAAACGTTTATTAACGACATGCAGTTTACGGTGGTGGGACCATAATTGGTACATTTCCAGAAACAAAATGTGTTATTATTTCCACATTGTTAATTGTATGTCACAACTTATTGCAAAAGTTTAAAACGTTTTACCAGCCAGTTAAATTGTTATACTTGTTTGGATACACCTTCCCATTGACTCGGTTGGGCGTTGTCTATAGATAGACCATATATCCAAAATGTTTAGGTTTTCTTTTGTAAATGGGATATCTATATATTTTGGCAATTAACTTAATAAACATACTTAACTGGATTGTGCTAGTAGACACAGCAAAACAAAAGTGTCATGGAAAGCGAATTGTGCCTTTGATCTCCAATAATATGTGCACTCATCTGAATAAAATGGCAGAAACGACAACAAATCGTTCAGTGACAAGAATATATAATAACGTGTTATGTCACTTGTAGTCGGATGAACTGCATATATTGTACATATTTATTTAACAAAACACACTTTCTACATATAACACGAATGTCAGGAAGTTTTACCGTTTCTTTCTCAAGAAATTACACTTTGAGTATGCCTACCCTCCAGTCATTATCATTCAATGGATTTCAGTATAAATGTGTATATCACATCTATTTGGGGTTGTCTAGTTGCTTATTTAAAGCTACAGTTAAAAACTCTGATAAATAATGAAATTTGGCTACACTTGGTTTAATATTTATATAATAATACATTAATAATACACGCTTAAAGTCACCCAAAGTCCAAAGGCAACCCATGCATAAAGCCGCAGTTCACCAAAAAATGTCAAGGTATTTCCAATATCAGTATTACAAAGCAAAAGATATATCTCATTATGGAGACACTATCCACATTTCTACCATATACAACCATGTTGTCATAAGCATCAACAGATATGCTAGCTACTTTCTAGGCTTCAGCAGAATTTTGGCACTGATGGCTTCATATATGTGGAGAACTTCGAACCCGTTTTCAAATCCACGGCAACAATATAAGTTATATCCAGAATTACTGTTACTTTAATAAAAAGTAAATTCACACAATGCTTTTTTCATGAATTCAATTTAAGTTTCATACTAACGCCTTATATGATTGTTTGTAATGAGAAACAATAATTTTAAAGAAATCAAGCACTTCACAAATTGACGACTTCTTAATCTCAAATTATCAAACATGAAAATATGTCTTGATTGATGTACATGTAATATGATAAAACGATGACACTCGGAACAATATAACTTTCTTGTAAATAAGATTTATTTCAACAAACGTCCAAAACCAAGTAAGATCCATTGTTCCAAGGTCAAACTTAACTTTAGCTGGCTCTGACTCAAACTTGACAAGATGACAATTGCCTCTGGAAACTGCTCCAGGCAGTGCTTCCACATCAACATCTGAAGGATGTCCAACACCTCAATAAAAAGTATCTAACCCGCAAGTCAATGTGTCAATAAGTCACACAAATTATTGATACATCATATCCTTCTCAAAGGTCGCATTTTATTTGCAACAAGTGATAAGAGTATATTTGTGTATGTATAGAAAATATGAATAAAACCTACCGTAATAGTAATGTGTCTGCAATAAACTTCATTCATTGAGCAGCAGGACAACGTTAGTAATCGGTATCAAATTCATGTTCGTGTTTGCAAACCGTTTGCTCTTTTTACGCACTTTTATTGTGCAACAGAATGTCAACAGCTGTGACGTCATCAATTGTCAAACGAAAAATATATAAATATTTTTATCTTAAAGTAAATAAGTCTTAAGAAAATGAACGCATTTAGCTCTAAAATACAAACAGACACATTTATTATGTGTTTTTAGTTCTTAAATAAAAAAAAATACTTATATATTTATTGTTTTAAGTAGACGAAGATAACCAATCGTTGCCGAACGCTTTCCGAATACGGCGTTATTGCCCGAATATAACCGATCTCAATAGGGTCCCACTTCCTAAAACTACCATTTTTATTCGAAAGCCGGCATTGTTAAGTGGTTGTGCGTTAGCTTTTGCTTCCAGGGGTCGCGGGTTCAACATTACTTTGTATATGTTTACTTGTTATAATAATCATATAAACTGTACTAAGTTCTTATGATGTGTAGGTTAATTCAGTGTATGACTTTTAAGAACAAACATCTGTGATCAATTCCTAGTAACACAAGTTTCCGAAATATTTTTTATAAATGAGGCATCGCATGATGTATGGACATCTCTACGCAACACTTACAGTCGTTGCACAAATTTCATCGCATTTTGAATATTATAATGATTAATACAGTTTAAAGAGAAGTACGGCTGTTATTTTTATGTAAGCGTTTTCTTTGAATATATTTTTAGCAAATCTATAATCAAATATATAACATAGGACATAGCGTAATTAGTATGTTAATGCACCGTATGTTAAAATTCCATTTGCGAATTCAGTTTCTAATTCCCTCATGCCTCCTTTCCGTTTGAAAACAAATCTTACAACTGTTCACTTTATTGCGGTGTCTTTCAGTTTATAGCTTATGTGTTTGTTTACATGTCTTGCATTGGCATTTTGATCAATATGTCGCGAGCATCTGTAATCACTTGCATGACTTAGGTATCTGACAACAAGATAGGCTGAACGGCTATCTCGATTTTTATGTAAAACATATATTGTTGACGCATAACAAAGTAAAATATATGACTTCGAAACAAATCGATCTATATACACATTATACAGTTGTTAAACTACTCTTGGTATTTTATTCGAAAAGTCATAAATGTACGTAAGTGATTATACAATATGGGAATAACCCGTATTTGTATCGTGATATATGCATATAAAATTCACGGCACAACGGTGGATATAAATGTGTCGTCATAACGATCATACGACAATTGAATTCCGGAACATGTTTTATTTTTGTTGTTAAAAAGTATTCGAATATAAAGTATTGACATTATCTTATATACACCCTTTGACAATGAAGAAACTTTTCACTTTGTGTTAAACATGTAACATAACTTCGTATTAAATCTTTCAAAAAGCAATGGTTTTATATGGAAAAAATCAACAGCAACATTACTTTTCAAGCTACAATTTATATTGCGGCAAATTCAAAAACCCGTTATACTATCAACATTGTCGTGTTCTTGTGACTGCCCGTTTAAAGCATTCCCGGAATTAGAAAGTTTGTGTTCTCATTCAAATAATATCCTTGTTAAACAATTGACTTTGTGTTTCGATAGATTATTGTTTCTTTCCACATATGCGAGAACGGTGTACGGTCAGGGTATAAGTTTCCGTATGAACTCCTTTCAAACGTTTTAAAAGTATTGCTCTTTGATGTTTTGGTGATCCTGTTTCACCAACGCTGCAGTATTGTATCACAGCGGGTGGTAAACAACTTATTTTTTATTTCTTCATTAATGAATCCATTAATTAATGAAGTACTTTCTTGTATATGTATTTTTAAGAAATGTTATGTTTGCAGTCAAAGTTACATCAACACGTTCACTAAATCGAATGCTTTAATAGAGTTATATATACATGGACTCTCATCATTGGTATTTTCTTATGGTATACATATGGTTTTTGGGAGTTAATAGTGGACCGTTTAGGTGGTTAATTTGTGTGTCAATGTAAGACCTACCAATCCATGCTGTGACCAATAACATATCTGGCATTAAACACGGAGATGAAGTATTCAGTGGAATGAAGTGGCAGCAAACACGATCGGCGTTATAAGTTATTATCATATTTCAAATGGCTTAATTTCGGTGACCTAGTGTTCCTACATATACCAACAAGCTTACAAAATAGAAAAGCTTTATAACTTTTTAAAACAAAATTTACAAACAATATTTTAAATACAAATAAAGTAAAACTTTATTATACCAAGCAGTATTTTATCTATTGGAAGGAGGTAATAATCATTCAGTTATACGCACAACAAACGTACTCGACAAGACACACGCGTACATTAAACATTTAAACGTATATCAAAATAACCTCATAGCATCAAATTAAATGGCAATAGAAGAAAATACATTTCAATATATTTACAATTAAATTACGCAATCGTTATAAGTAGACCAGAGCACTATAACCGTAACATTCGGAAGCACAATTAAATGAAACATAAGAGAGTGACAACTTCATCTCGTATTTTTTAAAAAACCTTTAGAAACATAACAATCAGATCATCATGATCCTGATAAATAGTAAGCGCTCCACCAACTTATCTAGCCTTTCCATTCAGGAGTATGTATTATTTTAATTAAATTTAGGAACACGTAAATCAACAAAGGCATCAAATTTAACAAAATGCAAATTGAATATACCATACTACCGTTTAAGCATGTACTAGTACGCATGTATAAACAGTCATAGAAATGCATGCACAGTCTTTAAACAGTATTTTGAGATAAACAATGCTATGTATATATATCGTCCTTGAAAGCGATTTCTGCTTTGAACCTGTGTTTGTCGTGATCTTCTGAACGCTCCAAAATCTGGCATCGAATCCAATCACTATACAAACAGATACTTCCCTTCGCAACCGCCGCATTCCGAATTACTGAAAATAATAAATATTGTTATATGTATGTATATTGTAATAAATTATCAGTATTACCAACATTAAATCGTTACAGGTATTCTGCAAATTTTTGCCCATATTTAATATAAAAAAAATCATGTATGTAACTTACGTTAGCAACTTCAAACCACTGTACTATACTGTAGTTCATTATCGCCTCCTCTTGGACCAAGAAATTCGTAACGTCTACAGTCCATATCTAGCCTGTATTAAATATCAATTTATTGTATATAATGTTTACTCGTGTAAATGCAATCTAATCTTTGAAATTGTTTATTGGTTTGCAATGTGCAACTCAATAATTTCAACAAAATAAAAAAATTACAAGAAAATCAAGCGTGTTTCAAACCCTGCATCCTACATTTGAAGCATTTAGAATGCTGTCAACGAATATTTGTTTAAGAACGCATAGTTGTGAGTGTATGTGAGTTGTCTGTTTAGCAACCTTAGAGTGTCTTGGTAGAATAGATTACTCATTATAATACCTCACTTTTATTCACAATGCTAAACTCCCATAGGCCATCGTGACATAGAAATACTGTCAGACCGAGCGGGAAAAAAATACTGTCCAAAAAATACTGTCGCCCGCTACCTTAGCAATCACGTGCGGACTGATACAAAATTATACTGTCCCATTCGCGCAGGCGCAGAACGCAGTTTTGCATTTCCGTTGTAAACAGACGACCAAATCTGTCAATCTGACGTAAAATGTCAAAAATGGCAAAAAATATTGTTAGAAAACTGCTAGTAATAACATGTATGTGAAGATTTATCAATTATTGTAATTATTTTAAACGTTTGTTATACTTAAATGATTATTTTTTTATTTAGAATAAATGTCGTTTAGTAGGGCCTCAAAAAACTTAAATCTACACTAAAATACTATATATTATTTTATATATATATAATATATATATATTATTGTCAGTATTTTAGCGGAGTATTTATAAAAAACAAACAATTGCGAACATTCTCAAAATAAGCTCAATTAATCAAATGGGTCGTGTTGATTGTTAGTTTCTTGCAATTTAAAATCCGTCGTTATAGACTATCTTCGGAATGGGATAGTTTTTTGAAATCGAAATCCACAAATCTTATGGTAAAAATCACAAACCGTCTTAAACGTTATAATTTGATTCCGATAACAATAATTGATTGGATATCCTTCAGCAATAAGTCGTGTTCGTTTTTATCAATATTACTGGTTTGCAAACAAGTTTCGTTTCTTTGATATTGTTATGCATGTATATGCTTATATAATTTAAAAAGTATCATTTAACATCGTTTATTGTGTAAATCAAGTAAGATGCTATAATTATTTAAAATGATATTTACTTCGCATAATAAGCAAAAGCAACAAATTAAGTATACATAACCCTTAATATGCCACTGGTATTAACAATAATGCTTTCATACAGAAATCCATGTTTTAATGAGGAACATTTCCATGAGTGGTCTGTTTCATTCGGGTCTACAGGGACGATACATGCAACGTTATTTCCTTTCATACATGAACAGATCACTTTAAACGCTGACTTAGATTCACACGTCTTATCGATGACTGATTTTTCGACAATAGTTACAAAATCGTCGTTGGATCTCGTTGGATCTCGTTGGATCCTTCCTTTTAAAATGCAGGAGTTTTACTTGCCCTCCAGAAATAAAACACGACAGTGCGACAGCCCTTAGAGAATCATGAGTGACACTCATCTTCACGTTGGGCACTGTACCAGCTGAAAACAAATGATTTGATCACCAAGTCATTAAATTACGAACGTGATTGTCCGTTACACTATTATTGTTAGAAAAATATTATTTTCAAATCAAACTTAAACCCTTAACATTAAGAAAACTGTAAGTGCAATCGTTTAGATAACAAATGAGTGTGAATATGAATGCTGCTATTGTTTTTTAATGACAACTGAATAGTTATACCATGTAAATTTCCCTTCAATGTTAACAATTGCTTAATAACCGTTCGGCAATGAAAAGACCTAATTTCTTTTTTGTATTAATAATGGAAGACAAAAACATAACTTGACATGCGCTATGGTTAATAAAGTTTTAATAATATAATACTATGAACTATATAGCAAAAGTATACTCATGTGTACCGGAGATATAGTTGAGTAGAAACACACTCACAACAGTCCATTCTAAACTAAACAGGACATTTTCCAATAAATAAAGTTCAAGTTAAGTTGCGCCAGCAGATGAAACAAGTATCATCACAACGAGACAATATGACCTACCAATCGTCTAACAATAACAAACAACACAGTTTTTTATATTTTAATTGAGAGTTTTAAGTTCATGATTTTCAAGAATGCAACAATTGGCATCTGTATTGATAATTAACATGGAAGATTAAGTCAATTGGTTTCAAAACTTGTTCTGTTCACTTAAACCCCGGCGATTTTATAAGTTGTACTAAAAATCACATAAAGATCAATGCATGCAGATTGTCATCAACAATTCTTAAAAAGGAAAATACATGCAAATGTGTCCGTAAAACCTAGTTTGCTTAATTTAAAGGGGCTTATTCAGAGTTTGGCAAAAAACAATTTCCTAAATAAATTACCAACTATTTAAAAATAATAATGTATGTATTATATTTACACAAGCAAAATAACACTCCTTACTAAGAAACATAATAAAATATATGTGCGTTAATAGATAATCATCAATCAAAATCGGATAAAGCGTTTTCAATTCTTTGAATCAATAATTTAGCAAACATGTTTGTTTGTACTACCGACCAATTAAAAATCCCTTGTGGTGTAGAGGGTGTGCTTTGGTTTTTGCGTCCAGAGGTTCGAAGTTCGAATCCAAGGGCTAATTGGTTATTGTATCTTTTATGCATGTCATAATAATTATTTTACAATATTACAGTTTAAAAATAAATCATTTAATAACTGATTTTTTTTTAACTTAACAATTCTTTATAAGACAAGTTTCCGAAATAAAAATATGAATGAGGAATCGAGTTATCTAAGGAGTCAAACGCAACACTTAAAGTCGTTGTAAAAATGTCATCGCTTATTCATATGATCTTTGAGTAGGTTTCTAACAGTATTACACAAATTACATAAAGAAGGAATTATGCTAATGAGTACTTGCGTGCATTGTATGTAAAAATGCCGTTCCCGAATTCTGTTGCACATTGACTCATGCCCCCCTTTCCATTACACACACATATTAACACTGTTAAAGTTACTTCGGTATAATTCCGTTTAAAGCTTACGTTTAAAACAAAAGTAATTTTGATTAATATTTAATTTGCGTTGTTATCAATTCTGTTACTTTGGTATATGAAACTAAGATATTCTGACTGGCTATTTACGAGTGTATCTATAACAAATAAATCGTTGATGCTAAACAAATAGAATTATATATATAATCTTTAAGAAAGGCGATAAACATCAAGCCAGCAACTATCGGCCAGTCTCCCTAACATCTGTGACCTGTAAGATCCTTGAGCATATTGTACACTGTAGCATCATGAACCACTTCCAGAACATAAGCATCCTCTGCGACAACCAGCATGGCTTCAGAAAGCAACGGTCATGCGAAACCCAGCTGATCACCACAGTCCAGGGAATAACCAGCAAGCTTTGAACTGGAAAACACCAAGTAGATTTTATCCTACTGGACTTTTCGAAAGCATTCGACAAGGTGCCACACGAGCGACTACTACACAAACTTCATTTCTATGGAGTGAGAAACAGCGCTCTTCGCTGGATCAGGGCCTTTTTTAGCTACTGGAAGCAGCAGGTTCTTCTGGACGATACCACGTTCTCTCAAGCAGACGTCCTGTCCGGGGTCCCCCAGGGTACAGTCTTCGGACCCCTATTGTTCCTTGCATTCATCAATGACATGCCAGAAGTTACAACATCAGTGACGTGCCTGTTTGCAGATGATGGACTCCTCTACAGAGAAATCCGGACAGAGGCTGATTCAGCTGAGTAACAGAGGGACCTGGAAGCCATTGAGAAGTGGAAGACAAGATGGCAGATGCACTTTAATCCCGAGAAATGCCAGGTCCTACACATGTGCACCAACAAGCGGTTCCGCAGAAAACACTCATGCAACCTTCAAGGACACATTCTTGAGGACATTGACAGTGCTAAGTACCCAGGAGTGACACTTACTGAAGACCTCTCATGGAAACAGCATGTCGACAACACTGCAACCAAGGCCTCAAAGACACCCTCAACTATGCAGCAGCTGCATGGGACACTTACCAGGCCAGAGAAATAAACCAGCTGGAACAAGTCCAGAGAAGAGATGCTAGGTTTGTTCACAACACTGGGACTGATCACCTGGCTGTGTGTCACATATGCTCAAGGATCTTGGATGGCGACCACAACAGGAGATAAGACAGGACCTTCGTCTGAACCTCCTTTACAAGATACAAAATCACCTTGTAGATGAAGATCCCGGTCCTATCCTATCAAGGAGCGACACGAGAACTAGAGGTTCATCAAGATTGTATCAGGCAACCTCACAATCTGCGGTCTACTATAACTCGTTCTATCCCAGAACGATAAACTAGTGGAACCAGCTGCCGATCCTTGTCACTGACCTCACCTGCCTTGAAGGGTTTAAGACTGCTCTGGCCCAGCTCAGAGCCTCACCCTCTAGGACAGCGTAATCAGCAAAAGCCTGTACATAGTTTTATTGACTATATAGTCTTTTAGATATTAAATTGTTAGAGACCCAGTGGCTGTCTAATCCCTCAGTTAGGTCAACCGTACAGTCTGTTAAGAACCCATGACTTTTACCGGAAAGCAGAAGAAGATAAGCCAATTTTCGATCTAAATAAGAATTTTACAGCTAAAAACTACTTTCCGTATTTAAGTCGAAAACAAGTCGTAACTCGTTAAAAAATTGAAAAATCCGCATAGTTCTGTTATGACATATGCATTTCGGACACATTGGTGGGTATAAATGTGTCGGTATGAAGTTAATAAGAAAACAAACATTTATGGTGCATATACTTGTTTATTGTTTGTTTATAAATATGTTTTGTTTTACGTATTAGTTGTGCTATTTTTAAAGTATTAGAGTATAAACATTTTACATCATTGTTTATATTATACTCTTTTAAAATAAGGCACATTTTCTCAAACTTAGAAAAAGGTTGAATAATTTTACATGTCATATTTTCATAAGAAATATTTTTCTTATGCAAACTATTCAGTAACAATATTTTTTCCCACCTTACTGTTGTATTTTAGCAATTGTATGATACTCACAACATTTGTTTTTGTTTTCATTTAAATAATATACTTGTTAAACATTTGAACGTTTTTGTTTCGATGCATTTCTTTGTCTTTCAACGTATGAGGAAACTTTAAACTCCAACGTTTTTGCTAGCATTGTGTGAGGTCAGCATTTACTTTGCCTAGCGTATTTCTTTCATTCGACAAGCGTTTTAAAATATTTCTATTTACGTATGTTGTGGGATTTGTTGCACCAAATCTGCATAATGTTTTGACCCCTGCATGGCTATCACATTTATTTATTTCAAATGGTTTACAAGTTTATTTGTGTCCCAACGTGAAAAAGCTTCATTAATTAAACAGTACTTGCTTTATATTTAGATTTATCGGAAATGTTTGATTTCAACAATTTGACCCGTTTATATGATATTATAGAGTTACATGTAGCTTGATGCTCTTCCTTTATATGTTCTTATTGTATAAAGATTGTTTGTGTAAATGTGGCCGACTTAAGGATGTGCCCTGAGTAGACCTACCGATCCATATTGGGATGAATACCCTACCGTTCGTTCGTTAAAATCTGGGACACCCGAAGATGAAAAATTCCACCCAATTCAATGGCAGAATACAATATCGGGATTATTAGTTTATATTTAAGCAATAATCAATAATAAAACTTGATAATACTTATAATAATGCTTTACCCGCTGTCACGCTTATTTCATTCTTGAAAAACTCAATTGTTTTAAAGTATATTTAGTTTCCATCGGCTTATCTTTATTTCTATCGGCCTTTTTTTGCTTTCGTTTTTTTTTTATTTTGAGTATTCATTACAACTTAGAACATATTTATATCTAAATGGTGAAGTATTAAACGTTCAGAAGAAGAAGAACAAGAAAATAAACAAAAGTACATGTGTATTTAATTGCAAATAATTGTCTGATGTGCAGCAGAAAATCAGTCTATAAGACATGTTCACTTTTGGGAAAACCCTGTTAAACTGTGAATATTTGTTTATACGACACATGTTTTGTTCCGCAACAAATACGAGTAAAAGAGTCGGTACCGGCGTAAAATTGTTCGCTGGAAATTTGATTGAAGTAAACAATATTTGATTGATAATGCCATATACAACTTCTTAATTCATTTTTTATAACATTCCTCGTTCAGATTCATATGTTGGTTTAAAATTGCGGCAATCAAATGTTGACATCAAAATCTTATGTACTTGCTTTTATTAATGATTTTCAATATTGCTCAAATATTGCTTCGATAAAACCATCTCATATATTGAGTCAATGACCAAACAAAGAATTGTTAGCAATATCGTAGTATTTGCTTTAGTTATCTGTGAGAGTTATATGTGACGAGCGTAGATGAAACGTCTACGAATAAAACTACACATTTGTTATCAGAACATCTGAAAAACATATATGCATTCCTGGAATACTAAAAACTTATCATCTTTAAAAAACAACAACATAATAATTCATATAATATAAAACATCCATAATAAAAAACATAGTCAACAACTGTACAATAATCACTGACGAGCAAGACCTGTCATAAATAAGATGAATCACCATATAAATTAGTGATAAATATTTTAAGAAATTTGTTTCCATGCAACTATTTCAAAACAATAAGGGACTGACATGGTTATGACTAGACACGGTTATATTGATTGTACTTCTTAACGACACAAATATAACTAAAATAAAACTCATTGTAAACACTCGTTCAAAATTTCGATATCACTCAGCCAAAATGACGCAACAATGGAATGGTTCATAGACATATTTAAATGTTATCTAAGTATTTTTCACTGCACACAATGTTATTATATCAAATAATTTATAAATAAGTACTCAAAAGAACGCTTTGTATAACTATTACAAATTTGAAGTTAATATATAAAATAAAATACAATACTGAAATATGATCATGTGAAAATGGACGGTGTTCAATAGAGACCAAATAACATACACGTTTAAAACAGATATCAAATATACATTATTCAAACATTTTTACAATGACTATGTCTTAAGATATCACTATTAATGCAAAGCAATATTAATTGCTTTTTTAATCTAAAACTAGCGCTGTGATAACAAAATTCCTATGAAAAGATGTAAGATGTTTAATATGTTGTTATTTTGAACATATATTTAAAACAACAATATAGTAAAATGTACTAAGACACATAAATTCATTTTGACATCAAACAGGAATCTTGCACACTTGTTCAAACTACAAGTATAAAACAAACATTGTTCGTATCTCAGTAGGCTTGACACTCATTCGAGTTTGGTCGTCTGACCGTAACTGTTACATTCACCAATCATATTAGGTTGTTTTATTACACGTTTAATCTATGATTATATCGGCGACTCGGCATACCGGCTAGAGACCGGTTGCTTCGATGACCCGGACTTCGAATGGATGATGTTCTGGTTGTAGTGTACTTCGATCTTACATGTTTAGTGGGTCTGTAGGCACACATTTCGGTTGTGTTAACATAGGTGTCAACGGTAGTACACGTAGTCTTCGGATGTGGGTCTAAAGCTGAATGGAGACGTACTGAATCAAACTATTTATCATAACGAATTGTATCCGCTTAACGTGTTTCAACTTCACCAGAACAGAACAGAGTAGAAAGTAAATACAAAATACACTAAAATATACATCATTAAAAAAAAATCAATTTACAAAAATGGAATACATGTTTTCGCGTTTTCGTGAGAATGTTATTACACGTATCACATTTTCCTGGACCAAATTTCCTTAGTGAAAAATTAAAATTATTTCAATTATCAAATATAAGATATTTTACTTGTTTATACCTAAACAACTTTTAGTTGTTTGTTTGTTTTTAAAAAAAAGCATTAATATGAAGGACAGATATAAGTGCATAAATCCAACTTTATACTTGTATGTCTTTTTTCATTCGTAGTTAAATAATTTTAGAAATATAGGTTTGAGAAATGCTGATAATGTATCACTATCTATATACACTTGTCAATTTAATCATACCCCAACTTTAACCATCTATGCAAAAAATTATATAGATGATCTAGAGAGATAAATGCGACAAAATTACTTTCGCAATAATTATACAATACATTCAATATTTAAAAAACTAACGAACAACAACACAAAAACATACACATACATGAACATTTAACAATACTTGGGTATGTGAACAATTGGAGTACTGTGTAGGTAACCGACTTGATAATTTTTAAACTGTTGACATTAACATGTCTCTGAGTTAAAAGGCTTTATTGCAGTATGTTGCCAACTTTTTTTTAAATAGTTTTATTTTCGCTTTGCATTTAACGTACATATTTAAACATACTCGTATGGTTTTAGAAATATTTTGAAATATATTCTTTCCGAATATGGATATATATAGGCATTTAAGGACAAAATGGATCTCGTCCTCAATATCATTAAGGTCGCAGCGGGTGCATTTTCTATATTGTCTAGGCACATTATTCACACACCATCTTCATTTCAAGAAGAGTCACTGAAATAAAATAACATATACTGTACAAGAGACAGAATTATGAGGTGAGTCTAAATGCGTGACATTTATTGGTAACAATAAGTTCACATGAGTGGTGAACGTTAATGTTTTCATAATATACAATATGTCTATGTTATTAAACATGCGTTATTGTATACATTACAGCAATTGTACATAACTAATAAATAAATTCGTTTTTTACCTGAAAAAATAAGGGAGTATTTAATATAATTGAAAAATGTTAATAATTTACTGACATGATGTGGACACAACCTTTTTTAATATGAATATTTGTAAATATTTGAGCAATTATCTGTGTCAAGAATATAACATAAACAAAGAGAACATACCTCAATAAACTGCCAGTATTGTCTTCAATATTCTTCAACTGAGGCCCTTTATCCTTTGAATTGTGCCTCTCTGTGTAAAAAGCTGTATAAAATAAACAATATATGCACAAAATGTTTTGAAACTATAAATCTTACCTGTGTTAGTATTATTGGTTTACTATTACAAATAAGATCAACTGTAACGTTCAAAGCAATATATATCGTTTTACTTAATAGTTTTATTGAAGCGACGTTTCGACAAAGCTGAGTTGACAACGCCCTACGGTTTCAACAGATGCAAATATGTTTATATCCGTCTTTAAAGAAATCAAACGTAGCAGTTTGTAAATGCATGTGTGTGAATTACGTCAAAAAACGATTCTACACAGGAAACATACCGCATAAGGTTTCAACAAGGCTTGATTTTCGACATAGCGAATTGTTACAATTTGTCTCCTGATAATGTGTTTAGTTCCATGTTTCATAAGTGTGAATGCTATCTTATAAATGGGTCAGTGAAATGCAATATTTAATGTAGAGCATTAACGGTTTAAGATATGTTTTTTTAGTATTCGATCTTGACTACTTTCTCGTGTTTCTGTAGTAGAATTGTGTCAAAAGAGCTTCACGCATAAGACATAAACAAAGTTTAGGTTAACATTTTATAAACGTAACCACTTGCTTTGTGTTTTCGGAACATTCGAGCAACATAACGTATTAAGTTTTTTTTTTATATTGGTTTGTATTAACCAGAATACTTACATTTGTAATTCACTCTGAATATTATGCAGGCAATGCAAACAATCAGAAGTAGTGTCTGTATCCCATTAAACAGTAGCCCGATGAATGAGGAAGTACATTCTAGAAATAAAATGAAAAAAACATGTTCCCTTTTAAACAGAAGTCTGTGTAAAAATGATTTTAGAATAAGTCTTACCTTTTTGAAACATTTTTTATTTTTTTGATTTTTTACACATATTATCAATTAACAATTCATAAGTATGCAGCAAAAATGAACATTTAGGTTTGCATATACAACCTGGCATGACAATTTCGAACGAATTTACTTTCCAGATATAATGATGACCAATCAATTTTTTTTAAATACTGTGCTTATTCCATATAGTGCATGTTTAGTATATGTAAAAGTAATACCTTTGTCTTAAGCTAATAGGTTGTGTCATATTGATACATGTAATGTATGATGCAAAATAACAGTTCCAAAATAAGCATTAATTTTGTTATATATTAACAACATAAGTGCGTAAATATTTATTATAAAAAGGAAGCTTGAAAAATACCTTTAGCCAGTTTGTTATCTTCCAGACATTTTAAAACTCTCACTTTCATATCAGACAGTGTCAGCAACACATGTATGTATGCTTTCTCGTTTGTTGCTTGACATCATTATCGATTATCAACTATTTGTTATAAAATTCATATTATGAACTTAAATGCGTTTCACCAAATTATCTATTTATATAGATCTAGTTAAACTACACGTAGCGTTTCAATGTTGATTTGGCCTATGCGTGCTTTTAGTATAATGATTTACCGTTCAATGAAGTGATATGTTGCATCATTAAATTATTGTTAGAAAATATCACAACAGGTATAAGGTGAATGAAAAAGTGACAGGGTCGACAGCCGGACAAGTGTGATGACATTTTCTAACAATTTCAAATATAAAATGAACTTCGTAGTTGAACTATGATTAATTAAGGATTTCAATGCAAAAAAAATGCATTTCAATACATGTATTTGCAATAATATATTAGTACATGTTAATAATTATAATACTTTGGTGCTGACCACTTTAGACTCAAGAAGGGAATCAGAAGCAGTAGCTTTCCTCGCCTTCTACTTTATTCTACTGATCACATTTAGTGAAACCAGGCGGCCTACCTTCGAAGATTTTACAAGTTGTGGAATTCTTTGGCCTCTCTAGATCTGTGACACTAACGTCAACGTAAGCCGATTTCGATGCATTATAAGTCTCATAACACGTGTACGTCCCAAATGTATCATCACCGACGTCAATGATGAAAAGTACTGCACCCACGTCGGATTTTGCAATTGCGTAACTTCGTGCAAAGATTTTGTCACTCAAATAACAGCTATTGATATTTATACTGCACGCTGCTATTGTCTGTGTTTTGTTGGATTGTTTGTTAGTAAATTTGAATGATATATCGCTGGTTAAAGAACATTCTATCGGTAAATAGGCGCCTTGTTGTTTCTTGATTAGTGCAACTTCGATTAAAGGCGGTATACCCACTGAAATATTAAGATAAGGTCTTATCAATTTCCATTCAGTGAATAAGGTCATGTCGTTTATCATTAAACCGTTGACTAATTTTGTGCTATCAATATATCTTATATGTACGGTGGCATAAAGGTGACATGGAAAACAAACTTATAAAGTGGTCTCAAGTACGTGCGCGAGCGATAGCTTTGACGTAATAGGAGAAGGAAACATATCAAAATGTCAACCAGTTTGCAACAACTGCTCTGAGAACATTGGTCATTGTGTTTAGATAATGGCTGAAGTGATACGTATTCTCATTGGTTGAGCTATCGCGTCACGTAATATTGTTCACGGGCATGTACTGGCTATCATGTGCGCAAGTCATAGCTATCGTGTGCGCACGCAATTGAGACCGCTAAATAAAATAGTTCATATGTCCTCTTTATGCCACCGCAGATGTCTGCTTTGCTATCATTACAGGCCATATCGGAGTGTTCGAATAATGGCTGATTTATACGGGCTCTAAAGATAGTGTTGATAACCTACTATCAATTTTTGTCTTAAGCAAACAGGAAGGAATGAACAGTTCACATCTACTTACTTTGCGATAAAAATGTGTGTTTTAGGCAATTATTTATTGGATATCGATTATATAATTCAGACTTCGATTACAGTGAAGTGACGAAAGATATAGTTCTGTCTGTATTGTCCAACTGCACATTTAAACATATAGATTAAAAACGTATTTTAGAACAACATATTTAGGTTAATAGATAGGTTATTATAATTTGCAAACTAGTTTCAAGAAATGAACGATTATGTACATGGGGTATTTTGTTATTAGCATATAATAAAACAAAACCTGTCTAGTTGATCAATTTACTTAACTTTGCATATTATGACAGTAAATATTACTATAAAAATACAAAGGATATTCTTAAGAAGAATACAAAATAAATCCTTGTAATATCAAACCTGCGAGCCATACAGTGAAACACCACCAGATTGGAAGAAACATATTCTGAAAAAACATATACATTACACGTAAAGCTAGCAAAGACAACATGATTTAAAAAAAAGATGATACCAAGTACGTATAACTGGTGCCTCTCTAATTTTGTCTTGAACAAGTCTCCAACAAAAGGTCAGCGTATGCATTCAAAATATACCCAAAAAGTTGTACCAATTGATTTTTCAAATATTAAAAGCAACTAAGCTTTTGCATCGAGTGCTTCAGGTATATCGATTATTGATGTAAAATGTTTAAACATCGAGTCGTTGTGTTATATATCCCAAAAGGTTTTATTGTTTCAATACTACAATAACTGGATGTTAAGAAACAGCTTCCCAGTTAGCTCAGCTGTTTGAGCTATTCGTGTTCAAACCATGGCAGACATGGGTTTGAGCCTTAAAATATTGGTGTAAATGCCAGAAACAAAATGCCCATCTACTATTAACTGCGCAAGAAATGTCTATGATATACATGTAGCATTTCAGTATTAATCTCGCAATTGATTTTCTAAGTATCAATTTGGTTTTCACAGCTCATGGTATGAACAATTTGCATGTATACTTTAATTAAAATTAAAGCCCGTAAGATGTTTATATTTGCCCTTTAAAGTACAGTTTTCCGTGTCGTCTGGTAAAAGGTACGTTTTATTGCAAAGTTAACACATTTGCGATCTTTTAATATCGTATAGTACAAACACATATAACATGGAACAGATTAAATAAAGGAATTCATGTAATTGATAAAACGTACATTTTCGGGGCTGATCTTACGGGCCGTAATTTGACGAAAAATGTACGAACAATTGACGAATACTTACTATGAAATTCCAGAAAAGAGATTTATGATACTTGTCCTTGGCACTTTTTCCCGAGATTTACTGCAAACAAGAAATGCGACGTTTACGGACCGACTGACTGAATGAAGGACGGACGGATGGACGGGCGGAATGATAGACCATGTGATTATTTTACGCCTTCCTACGGGTTGTACTTAAACTAGATTACTGACAAGTAATTACAAACGCATTTTTAGTAATTGTAAAACATAACCTGTTATTATTGACTCTTCAAAAAGTAGTGTTAAACATGTTACATGTTTAAATACCATACCATTCTAAATTTATATGCGATTTAATAATTAGTCGGCAAACATTATGTAGTGTGGTCACGTTCAAAATACGATTGTTAAATAAGTAGTATTCGTTTAAAACACAATAATAAAAGTTGTTAAAGCATTTTCTATGTGAATGTATATACTAAAATAAAATATATAACTTAAACTACTTACCATGGCATAATTCTCAATGTTTTTTTATGGATCAAGACACGATTGCGTAAGGTTTATTATCCGATAATAAGATCAATTCATGTTGTAATATGAAACTGCAGGTATTTGCAATTGTCACTCTTATTGAGTATTCAACGGAGCCGTAAATATTTGCTGTAATAGATATCCTTATCGATAAATTTAAGGATCGTGGCCTACATGTAATGCGGTGTTAAATAAAGCGCTGTATAAGAACGCAATCTTTTAGGAAATTACGTGTTTGTCCTTTTATATAATGAATGACATTTTAAAATTATTGAATCAATATACCAGTTCGATAATAATATTAAACCCAATTCATATCCCAATAGTGACATCATAATTATTATAAGAAGCGAAGTTATTGTTATCACCTACTAGTATGTATTGTGTGTTTGTTCTTTGGCAGGTGTTTGTTTATGCTCCGTCAGACTGTAATAGGCAACAAGCCATTATTGGGAGATTGGAGGACAACCGATTGCCGGACAACGACCCCCGGGTGAAATCCTGTAAGACCAAACAATAAATCTGTCATCCTTTTTCTAAGCTGCATTTTACTATTTGTTTTATATCCGGATTTCACCAAAGCAGGTTCGTTGCCCGACATCCCATTGACCGAAAAAACAAGTAAAACATTATACCCTTGAAAACACATTTATTCACTGAATATTCTACATTTAATTTCGACTAGACTGTCGTGTTCACCGGTTTGGACTTGTGGACATGGTTGCCGTACTCATCGTGTTGATCAAAACTTTGATTCAACAGGCCGTCGAGCAAATTGTGCCTTTTAGGACAACCAACCAGCAAACAGTTAATGCCACAAAGGCTAACTTTAAAATTATATGCCCAACTGAGGCTAACATCAAATTTCAAACTGTCACAAAAAGCTAACTTCAAATTAACGGCAACTGAATTTTAATTGTTCGAATTAGACCAAAATTAGCTAGATTGCAGAATGATAGTTTGATCCGTGTCTGACCATGGGAAGCAGGCATCAATGCCAATTTAAACTATTAGAATACCAACTTAAGTATAAACAAGGCTTGTCACCATAGGATGACATATGCCCCCCTTTTCCCACATTTTTCGAAACCTAAACGCAAAACCTAAACGCAAAGTGTGACGGAATTTCAGAGGAACACACAGACGGACGGACAGACAGACGGACAGTGCGATCACTATATGCCCACCTTCGGGGGCATAAACAGTTATGTTGTGAGGTCGCTGTCCGCCATAGAACGCAACAAGACTCGGTGCGGTCCCGCCAGGAGAACTATAAATGCTCATGGTCTTTTGGTGACCGCAAACCTAAACTGATACTGTTTGCTGGATGAGCACGGGAAACATTTAACGGTCCAGAGATTTACTCAAAAACATTTTGTGGCCCCTTTTCTGAACGCATGTAATGCACCAGCTATCTGCTCAATAAAGACATAATTTCCAAGTAGGGACAGGTGTACTCCGTCTGCAGCGAATAAAGATGGAGTTACTTCCCTTAATTTATCATACTTTATATATAAAAAAAAAACATTCGTGTGCATAATGTTGTTTGCTGCGTAATTGTTTATTCTTATCCTACAAGTGTTCATAGCGACAAGATTATCTGAAAAACGCCACGAACTGCATGGCAAAATTCGGGACCGCACAATTTTACACTTGAAACTAAAATCATGATTTATAAAGTTAATAATTACATCTATAAGACAACGAATGTTATTTTTTAATCCAGACGACCCAAGTCATTACCACCGCAGTGTAATATGATCAAATCTGGTGTCCCGGCAACTTTCTTCAATGTCTTTAATTTGCCGACAACATCCAACAGTGACAAACCACCATATCCCTGCCACATTATGTCTGCGTCTGTTAAACCCAGATTAACACCTTCCGGCCTCTGTCTCGCCGCCACTAAAGCTTGCTTGACTATAGATGAACCAAGGCTCCACACTTTGATTGAACCTAGAATGACTTTGATCTAGTTACACTAATGCCCTTACTATAACAAAACAAGTAAAGACAAGCTGCAGCCTAAAATAAAATTTATGACAATTGCGGTAATGTATGAACGGATTCAAGCTTATGATAAACTCGATACGCCTCTGAACGCCATCTACCAGCTGTCTTTATAGTTTCGACATCGCAACCTGTTATTGCCGCAGAAGTTGCTGCCCCTATTTTAAAGGAATGCGATGTAAACTTGCCGTAATCCAGCTGCAAATTTAAAATTGTCCCTGAACCATATTGATCTGTTTTTCAAAACCTAATAGCAAGTTTGATTATGCCATCTATCTCATTAACCAAAACATCTGACTGTGAAATAACCCTTGAAGGAGAATGTTTTGTTGTAACGGCAATTTCACCCACCCTAAGAAAGCCGAAAAAAGCAAGGCTATATGCCGCGGCGAGCAAGTGACTCTCATACATATTATTACATACTATAGGCAAAACTGATATTATCTGTTTCAATATATGCTTGGTTATTGGGAATCTAAACCCCCTCCCTACCGAAGATCTCTTTAAACCTTCCAAAGCTTTCTCAATTACGTAATGCCTAAAAACATCTGAAACTTCCTTAATTTAAATTGAAAACCGACCGCTTTCACGTACAAACAAGCTGTGGAGCGGGACAAACCACTCCATGATAACCAAGATATAAACATGACAATTTGCTCTAAAGTTGGGGGCCATATTAATTGTAAATTATATTTCTTTCTGAGGTTTTCAAATTGTTTAAACCCATTGTTGTAAGCTTCCGCTGTATTAACTGCAAATGCCGCCTTTAACAATCGCTCAGACTCAGACTGGATATCAGAGAACGTGCTGGCATGGCTTCTGGTGTGCGTCTGGACATATCTGCCGAAACCTGTCCCATTGCTTGCGATAAATAGAATCGGCTATAGAATTAACATGAGTAGAAATATGCAAAGACTTAACTACGATACCAAATTACAAAACGAACATAACAAATGCCCTCACTAGCTGCATAAGCCTTTTTGACTTTGATGTTTGCTTATTGATAACCATAACCAAAGCTTCATTGTCTATGCGGAGTAAAACTTTCCTATGCTGCAACTTTCCAGCCCATAAGCACAGGCTAAGAATCACAGGGGCCATTTCTAAAAATGTGATATCTTTTATAACCGAACCCCATTGTTGAGGCCATTGAAAAAACAGCCACATCAAAGATCAAGGGAACCTGCACTGTCTGAGAATAATTGTATAACGTTGCTGTCTAACCATGAGTCCGGAGGGATATGCGTTACACCATTAATTTTTTCTAAAAAAATAAGCTACATATCTAAATCGAGCTTAATTGCCTCTGTCATACGTAATCTATGATGTGGATGTTTTGCACTGACCATCGTATTATAGCACCTACGTAAAACAGTCCTCCCTGACCTTATAGCCTGACAGAAAAATGACAATTTTCCAAACAGCGACTGAAATTCCCTTAACGTAAACTTCCTTCTCTGAAGTACCTGCATTATAGCTACCCGCAACTCCTCAACCTTAAGCAATGGGATCCGTACAATCATATAAACCAAATCCAACTCTAAGCCTTAAAAGATTAACCTGTTACAAGGACCAACTGATTAATCATCCGCAATAGGAACCCACAGCAAGCTACACACCTGTGTGAATGTACCAAAAAGATCACTACAATGCCCCGTAATGTCAGCCCCCCGCAAAATAAAGTCATCTAAGTAATGATCCAAGGAGTCCCTTTTTGCAAAATAAGTAACTAACTACTGCAAGAATGTAGCAAACTTTTCAAACAGTGCACAAGATACTTTGCAACCCATAGAAACAAATGTATCTATGTAAATATTACCATCATTATCCTTCAAGCCTAACAAACAGAAGTTGTCTGGACAAATAGGTTTCAGCCGAAATGCTGATTTTATGTCACGTTTGGCCATTTCGGTGTTAAAACCAAGCTTAACAATCCTATCCACCACTGTATAAAATGAGGTATTATTTACACTACTAAGACCATCAAATTCCATCATTAACAATACCTCCTTTTGGACAAGACAAATGTGTAATAAGCCGCCATGATTCATCCGATTTTGGAACAAGGCCAACAGGCGAAATTTTTTAATTTTCTATTGGAGAATACTTAAACGGGCCCGCAAATCTACCAACCGCCACCTCACTGTTTATTTTTTGCTTTAAAATATGTGAACGTAAACGCGCTTACTTCAAATAACATGCATCCGTTGAAACCCTTGGCCCGTTAAACACAAGACGAAAGCCTTTCAAAATCCCTCTTTAAGTATTAGGTATAATTCCCCCCGATTAAATTATCCCTGCTATTTTTATAAGGCGGTGTAAACCTTACGTCATCCCGATCAAATTATCCCTAGTATTTTATAGAGCAGAACCGAACAGGACATTCGGCACTCCAATAACGATCGGTTATCGATTAACGATAACCGCTATAATTTTTCAAATACGAATGTGAAAAACGAAACACATTTCAATCATAATTATGATATACGAATATAATATTGACTATTTGGAAAAAAAAAGTTTAATGTTTCAGCGACCAATATCTAATTTTATTTGCAAATCGACATTTGCATAGTGGGTATAATTTGATTTCACCAATCACCGTTTGTTAAAACCCATTTCATTAAATCAAACCCATGACTTGTTGGGTAGGTCGTGTTTATACATATTTGTTCTTTAAGCACACGTGCACGTACAGATAAGGGCACTGTAAAGTTGGACCTACTTGAAAGCTATCGGGTCAATATCTTGTTAATAAAGTAACAAATAATTATGAAATGGTTTGTTGTACATTGCGTAAATAATATTTGGTAAATCATTGTTATTTAGATACGTCAGAGGTATTATCACTTCACATGGCGTTGACGTCAGCATCGGATACAATGTGCAATACATCAGTTTATCAGCATATGTCGAACCATATGTGTCAGTTTCAATAAAAAAAAAGTGTTCGACCATTAGCGATAAAATAATATTTGTGTGTAGCTAATGAGTCAGTATTAGTCTCTTTACTATTCACGCAAGAAAGCTAGCACCATTCATGGACACATTCAATACTACAGCAACAATAATACTTATAACATGTATTAGCATATAAGCATTTTACATGCTTTTTGGCCATAGATAGTATTACGTTCATTAATAGATCTAATATATGTTTGATTATCTAACAGGTCCCGTATTTGATCGGCGTCTTAAATATATAGTTGTCTATGTTTCAATTGGCATTTGTATTTGAGGTTTGCATTAAACTATCGAACTTATTTATTAATGGCCATTTGTTTTCTTAATATAGAATGCACAAACATGAAAATGGTATTAGGTGTATACAACATTAGGATAACACATTGTGCACTTTCTTTCCTTGAACGAAATGTTGTCATATAGCGTCCTCTTTCCATTGTTCTCATCTATGTGATGATATACGAGCCCGTGTGAGTGAAACAATATGTTTTTATTATTGTTAAGATCAAGGTAGGGTTCTTCATTGAACAAGGGTTAAAACCGACAGTATGTAATGAGTCTAGGTTAAATATTTATTTCACTGTAACAGCTTTGTTTGAAATTATCAAACAAACGATGTTTTATAAGGTAGTAAATATTTAATTGATCCGCTTGTTTCATGAACATTGCTTGTTCTGTCCAAATATTGCTCAATCCGAGTTCATCGAGTATATTTATTATGTGATGTGCTCATGATAAGCTTTTGTGATCGCCTTTTGTCCGTCGTCTTCCGTCGTGCCTCGTCCGTCGTGCGTCGTCAACATTGACATTGTTAACACTCTAAAGGCCACCTTTATTGTCCAATCTTCATGAAACTTGGTAACAACATTTGTACCAATGATCTCTTGGACGAGTTCAAAACGGGGGTGAGTCTGCAACAGTGTGATGCATTTTATGGGGGAATACGGTGAAAGATGATGGCTTTTGTTGAAATTTTACTGCCGAAACCTTGTTTGCTGCCGGTGTCTAGATTTGGTCGAGATGCATTTGTTGAGCAGTAATTTGGCACGTCTTTTTTATAGCAAGTTTTGGAAGCGGATATTTTCATATTTAAATTGATACCGGACTTGTCTAAGCTGATATCTAGAAAAGAGAAGTCACTTGCTTTACAAGTTGGCCATTTTAAAATGGGAACCTATGGAAATGAGATTTAATGTAAAAAAACGCGAAATCATGATTGTATATGGGATGGGGTGTTTGGGGTTCGAGTTCTTAAATGACAGATTTAAGTCATCTTAAAAATAGATTCATCCGTTTCTTCGTAATAACTCAACAACTGAATATTTGAAAGTCGGTTGAAGTTATCGTAATCCGAATATAAAAGCATGCATTTACATTTAGGTATTGGACGCAAGACATAGGAACTTTACATTTATGTCTTTTTCTTGTATCATATTTTAAGGCAAATAATAGCTTGTGTGGTTTGATGCCTACAAACCGGTCTGAATCTGCAATGTTTTGTATTGACGATTTCAGTGGATTGTTTCAATTGTGTTTGTGTTTATTTTATGTGTATTTTTAATGTATTTTTGTATTTATTAATTTTAACTTGATATGTGTACCAGGTAACTACCAGTTAACTATAAATAACGCAAGTAGATTGATCATCATCGTCACGTGGTAGACCCATGAATGCAAATTGTGCATGCGTAATGAATTGTATATATTTTATTTATAAAATGATCAGTCTACTTGTGTTATTTATAGTGTGTATATCGTTATGTCACCTATTTTCGCGATGTACTTTCGATTTCACATTGCGCGTTTTATTTCCGAATATACTGAAAATATGCACTTTTTTCAAGTAATGTTATATTCCAATCGTGATATTTTAATCAATATAAACTAATAATTGTAAAACATACGGTATTTTAGAACTTTTACTTTTTCGTCATTTGGGGTTGACAGTCCTTTTAAGTGTGCAATCAATACATTACCTCGCATAGTTAGTTTTAGAGTTCAGGAGTAACAGTAGAGTTAACAAATACATTATTGTTATTAGTGGGACACATCTCTGGGAATCATTTGGTTGTGTTCAAATTCTGCTGAAACGCACAAGATGGAGCATGCAAAGTGTGATGCAATTGATGCATGTGGTAAAATGAAATATGAGGACTATAACTAAAACCAGGCTAAAGGCAAAACAAACAAAAAGTAAAACCTTCTGTCTTTGGAAAGGTCTATTGTGCGTTTATAGCTATACATTAGTGTTAACAACATCAATTTGATGAAGAATTTATTTAGTTAACACAACATTAATATGGTTAATTGATACATGGAATTAAATTTATTTACATTATTAAACAGCAAAAAATGTGTTTGTGTTAATGTAATTTTCTGTAGCTAGGAAGATTATGTTCACATATTGTGGTGAAAGGATCTGTTTATAAGAGCATTAATATGTAAAGACTACTAGTGTTTAAGATATCAGTTAGTTTTTTGAAGTGTGTGAAATCCTGTAGTTTAATATCTAAGTGCTTTCATACCCTGGAAGTTGACTCAAGTAGTACACAAACTATTATATTGATTCATATGAAAGTTTACGTTCATGTATTGTCATAAACTTTGGCGTTGACTTTTACAGGACTAGGAAAAGACTTGTAAACCGTAGCAAAAATAAATGCAACATATTGTTGTTATTACCAAATACACATGTCTTTCAACGAATATGTACATAAACAATCTGAATCTTTTATCCCATTTGCTAAAGCAATACTGCCATTTTGATATAAAATATTGAATAACACTCATGTGGTTGTACTGGATATATTTTCAGTGACGTATTTGAAGCTTGAGAATCTGGTATCTCGGTTCCGGCGACCGTGCGTGGTGGACATCAAGATGGGTAAGAAGACGTATGACCCAGAGGCGGGGCCAGCCAAGATTGCAAGGCAGATGACCAAGTTCCCAAATGTGGAGAAGTTTGGCTTCCAGTTCGCAGGCATGCAGGTCAGTATTGCCACCTACACATCACACACAGAAGACACATAGCAAACGCATTGCCGACCCACGTCAGACACATGCAGACCCATATCAGACACTACAGACACATGATCGACATGAGGACGACACATTGTCGATACACAGCAGACATATGACTAACACACGGACACACACAAGAGACACACAGCATACATTGTATACATGTCAGACATACAACAAACATACGATCTTCATACGGAAAACATGTGATCGACACATGTCAGACACACAGCAGACACACAATTGTACACAGGACACACATGACTGACTCACGACAGACAAACAGCAGTAGACACATCACTGACACACGAAGACACATGACCGAAAAACAACAAAAAATGTTAGACACAGACATGTAGACACATGACTAACACACGGCATCCACATGACCCACATACAACTGTAATATTGCAGATAAACGACGGACACAGGTTAGACTTCTGTCAGAAACACAGAAGACACATGACAAACACACAGCAGATATATGGCCGAAACCAACTCTCTAAAAGAGCAGGAGCATACGGAAAAAGGTTAGCACGGTGAAGTCGAATACCATGATGAACACACATCACGATGGACGGCGAGCAGCTAGAAAAGGCGAAATGGGCGGAGCGCAGAGTAACAGGTCTTAAACTGCAGAGTCATTATTGAAAAACCCATACACCATTAACGTGAGTTCTTCCACAACTTCATCGCCTCTATGAAAGCTTACGACCGCTTGTGGCATTATGGCATATGGTTCTAAGAGGGCTCAACATTGATGCAATTCTGGTACAACTTTTTCAAGATATGTCAATAGACAGATGGTTGACTTATTAAGGACATCAGTGGGCGTCCATCAAGGAGATGGAGAAGGAAATGCAGGAGAGTCTCGATATACTTCGGTGGTAGACCCATCTCTAACTCATGATTCGCTGGTCACATTAACGTCATGGGTTTCACCATCAATGAACTCCAATACCACACTAAAAGAGTGAAACATCGGAAGCATACGGGATGGAAGTCGGAACGTAAAATTCAAAGACCATGGTGAAGAGCTCGAACAACACCAGCGCAGACATCACATGAACGGCAAAAGGCCGGAAGAGGTGACCAGCTTCAAGTAAATGCGAGTAACCCTGTCCAATGATGGCACCCTTACCTCTGAGATCCGAAAAAGGATTGCCATGGCGACCGCAGCGATGGCCACACTGAGCAGTTTGTGGACAAGCAGCTCCATGTTTAAACAATCTGGAAGCTCATGCGGACACAGAGCGCAGTATACAGGCATTTAAACAAAAATTATCTAAGGAATGTTCCGCATCGCCTACATGTAGCACAATATTTCTGCTGTGTTACTAAGTATTCAACGCATTATTAATATTTATGGCATTTTTAAAAGTTATAACTAAATGTGGGTGAATAATTGTAATCCAGTCTTGTCCGTGTACTGATATTAAAAGAAACTATTTATGACTAAAAATATAAGTGATTTATTACTGAACATAAATGTGATATGTGGCTATAACATTGGAAAATGTCTTTGATGAAAATCTACTAATGGAATTCACAGAAAGGAACATGTACCTGTATGGTAATGAACATTGGTTACAAATCAGAATCAGCCTTCAACCTACATGTCAACAATACATATAGTCTTAAAGGCCTACACGTCTGTAATCTAATTGTTTAACTTTTTTTGTTCAGACGTATGATCCTTGTGAGGAAAGGATGAAGATTTACGATAAGTTTTTCTGCCGCAGTCTTGGCGAAAACGGGGATATACGGAAAGTTCGGTTCACTTCACCCAAAGTTATAGAATGTACTCCAGTAAATTGAGCAATAGATAAAGACACAATGTTACATTGTTTAACCTTGATATTGAGTTTATTATACTCCCTATACTCCCCCTCGGAGCATATAATTGCCGCCTTTTCCGTCCATCCAAATCTAATATTGATGGAATACCGTTTTAGCAAGTTTAAAATAAAATTAGAATAAATGTTTCTGATTTACTGGATGTCTGTCCTGCATCTGTCACTCATGCCGTACACTTATCTGAATTACTAATGATCTGAAGTGTTGACACTTGACATGCTAATCCATGTCAGTGTTTTCGGTAGGTATTTCCATTATTATTAATACGACGTATTGCCACTTTTTGTTTCCGGGCACGATCTAATTATCTGATTTTTAATAAACTTTAAATGCTGCATCCATATAATAATATATAATGGAAACAAACACATCGTGTATAAATAATAAGTTTTGTTTACATTTTCTCTTGGAAACTAACTATTCACATTGTATGATACATAATCTGAAACATTGAATGTACATGTATATGTTTTCATGTTGTTCTGCTCCAATAACCTTTAAGGGTATACTTGCCAGGTTGAGTAATAGTGTTACATGTTCTAACGAATTGTATGCTTATGTGTCAGAAAGCATGAACTCATTATCCACATTGGGTGGAACGTTATTTGCCGTCTACTTTTGAAGTGTGTACATGTGCATACTATCATATTGTTTTGCTCTAATGATTTGTTCAGGGAGTAATTGGCCCTTGATTTCGTTTCAACACAAATAAGCAATCCATCTATATAGTTCATCATCAGTTTCACAGATATTCTTGTTTAATAACAATTTGCGTACCAAAGGTAAATTTGTAATGAATTTAAAAAATGTAGTTTTACAAGTGATTATTTCATGGGTATTTGAAGTGCATTTGTTTATTACAGGGTTAGGAACATTCTTCAATATCAAGCATTGCTTAAGAAAGGACGTTATACGAGTGATGTTAAATAAGCTTCTAGAAATCGAACACTGGTTTGTGAAAACCAAAAAATGTTTTCATTTTATGAAGTTCGTTGCAACTCATATCTGAAGGTGACGTGCGACAGACTGACTATTTCGTACAGTGTGCCCAGTGTGTATCTAGCAGGAGGTCACAGCACACCGTAGCTTCAGATGCGGCCGACAACGTGTGCTCTGAGGCCACAGACAGTACCGACAACACGATATCGGACACCCTTTTCTCTGACGTGGACGCGTCCTCGTCTGGCCAGACAGAAATCTGTTCCTTGACTTCCTCCGGCAGTAGTATCTCTATAAAAACCGTATCCACTGAGGACACTTCCTCTATCGCCTCACAGGGCGGCGGCCTGGCAGAGGTGAACATGATTGATTTCACACATGTGTTTGATGTCACCGAGCGCGATGGCAACTACCTGTATGAATTGCAGAGCCGGATCATGTACATGCGGCAGCTGCTAACAATGGACTCCTAGTGGGGCCACAGTAGAGCAAAGCCATTAACATCTATAAAATAGTTGTAACCTAAAGAATGTCACAATATCCCAATTTATTTGTTGTGGAGAAGACCTTATTAAAAAAACATTTTGTACATGGGACAACCTTTCCTCTTGTTATTTTCTTCCTTATAGATACAAGCCCCCTCTGTACTATATAAAGTTAAAAATTATGTAAACCTCACGAATAAATAAATACCTTACAGTTAACTCCTGTTGGTAGATATTTAGAATCCCTTTCATTGTATAACACCCTGTTAAAATGGTATTCCATCCAAAAATAGACAAACACGCAAAATAAAATGATTGTTCAAAATAATAAAGGCCTCTGGGTTAATACCCCCGCAAACAAAGTTAGAAGGAAGGTATACTTGTGTTACCATTTTCATGTTTGGGTCGTTGGTTATCTGTTGGTTGGGTGGTCCCTAAGCAGTTCATGTCATTCGAGCGTGTCCTCAAACGTTTGTTGATTGACATGGCACTTCATACACACGCAAACCACATCGCAGTTTTTAAGCTCAATGCAGTCATTTAACTTCTCAGGCAGAATTTACATATTCAAATCTTGTGACATCTGTGTCAAAGAAGTATGTTATGTTATTGTTTATCTTCCGTCACTTGCCTTCGTAAATGTGCGTTTGTATTCATTTCGTTCTGTTCTCCAATCTGTCTGTTATATTAACTAATAAGATAAACAATTAAATGTGCATACGAACAAACACATTTCTTTATCATATTTGAGCAATCCTTGATGCTTAACAATTGTTTCATCCTACATTTGTTACATGACTTAAGTTGAATCAAACAATAAATTATAATGACATAGGCAACTGGGCTCCGAATGATGCATTACGTTTATCTAAGCAGTATCATATCAACTGAAGTTTGCTGTTCTTATTAAAACAAAACAGAAGGATGAATATATTATGAAATGTGGATAACTGTACCATCTGGTTTCCCTGAGTTTCTGTCCATCTTATGCTGTTTACACACCATAAGGAAAGATAATGCGGTAATGAAAACTAGTTGTCATTACAGTTAAAAAATGTCATGTCTTATGAGTATTGTGTTGTTAGTATATAATATTACTCGGATGTTGCAGTGTTATTTTGTGCTAGTATTGTTTCCATGTGTATGCATGGTGACTAACTGTGTGATTAATGCGTTAATCCCCCGATGTTGTGCAATCACAAGGTTTTCGTTTACATATGTTTTTGTTTGATTCGACGTTATTTGAACTGGATTGTGTATCCCTTTATTCCATCCATAACAATAATAATTTGAATCCTTCTGAAAAAGCTTGAGTTTTACGTTATCGTTACGTGTCCACCAATACATTTTCCGCATGTCTGTTAACGCCGACCTTCGATTATTGATTAGTGGTGACTCGATTTTTACCAAGCAGATATCTTATCAAATTCCTGCCGTCTTGATCGATGATAATTTATTTCATAATTAATATAGAGAATAATTGTTGATTTGGGTGTCAGATCGTATATTATCTAGGTCATATATCACGTATTATCACGATTGAAAGTGTTTTTTTATATGACCGCAAATTAAATGATGCGAATACGATTTGATACTTAAATCATTAATTTTTCCTTTTTATGTCATGCTTTTATACGATGAAGATAATAACGTGAAACATACAATTGAGCGACGAAACATGTACTAGATGACGTCATTTGTTCACAAACATTTTCCGTACTAATGCAGGGGAATACTATGATGCAGTTTCTAGATCGTTTTCTCTTTATTGTATTAATTATTGTGTATATGCTTAGCAGTAAAGTGTCATACATACACTTGCGCTGAGTTTAAATATGTAATATCAAAGCCCATTCAGCTCTGGTCGACGGTGCTAACCGTTTACATATATAAGTTTTATTAACAAAAATGTTAGGTAAATAGATAGTGGCCTATTCTGGGGCGTAGGCATCCATAAACCCGGTTTAAACCCTCACGGATATCTTTACATTGACCGTTCCAAGGCGGCGACCCAAGTTTTATTAATTGGCGTTTATGGTTGTCGTGTGTTCTCTACTGTGAATTATTGTGAAGCAATCGATAAATTGTCGTAAAAAGTACTTTATTGTGATGGCAAGCATAATATCCTGCTGATGCGCTAAGGGGTTCACTTTGTATATTTTCCACGATTATTTTAATGTATCTGAATTGTATATTCATGTAACGTCTATCACCAGCAGCAATTGTTAACACCATATAATGTTTATTTTCTCAATTCCGAAATTTCTTTGAAACATTACTTTCAAGTACTGTTTGTGGTCTGGCACACTGACATAAAAACGTTAATACATTATTTCCTGTTGTCTTAATGATTTTAATGAAACATATTTTTCTCTAGTTTTTCCCAGTTTTATTTTTAATCCCTTATCGGCTATTGTAAAACGAGGACACACGTTAAGTGATGTATTTTTTCTAAATGTTCCCTGTAAAATACAGGCAATTGCTATACGTATTAGAAACCAAATTGCAAAATACGTAAGACTTTTGGAATTCATCAGATTTATGTAAGGGCGTTATTTTCAAATGATAATTCAAATCAATAATGATTACCCGGCATTACTTTTAAATCGTCATGAAATCAACACTCAGTCATAGTTGTTGTTGTTGTTTTGTAACTACATTTTACTTAGTAGCGCAGTTTGATTGCTATTCCCCTACATGTATAAACAATACAAATATAAATTAGGAGAAACTCAAGTTGCATCAAGGCTTAAGAGGTCATTTAATATATGGAGAGATATGACGAATAGCAAGACTAACACATACACAAAGTATAAATAAAACACATACAAAAATATATTATGATTTCCAACGAAACGTGGAAAAATGCGAACATGATGTATGAGTATATGTTTTATTTGCTTTAAACTTAACACACATTTAGCAGAACATGGCAACATACAGTGAAAATAATATATGGTTGTTTAAGGAACTTTTGCATAATAAACAAAACAAGAGTTTGTTCGTGTATTTAGATGTTAAACGTGAACAGTAATTTAGTATTGAAACAATAATAGCAATAAGACAGTCAAAACATAGATGAGCAATTATTTTTGGCAAAAATCCTGAGTACGAAAGTCACATACTCATACATTGAAAGCAATGCACAAGAAAACATTCTCGACGTAAGTGGTGAACTAAAAATAGACGTCTGGCTAACATTTATGCACATTGAATATATATTTTTAGTTTGGGACAGACTTTGGCTTAATCATAGTATAAATCAATATTTTCAGTTAAAGAGACGCTGTGGGTAAAAATGGTAGAACAATGGCCTTCGTAAGTGATTTGAGTGCGTGATACATCTTCTGATTTCTGAACTGCTGACTTACGTTTGGTTCAATTTTAATTTAAAAATGAACAATTCGAATCCTGTAATAAACAGGGAAAAAAAACACAAGACCCAACGAAAAAGACAAAGCAACGACAAAGTTGCTTTAAGAATATATTGTATCGATTAAATAACTTGAAGAGCTGTTCAGAACATAATATTCCATTTATGTTAAATATGTTTCATGTACAAAACGATCCATTCAAACAGAACATTAACATAATGAACACTTGAACATATAAACTATAACACTAATACAACTGTTAAATGTTTTAGTTAACATAACACTAATTAAATGAGATACGCCATTGCATAACCTTAAACTGTATCAATAAGAATAGGGGGAAGATCTGTTTGTATTTTGTTCTTCATCTTTGACGTGAAAGCATTGGTGTTAAAAAAGCCGACTTTCACGGGGCGTGTGACGCTTCCAAAAGTAACTGGTATTAAGATGTTTAAAAAAGAAACATGTTTTGTAGTTAAAACCCACTCATGATACCCTGGTCCTTAAATATGTAATTTAAATTGAAGGTTGAAAATTAGGTAATAATTTAAAAAAAANTTTGAGAAAACATCAGAAATTGGAATAAATAGCCAGATGTACTTTTTTTCCATACATATAAGTATCATACCAAGAGTATATGTGAAGTGATTTCATTGATCCATTAGCGTCCACAAAAACACATACACAACAAGTTAACATTAATAGAATATTTGGTACGTATAGCTGGTGAATAGATATCTTGTCAATTTCATAGATGCTTTAACTTCAAATATTACTAGTGCACGCTATTAATTGGGCTGATATATGATCTGTGTATTCTTAATAATTTTGGGCCTGATAGATGTGTATAAGAAGTATGAACAATATGAGGTCAGAGATATCGGTTCATCATATTGACCCTACTCTCTAATGTTTACGTGGAAATTGTCCTATACAGACCAATTTCAACGCCGTTTGTCTTTTCTTAAGACAATAATTATTACAACCGAAGTTACCATCAGTAGCATACACGCCGTTTACTTTCATATTAAGATATTTACTTGTAAAGAAAAATGACATTTGTTCTGTGTCTGGATATATATATATATATATATATTACCTGCTGCGTTTTGCAGATCGTCCATGTCAAATTCGGTAACCAGTGAATCAGGGTTGGACTCAAAATCGTGGTGAAACATCGGTTCAGCTCTACATCTTGATTTTCAAAACATAGTTATTGCTTTTATACATGTATCGGCATCGCATATTTTTTTACAATACGATCGTTATTTGAATACTGAACAATCATCACTTAATCGGCCTATGTAATAAAATATGTTATTCCTATGATAGGTTTATCTATAGGATAGAACTGTGATTTACATTTATTAATCGTATCTAATAAGCATAAATGACAAGTAAATAAGCTTAGGCATAGATATTAATATATTTATATTGATACATAATACACTTTTATACAGATAGATGGTTATTAAATTATACATATCATCATATCTGAATATAAGTTAAATTGGCTTTACGACTTGATTGTATCGCTATTTCATTGACAGGGTGTTTTCATTCTCTGAAAATTATGACTTTGCTCGACATAACGGCATTGTTTTGTTAATTACTATTACAAACGAAAATGAATTTGACGTGACGTAGTATTGTTTAAACAAACCTACAGTGTGTCCTAAATTGTATACTCTAATTATTTAGATATAATGTAATTCTGCCCTATTTGTTAACGAGTTGATGATGCCACTTACTCGATTTCTGCATAACCTGCATCTTGGTAATCTAGAAATACAAATGTTGTTTTGACTTAAATAATGTGTGTACAATTACAAACAGCTCGTAGCCGGATCACTATCAGGCGAAATATGTTTCGTTTATACGTCCGCTAGTCTTTTATAAAAGACAATGGGACAATCGACTATTGACAACAATATAAAAATACATTAAACGTAACAGGTTTAAAAGCTGCGCCATCGGCTCGGAAAGGTCAATCCAAGCATAGAGAGTTTAAATCTGTCTGGAGGTGAGAAAGCATCTTACACTCAGGAAATAAATAATCACGTAAAATGACAGTTGCACACTTGACTTGACAACATTGCAATTACTCAACAGACAACTATACACAAACAATTCATTCTGTAGTAAACGAGTATTTTAACTATTCGAGCGTATGTTTTTTAATTAATTGTTTACACATGGTCATCGCTAAGAGACCTGTTAATATGGGTACCGTGATGGTGCGAGATATCGGAGATTTCAGATATGTTTTGGAGATAACAATGTACATCTTAGTGTCTCATATGACGCACTGTACCTCGTTTAAACTTGTAAAGCAAAAACGCATTTGTTACCGATAGCACGTGACACAATTTGGCGGTTGGTGACCAGTCTGCTTTTATAAAATTGGACATGTTTGCTAGTTATATAATATGACACGACTGTTATTTATATTTGTGTTTGCCTATACATAAATTACAGACTGATGATCCGTGGACAACTGGAAAAATCCCATTGGTGCCAGAACTCAATGGTTGTATGTTCGATCACCCGCTCAACTAAAACTACCTTACTCGACTTTTGCACGAGACGGAAATCTACTTAAAACATGAATAAATACCATTTTGCTCTCCTTCCATGCTCGATACGCTGCCAATATCTTCGATGCCCGCCACGCTGTTAATTTCACTGTGAGCACCACGAGGAAGGAACCGACACGAGTCTGGTTGAGATCTGTTCATGGAAAACAATAAAGCCGACTTGAAACTAACATAGAATTACATTAATTTTCGACGTTTTAAAATGTTGTTCAGAAGAAATAACTAACAAGAACTGAATTTACATAATAAAATTGTCTAATGATCAGCATTTAAACGTTAATAAAAGAAAATGTGCAAATTATTGTAAATGTGGAATGATTAAACAGGTCGTAATCGCCATCATAAAGTTAATAATTATTGTGTGGACCGGTTTTATAAGGAAATATGATAATATGTATTTTAATATATGTATAGGATAAAACAATGCTATTTAAACCAGAATCTACTTTTTATTTTTCAGCAACCCTTTATGTATCTTAGCTTATTTAAGAAATCCAAGCATGTCGAACGAATCATTTTGATCACAAGAGAAATTGCAAATACACAAATAAGGCTAACACAAACCAAAACATGTATAAACAGAACTCTCGCCTATTTGTCTCAGCAGATGTTTTAGTATAAAAGTAATACTTACGGTTCAGCTAATGACTCTGGTTGGTCATCTATGGAACAATTCAATTATTATCGACATTAAATAATTAAGTAACAATTTGCAGATTCATTTACCAAACACGTCATCAAGTTTACGATATTATTATTTTGAGATAACAATTAAAAATATTAAATAAACGGTTACATGTGCATACCAAACGATGTCGCAAAATAAAACCGATAAAATACGTGATAAGAAACACAGAATTTCTTGTAATGAAAAGTCTAACACCGTTACAATTTGCTTTATGTATTCACATGAAAATAATGGAACTTCAAAAAGACATAATAATGAAATTGTTTTATATATTACAACCAGCTTGTCTTTCAATAAGGCTACTGCCAAATTGCCTTTCCATTTCGAAAATACATTCATGTCTACAGTTTAATTGATAGCTCTGATTTACAGCAGATATTTTAAACAATAACACACTTTACAGTTCGAACGTTTTGTGCCATTATTTAATTAATAATTCGTTTTATTTTACATGTACATTTACGAGAATGTAATAGAACTTGGCTAAATCAGTGAGCGTATCGTAAATTGACCTGTTTAAGTTTTAGTAATATAATTCAATAACAACAGGAAATAACACTTGAATATGTAATTGTTTACCACAATGAATACAAAGTTCTCTACGTACCAACTGATTTTGCGAATAGATAAGTGTTGTACACGTTCACGGATATTGATCCTCGCCTTGAAGTACACAATCAAATGTCCATCAATAAAAAGCAATGAATGTATTTACTTAACATGGATATTCTAATTTAAGTTATCTTAATATTGAATTATTAGTTATATGACCAGTTAATAAACGGATTCTGAATGCTCGATTAAGTGAACGGCGACACAGAACGCAAACTTATAAGGTGGTCGTTGACTTTTATTCTGGACATAGTAGATTTAATTCAATTTAGTCGTTAATTTGACAATATGCGATGAAGGCCAATACACTTTTCGAAAGAACAATTCATCCATAACTTATGGAATGATTTGTTTAAGGTATGTTGCTTAACTGCTGCCACAGTATACGGTAATAATTCAATACAATCTACGTTATAAACGAAAGCTATCAAAAACTCGTCAAATCACTTCTAAAAAGTGTTCACGCTGCTTTACATGTATATATCGCAGATTGTGCTATTCCTCACTTACAGGACTGTGGCTACAGTGCTTTATGTCAACAACAATACCTTTATGACTAACACAACAAGCTTTGTATATCAATAGTGTTGATTTGTTTCATTAAGCTGACTTTATTTTACCTAAACAGTCTACTAGTCACATGCATTTAATATGCCTTTGTTGAATATATCTCATTGTCAGCTAACTATACAGTTTTTTGGTTGTAAATGAGTAACGCAGCACGTGTTATGCTAAGAGGCTATGCTCATATTGTTTAATTTATGTCGCAGAATAAGGTTTAAATGGCGCCCTTTAAATGCTTCGCGTTGATAGCTTTCTTGTGGGTGCATGTATTGATATTATACTTACTTCTAGCGCGTGTTAAGCGATAGAGGATTCTTCTACAATGACAAACAGCAACAATAGGGACCCCAAGTAAAATAACCAACGCAACACAAATGAGAACAATGCCACTGTCCGAAGCTGAAAGTGAATAGATTTGTATTATTTCGACCAAATCAACAATAATTACTATTTCATGCTTGAACATGAACCAGACAACACTCGTGCGTTTCCAGGTGCTACCTAGGCATTGTTTGATAAAGCGCATGTTGTTCACGAGCAAAATGACGCCTCCAACGTCAGATCTCATCATCTAACAACATACCTATTTTAATTTATAAACTTGTTTTTATAAATTATTCTCAATAAGCATCAATTATTCTTTGTTTTGTGCACTCCGTACGTAGATACTACACACACATAATCTATGCATGTACATGTTAAATCCCACTAGGATGCTATACAATTTTATACTTAATCATACAACTATGTTTTTGACTACAATCTCCTTATTGTCTGAAAATATGTATTAAGAGTTGTAAAGGAAAGGGCTAATAATAAAATATATTCGAGCATTTTTGTAAACTTAATTATTACAATAATGTTAAACGTATTTTATCCAAACATTCAGTTTTTTGTATAATAGTAAGGTCAGTCACATTGAAAGGAATACCGTTGAGTGTTTTTTAAATGCTTATATCAATATTATATTACTGAAATCACTGTATAAATCAATTTATTTGTAAAAATAAACAACATCTGCAAACATAATTAAATAAAAACATCTTTATCAAATTTTACTTGTTGTTTGTTAGTTTCTGTCAATTTAAATTTCACTAGAAAATACTTACTCCGAAATGGGATGTATTTTGAACAAACCCTCTTAATTGTGGGTGTAAAAAAACTAATGCATATGACTATTTCATATAGTATTATACGATATGTTTTGATTCCGATAACACGTTTTAAGCGCATGCTCAATAGCAATAAGTCTTCCCTTTGGATGTTTTTTTTTTCTTTCAGAATTTGGCTTGTTTGGTTTCATTAAATATGTTTTATATTTGTGTACATTATTTGATTTGTTTTATTAATATTATTTGTGTTTTTTAAAGCATCATTTTTTGTATTTTTTAAATATATTGCATCTGCATGTATGTACTATTTTGATTTCAAACGCATTTATATAATTTAATATCGTTTGTTGGGTAACGTTTCGATGATTTAGTCCTTTTAAATGATATTAACTTTTTGTTATACCCTTGGACATACTAAGCAAAAGAAAAAAAAGTATACAAACCGCTTATTTCGCTACTAATGTTCACGATATTGCTTCCAGAAAGAAATCCATGTTTTAAAGAGGAGCATTTCTTTTTCGTTCGGCTGCACAGGGATTATACAATCAACTTTATCTTCTTTCAGACATGAACAGTTCGCTGTAACCGCTGATTTAGATTCGCACGTCTTATTGATGACTGATATTTCGACGATAGTAACAAAATCGTCTCTTACTGGATTTTTCCTTAAAAAGATTTAGGAGTTCAACTTGCCCGTCAGAAATAAAACACGACAGTTCGACAGCCCTTGAAGAAACGTGGCTGACGCTCATCTTCACGTTGGGCACTGTACCAGTTGGAAACACATGCGATTTCAATGTACGTTTAACTATATTCCTTGGAAAAAAATATGTTCAAATTAAATTAAAATCTTTAACATTTTAGAAAACGTTGCGTGCCAATCGTTTAGATTTAATATAAGTCTGTATGTAAATAATGCTATTACTTCATTGACAACTGTATATTTAGACAAGGTAAATTTCCATTCAAATTTCACAATAATTAAAAAACCATTCGGCAACAAAAAGACGCAATTGGTATTTATATTAAACGTGGAAGACAAAAACATCACTTGAAATGCACTACCAAATATAGAAGTTTAAATAATCTAATTATATGAAGATATAAATAATCATAAGAATACTTACGTGTACTGGCGGTATACTTTAGTATAAACACACTTACAACAGTCAATTGTAAACAGGACATTTTCCAGTAAATCGTATTTAAGTACATTTATAGTTGCCCAAGCAGAAGACAAAAGTACCAGCAATTCGAGAGGATTTGCCTTGTCAAAAAGAAATATGTCTAACATTAAAAAAACACACAAAGTTGTTATATGAGAGTTTTAAGTTGATGTTCTTCAAGAATGTAAAAATTGCAATCTATATTATTAATGAGCATGGAAGTTTAAGTAAATGGGTTTGTATGACTTTTTCTGTTCACAGAAAGGAACGCATGGTGATTGTATAAGTTGGACTGAAAATCATGTAACAATCAATGCATGGAGTTTGTCCTTACTGATCCTTAAAAAAGGAAAATATATACAAATGCGTTCGTAAAACCTAGTTTCCAAAATAAATTTAAATAGGCTTGTTGAGAGTTTGGCAAATAATCATTTTGTAAACAAAATGTCAAATGTTCAAATAAGAATGTATGTATTATATTCGAAGAAAAAAAATACAACTGACTAAGAAACCTGTTAAAATATATGTTTGTTTAAACTACGGACTAAATTCAAAAGCCATCGTGGTTTAGTGGTTGCGCTCTAGATGTTTGCTTTCAGAGGTCCCGAGATCGAATCCATGTGCTCATTTTTTGTTCAATCTTTGTCCAAGTTATAATAATTATTTTAAACTATTGCAGTTCTGTAAATTAAATCATTTGATGACTTTTTTCAAAAATACGAAAGTCGGTGGACAAGTGTTTTTAACACAAGTGTCCAAAAGATGTTTATGGGTGAAGAATCGATTGATATAAGGATAGTTTTACGCAACACTCAAAGTTGTTGTCCTCGGAATTTTGAATATCAAAATAATTAATACAGTTTTAAAAGAAGTCTGGCTGTTATTTATATGATAGCGTATTCTTTGAGTGGGCTCCTAACAAATATATGTTAATATGTATAACGTAAGAATTATGGTTTTGAGTATTTGATGCATCGTATGTAATCATGCCATTCTCCAATACAGTTTCTCATTAACTCATTCCCGCTTTCCATTTAAAATCAAATGTGGACAATGTTCCCTTTATTTCAGTGTCATGCCGTTTTTAGCTTACGTGTTTGTTAATTGAATTTGTATTTCGATAAATAGTTAAAAAGCGTTTGATATTACTTGCGTGACTTATGTATCTGGAAACAAGATACGCTTACAGGCTTACCGGCTATTTACGATTTTATCTTGAACAAACAAATCGCTGATGTTATCCCCGTAGTTTTGCGGTGGTGTATGCATTGAAGATATACTACACATCAGTTTGTTTAAATGAGTCGTCACTCAGTTCATCAGGAAACAAACATTTGAACTCGGTTCATATATACATGTTTATGTGTTTGTTTGTTAATATATGTGTGTAACGTATAAGTTGTGTCATTTTCGTTTTTTTTTTAAAGTATAAGAGTACAACAGTTTTACATCATCGTATATAGCTTTTTTTACAATAATTTTAGAAAAAAATACATAATTTTAATTTTCTTTTCTGCACTAAGAAATATTGTTATTTGGCACAAACAATCAACATCATTATTTTTCAACTTATAATTGTATATTTACATATTTTAAAGTCGTAGATAATTCACAATCGTCATGGTTTAGGTAATAACCCTTTTAAAGTATATTCGCCGAGTTAGAAAGTGTGTTTTTCTCTTCATTTAAACTTTCCTTGTAAAATAATTGTCCTTTGGTTTCGCGTGATGACTGTCCTTTTCCACTTCAGCGAAACTGTAGTTCAACGATATAGCTGGCATTGTGTGCGGTCAGAATTTAAGTTTCTGAAAGTATTACTTTCAAGCGTTTTAAAAATAGTTCTTTTTTAACACTTTCGTATTTCTGTTGCCCGAAAGTTGTAGTTTGTTTAAACGATTTCTTACTTAATTATTAGTAACACCGTCACTATCCGCTCGATGGAAACAATGACAGCGATACACGATATAATTGATATTTAATCTGCAATCGTGTTATAAAAACATCCTACATAATTAAGACTAAAACCCAATACAACTATCAGACCCATAATGGAACTACATGTATTTAATAGACTAAACATCTCAATCATATAAAAAGAGTGGGCACAATGATTGTAAAATATGTACAATTTTCAATAAAATACAACAACTGATATATAGATAGGATAAATCAAATCGATAAGTTATTTAAATTTAAGAAAAACGTTTAAATTAGTTCATTTGCGACCTGGGACTGACTAATCTAATAGGGTTTTAATAAGGGGTGAGAGTTATCCATATATAAAGGCAAACTATATTATAAAATATATGATAAATGAGTCAACACAAGTATAGAAATCTGCTAAAATAAGACAAAGCACACTGTCGAAATGATTTAACTAGGCATTGATGCAAACACATTTTAAAATGCTATCTTTTGTTTTACTTGAAGGAAAAATAAAAATGTGTTTAGATGAAAATCTACGCAAAATGTCTATAACAAAATTAATACGTCGCTTAAAGAGCGATGTTATTAAATATAATACATATACTTTGAATACTAAATATAAAATAACAGAAACATACAAAAATGTATTTGACATACTGAAAAATTATTATGTGGTCTTGTAAATAAGAACCAGCTGTCAAAACAAAACCACATTACATACAAGTTCAAATAAAAAATAAAAATACAACAAACGTTATTTTTACAAACAGTTTTATAATAAGTGTTTATCTCGCGATTATAACATAAATAAGATCAATTAAACTCGAAAATTCAGAGTGTTTTTTATTTCCTTTTTGAGTCAGACGCTTAAATACCCATTTCATACAGGTATATATTGATCAACGATGTTTACATGTTGTGTTACTCTTCGGGATTTTGTGTGGTTATTCTTTTGTATTTGTTTGTTTTTTTAACTGATTCGTTCTTTAACAAAAGTCATGGATCTAAAGCAACAATTCATTAAAACTGTTGCGATGCAAAAATTTAGATTGAACTAAAACGGACAATTAGAACTCCTCGTTTTATATAAAATATGTATATTCGACACTTGCATTGAACTATATAGTGCTCTTTGTAAGAAACTGGTTTAGTTTCTGAGGAGACTTAAACTATTTTTCGCATCGCGTTTTGGTGTCAGAGCTACATTTTGGCCTTCAATTACCTGGCCTGTATCATTTGCAAATCATAGTAGGTTGGCTTACTACACTTTGAATCGATAATTCTGGTAGCGACTGGGCACACCAGCCCGAGAATGTGTCAATCGAGGACTCAAACTTATTGATGGCGTATTCATTGTTGATTTTGTCGAAGTAGACGTGTGCCTCAGGAGTGGTTCTGCAGCAAAAGGCACGCTTTTTGATTGTGTTAAAATGTGTGTTTCATTGGTTTTGTACGTAGACTGCACTGGTGGTATCGCTGCTAAAGGGATACTGCGCGAGTCTAGTTGTATATCATCATACTGAAGAGTTATGGCTGTATCATCTTTTAATGTTACATCCTCAATATCAATTGTCGAAGAATCTTTCCTGAAATTAGAACAAAAATGTATTGTGATGTATCGGTCACTATCACTTAAATACGTTTCCATAAATTTATTTGTAAAAGAGTCATCTACAAAGCGTGCCCTTATAAATTGAACAACTAGAATGTTTAAAAAAAACGTATAAAGCATTAAATGGAATGATTATAAAAAAATAATACTACTAAATTATTCTAAGATTTCAACACTGTTGGATATAAACTTATGAAATGGAATATTTAATAATAAATCAATAATTATCAAATAACTTAACTAACCCAGTTTCTTCGTCTTCTGAATCTTTTCTGTTCGTACAACAAGCTGGATCAAAAATAATGAATGTATATGAAAATGAACCCCCGTATGTGTTTTGGCAGTGATATGAATGATATACTTTTTGAACGATGAAACATTCAACAAAATAAGCAAACAGTACGTCGTTCCTGAAACATCTTCAAAAATAGTTTTTTTAAAGTTATCAAGCGAATGTTAACGAGTGAAATTCAAGTTTAATTCTGCATATACCATACACGTTGTTAAAATCTGAAATGTGTGATAACTATGTATTCACTGCGTGTATTCACGTTGTTGTGATCGAACAGCGAATTACTATAATAAAATTATTGCAACTAGAACATATTCGTCAGTTTGACTTACAGAATAACGAATAATAGACCAGTCGAACAGTTATCAATTAAGCTATATCAAAAATAAGAAAATGTATCGGTAACTAGAACGGATTGGTGTGTTTGACCGATAAAATGACGAATACTCTAATTGTAGTTCATCAAACCTTCGTGACTTTTAACTATGTTGCCAGTGCCAACTTGCCATATATCTCTAATTGACATGAGTAAACACAATAAATTCATTAACCATGAACAATTATGAAGAGACTTATACTGACATATTCAACAATGTTCATGATACTTTTAATCATATATGATACTATTGATAGTATCATCAATAACGCTCTTAAACCTGTATTTTTGCCCGGTTTCTTTTTGTGCTCAAGTTTTACGTATTATATGATAGCGTTAGAAGGGTAATCTTTAATTAAACTAACGTACCTCTAATATGATCATTTTAGTAATGACACAAAAACTTACCTTTACTATTCACTCTGAATATAAAGTAGACAATGCAAGCAACTAACAACAATGTCTGCACTACAGCTAATATTAAGCCGATGGACGAGGAAGAACTTCCTAAAACATAAGAATGACATTTAGTTAGTGTTTGATATGACAAATGTGTGTGGTAATTGGTGTTGTTTGACATTGCTTATTAAAACAGCTTTTAATTATAATCATTTTATGTTTGAATGCAGTCCATCGACAATAAATACATATGTACTTAATTAATTACATGTCTGTTGAACACCTGCAATGAAAAAAATCGGATGGCACTTTATATTCTTTAAACATTTGATAGCCAATAAAGTATGAATCTGTTTACAAGGTAAGGACATAAATATATACAGTGTAGTATAACGCACAATGAAACTTTTGAAAATCTACAAGATTGAAATTCTCATTTTTTACCATTACTTTTATAACAGTACACTAACTATAAACATAAATTGATCAAAACTTGGAGCATCGTCTTTGGGTTTAAACTGGTTTGAGGGCTAGCCCTTCTGTAAAAATACAGAAAATTAATCACCATACAAACGCGCGTTTATAATGATTTAGGTCAAATGAAAGATAGTTTGTATATATGTGTCATCCACATAACAAAAAAGCTCAACTGCGAATAGCCTCTAGAGACTGAAAAATGACAACATTTAAGATATATACTGGGCTACACTCAACTTCATACCAAAAAGTAAGCTTGGGAAAATGTTTGCATGCTTTTGCACTGTATGTTCATTACTTTTTTTTAACTGTAATGGAGCATCTAACAGTACATAAACTTAACTGTTTTTCAACACTGTGTATTATCGATTAATAAATAATTACTAAAATGTAAAATAATGTTAAATATGTTGATTTGATTGATATTTTTACAAAATGTGATTTTTTTTTAATGTTCAGTATTTCACATCGATACGACGTTCAATCAAAACCATACAAGTAACACTGTGCTTCTAAATTAAAATGAATAATTAAAAGAGTGTAAAGGAATTATACACTTTTGTTTTTACAGGTTAAGAAGGCAGCAGAAAGGCAATAATAATCGTATTTTGGTCTAGATTTGTCCTTCTTATATCATGAAAACCTATGGCATACCTTCGACAATTGTACATGGTGCTGAACGCCTTGACGTGCCTAGATCATCTGCATCTACATCCACGGCAGCGGAATTCGTAGCATTGTACGTCTCGTAACAAGTGTACCTCCCGAAAGAATTTTCACTGACGTCTATTATAAAAAGTACTCCACCAACATCGGATTTTGATATTGCGTATCTTTGTTGCAGGATTTTGTCACTAAAGTAACAACTGTTAATATTTGTACTGCAAGCTGCTATTGTATGTGTTTTGTTTGATAGTTTGCTCGTGAATTTAAAGGATATGTCGCCGTTTAAAGAACATTCTATTGGTAGATGAACGTCCCCTTTCTTTTTGTTTAAAACAACTTCTAGAGACGGTTGTATTACCACTGCAAAAATAAGGAAACGTGGTTGTATTTTATGAAGTAGTAAAAACACGTTTGTTGTTGAGATGCAATACACACCGGTTTAAAAAGATTGATGGAAAAATTACATATACACTTACTTTTAATCTGTTTTTTATAAATATTCGTCCTTGCGATATTCAATGTATTCATAGATAAGAGAAGGCTGATTATACCCTCTTATGGGCCTGCTTTGCGATAAAGCTTTTTTTGTTTAGGTACACGTAATGTTTTTTTCCGCAGATCAATTGTACACGTTTAACTAAAAAATATCTAAAAATGGAGTGTCTGTAAGTAAAGATCTGTTCAACTGTAGATTTAAACGAAGTAGATAAGAGCCACTTTACCACGTTATGTTTAGGATTTCAATTTATTTATTATACTCTACCAGCTCAATAGAATACAGGGCGACTACGTACATGGGTAAAGTTGTTCTTAACATAAATTACAAAATCGAAATTTCAGGTTGATTCATAATACAGTATACATGTGAATTGTAACGTTTTGAAAGCAAATATTAATATTAAATGAAACTGATATTATTTCGAAGAACAAAACATTATAACATCATACTAAAATCATACTTGCAAGCCATGGAATGATGGAAAACCATATCTGCAGAGACATGTCCTGAAAATGCATAATATGTATAGCTAGTATAAAACGTCATGTCGTTGTTGTATAATAGAAAGTATATGCGTGGATTTATTGTTTGTCTAAGGAAGATGCAACGTAACGACCGTTAATGTTTATTTCATTTTTCTTAAACTGAATGTTACCGATAAATTGAACAAATCAGTAAAGCTAAGTTCTTTCTTAAGCACTGATCGTGATTTTTTAAATTATTAGTAGCAATAAATATATTTACCTTTACTATGGGAAAAGTGCGAAACGGTAAATTGTTTTATTTTGGAATATATCTACATATAGATCATGCTTATGATACCGTTGAATGAATAGAAATGTAATGACTAAATTTTAACCTGAGTAGCACAGCTACAACTTTATGAGAAACGATGAATTAAGTAAGCACAAATTTCATCGAAATTGACAAGATTTCAGAACCCAGCATCATATAGTACATTTTACAGATCATCCTTATACACCTCATAAAGAAGCCTTACTACAAAGTGTACAATACCCGATTAAGTTTGAAGCGATATAGTTCTTTCTTAGTATTTATGTTACAAATACAACTGCGAAAAGCTTGGCTTAGCATGAACTTTATGAATCTTGAAAACAATTTACAACACACATAGTTTATAAAGAACATACCTTTTAAAAACAATTACGTATGCTTTAATTAATTATCGTTATGTCTAAACACACGCGCATGAAGAATTTCAATTTAATAACACCACCTATCGAATGATTAACAATCTGCCTTTGTATTGTCATTCAATAGTAAATCGATACTCTACATGAATACTCGATCTCTCTCCGTTGAATACACATTAACAATGGCGAAGTGCCGCAATTACAAACATTCATACGTTAAAGATAATATATTTTAAACAAGGTGTATTGCTTGTGGAATTTTTCAATTTTCAGTCAACGTCTCCACATACCTGTTGTTTAGATTGCTGACATAGACAGTGACACTCGCAAACTCTATTAGTATAAACTCTATTAGTATAAATTACGTACTTGATTTATGTATTAAATTTGTATTTAATTTCGTTGTATCACGAGATTCGCGGGTTTTATTATATTATAACACACGGTCTATCGAGGACGTAGTTCAGGATTTCACCGAGTTATTTAAAGCTACGGTAAAACCCATTTTCGGTAAGTCGATAAATTGTGCGAATTCTCGCACAACGAAACCAAAAAAGCAAAAATTGTTCAATTAGAAATGTTATGATAAAATAAATAATTTTAAAAGGCTAAACTATTTTTAAACCTTATTAATGTCACTGGCCTTACCTAACTTAATTCGAATTGCTTCTTAAATCAAAATTTAGTACCAGCTTATATAATATTGCCAAATGTATAAATAATGCCAAGAAATTAGAAATAGACACTAAATAATTTACTCTTTATATACTTGTTACTGTTATGAATCCACCACACTTTTCATTAACGACTTCTATATGTATTATGTTTCACTATTGTCTTTATTGTAAGCACTAAATTCTTTCTTGTATGTTTTGTTGACGATGTACTTCTCCATATCGATATTATCTATTGTGCTTTAATATTGTATAATGTTTAAGCAATACATTTGTCCATGGACTTGGATATCAAAACAGAAAATGTATTTAAAAAGAATTAATCGACTTAACTCAACTACAGTGCGCAAACTATTGTCTGTTGTTTAACTCACATTTAAAAGATTCGATAGGTTTTTTATCCGTAAAATATTTAAAAAAAACACCTGGATAACGAAAGTAGTTCATATGAACGTATGTTAACTTCCGTTCCGGCCGTCTGTATTTGGTAGGGTACTCGAACTTATTAATCCGGATAGTGAATGCAGCTCCCTGCCAACTTAATATGCCAGACCAGAGCTTAAGAATGAAAAATAGACTTAGAACCAAGAAACATAAGTCCAGCTTTTGAATATATACATTATACCGCTTGTGTTAATATCCTTAACAGAATGTTTGACATGAATAATGATGTAGATATAGGCCGTTAATGCCGAATTTGAATACAAATTAAAGCAATTCTTGAAGAATATTCTTTATTCTTAGACTTAAGTCTAAGAATTGTTTAGTGAACCGGGTCCTGGTTTCCAGCTAAGAATAGTAATACCCACCAATGCTTTATGGAATTTGATTTGTGTATATAGATCAAAACACTATATCTTTATATTAATCTTAGGAGCTTTCCCTAAAGCATTGTGTATCCACCCGTGGTCAAAAGTAGTGCCAATTTCTAAAGAGTTATTAAGAGACATGTCTTATGTTTGTATTCAATATCCTATATCTGTCATCAATATTGTGATGCCTTTCACGGGTGTGTTTTTATTGCATGGGGCGTTGTCGACATAAGGCTTCCGGAACACTGTTTTCTATCGCTATCTGCATTCAAAGGTGCATTTTCTTAGAAAGTGCGTGGCATATCTGTTTTATTGCAATTATTGGAAGACTACGAATGAGTCTGAAAAATGATTCAATGCTAGCACATTCTGAAATTAAGGAAAATATGTAGAAAGTTGGCAGTAATAATTGGACTATTTTGGAATAGGAATACGGTTTACTTATTTTAGTAAGTGGTTTAAACATTCCACCTAGTACAATTAAATACGTATATTTTTCATTTTCACATTCTGCGTTGTAAGGATTTTAATAAATACAAGCATAAACGTTTATTCAGTTAATTAGAAAAAAAACATGAGATATATCCATAAAGCATTTCAGAACATTCATTCAACAAAATTCAAACTCTTAAAAATGACTCTCAGTATGTTCATGCATATTTTCTTTTACAATATAACACATTCAAATCCGTTTTATTGCACACGATATTGTGATTTAAAAATTGAATCGACAAAGATAAAATAGGTATGTACAATTATTGAAAGTGATACATGTAGTAGTATTTTATTATCTCTAACAAGGTAGAAAATGGACTCGTATTTTAAAGCATAATTTGTGACTTATTTTTGTGTAAATATTTCAAAGTTTAATCGAATAACGAGGCGTTGATTAGTTTATCTTGTCACCCGATTTGGTGTACAATTATAAAGGGCGATTTAAAAAAAACAACACATCACGGACATTAAACAAAAATACAAAATGTACATTCCAAAATGCTCGGCAAGGTGCAATGTCAATAATTAAGGTGCACATATATTTTTGTTAACGTTATCAACTAATAAGGAATTTTGCGGCTGCCGTATACACAAAAAATACAAATTAATAGAATATGAAGAAAGATAGATTAATACGGTGTGTTATATTTGTATACATAGTACGCCTCGATGCACGTTTTATAAGTCGAGTTGTGTCTCTTTGACTACGTTATCCCTGCAAACAGTAGTTTATTAAAATCTCATTTCTGTACATACAATTGTATATATGATTTAAACATGAGTAATTTATTTAAAAAAAAATATATATAGTTTAGTTAAAATATATACAATAAAATGTACAAAACCACCCAATTTAAGCAAAAGACACTATGTACAGATTTATCGTGATATAAACATCATTAAAACATGTTAAAGGTACAGATAGATACAAGTTTAAAAGTTTCATAAATATAAATAGTTTAACGATGTATTTATATTGCAGGCCTTGGCAGTGTATATAAAAAAGGACACATTATACATTATTTGACACAATTGTTCTAAAGTATCCAACGATAAGAAACAAGGTTCAATATGCATAATATTAACAAACATATTTTTGCAAATTATGTCATGCAAGTTGTAGAACACATGTTCTTCATTTTCTATATATGTGAGACAGTGAAAGAAAGTCCGTTCTTGTAAGGGTACTTCCTAGTATCTGCCCCTGTTTCTATTCTTAGGGGCGCAACCCTTCATATAAAATTAGCTAGTACACTTCTGCTCACCCTTGACAAACAATAACATTTAAGATAGGGTTCAGTATCAAAACTTGTTTTAAATGTTTTGTAAGTTCTTAGCTTATTTCGTCCGCCTCTTGCGTTATTAACACATGTTTTCCAGTTGTTGTTATATTTTTCAAACATAATATTCACTACTTGATCGATTATACGTTTGCATGTAGAGGTTTGTATTAAATTGTCAGTATATATATTCCCTCGATGTCGTTTGATAACAATGTATTTTTTATGTCTATGTAAATATTTTTTAAACATTTGTGGTTACGATACGACCAAACGAAAACACGTTTGTTCAGTCGCGTGTTGCCCATGTTCATACAGCGGAAATAGTGTCCCATTATGTCACTTCCAATGACTTCATTGCGTAGACATTGCTTTTTAAGAATGTCCATGATGGTTTTGGCATATAATCGATTATGAGGCAATCAGCCATTGTTTCTACCTACTTCTCGGAAAAATATAGTCGGACGGTCGCGTTTATACGTTTGAATAGAGATTTATTAGGACGAATGGCTACATATGGTTTACTTCAGTTCAATATACCGACTTATACATAGTTTATAAGCAATGTAGGGCGAACACGTTTAGCTTAACTTGTGTATCCATGTTTTGTAGTCCGTGCCGTTTATGAGCCGCAAATCAAATTGTATATATCATATTTTCGTGTATATATGTGTATTTACGTCATGGATCTTCCAACAATAAATACTTGTTTTTAAGTTGTTCTAAGATTTCGTGTTAGATGCTACCTTATTCTATGTACGTGTGAAGTTGTCATGAATCTTCCAACAATACATACTTGTCTTCTAGTTGTTCTAAGATATCGTGTTAGATGCTACCTTATTCTAGTTGTTTGATAAGTGAGAATACTCTGATTTGTCATTCGATCTTGTTTGAAGAAGACTCTCATACCGGCCAGCTTGAGGTCTATAAATTAAAAATCAGTAAAAACGTATATGTATATTAGATGTATTTCTTTTAAAATTCAACTGAAACAATTATCTTGGTTTTGCATTACATAACATAGAAGACAATAAGAGAAAAACACTTAATTTTATAAGGAAATTGAATTTAGTTCCTGTATGATTCATTTAAGATGTTTTATCGAAAGTAAATTGTGTACATTGAGCAACTGTTATAAATAAACAATTATGCTATCAGGCACTTAAAAGACTAATTACCTGACCATTTATACTTACAAGTTTGTTTCGCCTTCCTGGTCATGGTCTATAATTTTCAAGAAGGTAAGTATACAATTAGAAATATAATATTATATAAACAATATAATTATAGTCTGTACATGTATAACCGTACACACACCCACTTGCCATGAAGACCGACCAATACGTTATATGATATTAACACATTTATAACATGTATTTTAACAACAAACATTAATGTGCGAAACTATAAATCGGTGAATATTTTTAATACATTCTATTACATCATATTAATCATATTATTATTACGGTGTCCTGAAAACAAAAATCTGACATAAGGTGCCATAACACCTTTCTAGTGTAATGTTCCATTTATTATATACGTACGGCAACATTTTATTTAAAATAGCAATCTCAAACTGTTTAATGTGAAGTTAACACCGCATTTCGCAGAATGACGATAAGTTTGTATTACAATAAAAAAGTAGTCAGACCACTAGTATGACATGGAGTTCTCGTATTCGGGTGTAAAATGAAGTGAGTGTTGTTGGCTAGAAAAAATTGGTATGTAATAAGTACCATTTTCTGCGAATGCTTCTGTATGTTGAAAGTCTGGTATTTCATCATATGAGTGCACATTGCTATCTCGCTGCTCAGACCCTGTGGCATCTTCTCTTGTCAGCTCGTCTCGTGAACGATGATAACTGTCAGCAATAGGCGACATAAAAAACATGTGTATGTGTTCATTTCGCTCCTCTATTGTGTGGTCTCTTCTTGGCATGGCTAACGACGATATATCAGTGTCGGCGACTTGATTTGCGCTGATATTGTAATGAAGCATAGGTCCGGTTATTTCTAAAAAAATAAGGTAAATGATGCGTGCCGACACATTTTATGTATCTGCTTGTTAGTAATTAATTTAAAAACTCGTGCATCTTATCAATTCATTTGTGTCTTTTACTCTCCTGTCTCCTTCTGAATAATTAATTTTCTCTTCTGCCATTAGAGATATGTAATGTATCATTTCAAGATAAGTATAAGTCTTTAATAGTTAACTATATGTTTGGTTTGATAATCTGATATATGTTTTCGGTAACTTCGAAACGAAACACGCGATCGTACACATGATACAGCCGTATCAAATGATGATAAAACACTAACATGTATGCTCATTTCGGTCTATTATTGTAAAATATACTTTTGTTAGATAATATTATAACATATTTCAAATCAAAATCAATTCATATTACGTTCCATACAACCTGTATGCCGGGGGCATTTCCTGAAGACGTAAATCAATAACGTGGCCGCAACGAGTACTACTGCCACCCCCGCGGTGCTGATGATTATGAACATTTGATTCACGCTCTCTGTATAGATTTTAAGGAACAGACCGTGGTTTATGTACGTGATATGAAAAATAAGTCAGTTACATCCCCTGAAAAAATTACTAGAAAAACGGGAACGTATAATTTGTTTACTCGGTTTATTTCGTTGATTCGATGTTGTACAGAGTGCACATTTAACTCATATATATCTTTATAAAAAAAATTATTGGGTTATGCGTTTGAATACAAGTTTTTTAATTTTTTATATAGTACAGCAACGAGCGTAAATTAACATTAATATAAAACATACACATTTTTGCTGACATATATCAATGAAATTCCACAACAAAATCGAGGATTCCAAATTGTTGAAACAATGTACAATTTGGTCTTACTTGGTCTTTGTCAATCATGGCAGATAAAAGGAAAGCCACATAGGTCTCTTATACCAACGCTACTACACTATGAAATAAAATAATATATTAACGGAGAATAATGAATTTTCATTCAGACACTTAAGGCCATTTTCAATATAATATATGAATAATACATACTTTGTGTGCTAAACAAAATAGCCATTCTGTAACCCATAGAGCACATGAATTAATTGGAACCGTTTCACGTCCTCTGAATATATGTTTACACTCTGGATGATTTTGGTGCATAGTGATACAGTATAATAAATAGTAAAACATAGTATAGTATAGTATAATTTGCAACCTTTATCAACTGGTTGAGGTGTTAATGTGTCCAACCGGTCATCTGACTTGTGTACAGACACAGTTGGTTTATTCGAAAATTCAGAAACCGACGGCACAGATGTTACTTCGGTGGTTCCTGTGCGACAAAGTTATAGTCTCTTAAAAACACCTATTTATTCATATATGTAAAATGTTATAAATATAGCTAGTAGATACACAAGAAGTGCTTTTATTTTAACGGCTATATTCTATCTTTTTTTTATCAAAACTAGTTCTCATCAAGTTAAGAACTTTGGAAATAACAATACAAATGATAATGTGTTAACAGTGTTGCTCCAATAATGTATATCGATCAATGTTCTTACTATCAATGTCCACTTGGACCGTTGTTTTTGTTTTCTTTGGTTGACCTGTAAGCTGAAAAGACACAGTTGGGTTTGTCGATCGGACATCATCGAACGTCTTCGTTTCGCTCGTTTCTTGGAGAAAATGAATATGTACGTAAAGTCAATATTACTAAACCAGTACGTAATTATACGAAAGTATTTATGAAATAATTATATAAAAATAGTTATTCATTAATCGATGGTAAAATGTACCAAACAAAGGTTCACCTTAAGAAAGTTGTAGTGACACAATAGTGCTTAATCAAGGAAACCCAACGACTATACAAATAGTTTTATATTGATTATATACAGTCAGTCTCACATTGTAATTGCGATTTATTGTCTTGTACACAGACAAATATTTCAAGTATCCACACTCTGACTTTTACTGTCAAAGTTAGTTGGAAGCTAGTAAGAAATAATGAGAATGAATTGTGATAGTATTATATAAATTAATCGCACATACCATAAGACGAAATCTGAATAATATTACTGTCAACTAGAAAACTATATGGCGTCAATATGGCGCATTTCCACAGGTCATTTTGTAAAATGGTCGCATCAGCTGTATTGGAGATATTGCATACCACTTGGATGAAGTCCTCACACACACATTGCACTGTGTTCATTTCTAATGCATGCTGTACCTTACATTCTTCATCTCCGTTTAATACCGATACTATAACGTTAAAATCATTGTTACTGCGTCTATAAAACTCCGTCAACATTGATGGAAAATTGCTTGATGTACATTAAAGTGCAAATTTAGATCCTGATAACAATTGTAGTTCAAAATGTGGTGACTGTGGTGCTGCAAATAAAATTAATTGGTTGTAAGCTTAAATAAAGTGTCACCAATTGCAAAAAATCCTGATGTGCAGACATTGAAGTAACACTTCGCAAAAGTGCGTTATGCAAAAACTTGTCCTACACATACGGAAAATATATATTGCTTTACATTACTTGAATAAAGATACACATATTTGTTATCACTTATGTCAACAATATATGAATATTTGAACACTTACAATTCTTATCAGTGGAAGCAATTGCAATCACTGTTAAAACACTGTTAACATATTCATATTTGTATTCATTAGCTTCTAACAAACACTAATCTATATGAATATGTGTTTTTTGTTTCAAATACAATTAAACGAATAACTTTGCGGATAGAGTGAGTCGAATGCGTGTTTTCATTATGTTCCTGGCTGCATTCATTCGTGCGAAAGGGAAAGATATAGTTTCATTGGATAAATTGTTACCATATTGTCGATTATCTTAGCTTATCTGTGGTTTGTGGTGATGGGCTTGACCATGTTTGAAACGCGAACTCATTCAGATATTTATCATCAATTATATACGTCTTTTAAAAACACTTAGTTTAATTTTATTTTATTTTGCAATATCTATCAGGCAGAAAACAACATATAACACTCTAATACACGGTTGGTGTTGACTCGCCCTACCGCTGGGAGTTTTCCAAAAGCCCTCTAAGCGTTACCTCTCCTTTGGTTTACACTATATTCACAAGTTATTTTTTGTTTTGCTGTTGTACTACTTGGAAACGTGTTTTTTAATGCAACTCTGTGTGGTTTTCTGCGTAATTGAACATGTTATGTTAACAGTAACAAATAAAGAATAGAATAAAGGAAATACTTTTCATCATATAAAATAACATTTAACTGTAATCGATTATCAGTACGATGTAATGGCGCAGGGATTTAAGGTCGATAGCGATATGCTCGGAACCAATTGTCGTGCCCGGTGACGTGTCAAATCCATGTCAGCTTGTGCTTCGTTAGAAAGTCATCAAGAGGGGTTATTGTAGGCCAACACGTGTTGTTGTAATGTTCCGAACGTACTTGTTGGTCTTGTGGCTCGTGAAGGAGATATGGAGCAGTTTTCGGAAACACTTGTGTATCCTGCAGTATTATTGCCGTTCATACTGTTGTCGGTACCGGTATTTTTCGTGATGTTTACCATAATGTTCGACTTCATCATGTTGACCTCCATCCCGTGCATTCCTGCTATTTCACAGAGTCTGTTAATGATGTATTGGAGTTCACTGCGGGTGCAACCCATGAGGTCAATATCATCAGCGGATCTCAAGTTGGAAATAGGTCTGCCATGGGACATGTGGTGGTATTGGATTATCTTCTCAATGAAAAGGTTAAACAGGACGGAGGAGAGAAGACATCACCGAAGGTTGCCAACTGATGTCCAGAAAAAAGTCACCTCATGGCCATTGAGTATTACTGTTCTGCAGATTTCCAAAGAGTTCTTGAATGACTTGCACCAGCCCTTCGTCATTTAAATTCTCTCTGCACTTACCACTGACCATCATGCCACACGCTGTCGAAAGCTTTCTTAAAGTCGATAAAGTTGTGTAAAAACTCACGTTGGTGTTGCAGGATGACTCTACAGTTGAAGATCTGTTCCACTGTGCTCCTTTCAGCGCTGATCAAACATGTTCTTCCGCCAGCACATCTTCGGCCTTACTTTTCAATTAGTTGAGGATGATGCGTAGCATGACTTTGCTGGGATGGCTTTAGAGACTGACGGTTATTCTCGAACAGCTTGAGATTGCCCTTTTTCGGTATGGGGATGTCCCAGATCTCCCTCCCTCTCTCTGTCTCTCTCTCTCTGTCTCTCTCTCTCTGTCTCTCTCTCTCTGTCTCTCTCTCTCTCTCTCTCTCTCTCTCTCTCTCTCTCTCTCTCTCTCTCTCTCTCTCTCTCTCTCTCTCTCTCTCTCTCTCTCTCTCTCTCTCTCTCTCTCTCTCTCTCTCTCTCTCTCTCTCTCTCTCTCTCTCTCTCTCTCTCTCTCTCTCTCTCTCTCTCTCTCTCTCTCTCTCTCTCTCTCTCTCTCTCTCTCTCTCTCTCTCTCTCTCTCTCTCTCTCTCTCTCTCTCTCTCTCTCTCTCTCTCTCTCTCTCTCTCTCTCTCTCTCTCTCTCTCTCTCTCTCTCTCTCTCTCTCTCTCTCTCTCTCTCTCTCTCTCTCTCTCTCTCTCTCTCTCTCTCTCTCTCTCTCTCTCTCTCTCTCTCTCTCTCTCTCTCTCTCTCTCTCTCTCTCTCTCTCTCTCTCTCTCTCTCTCTCTCTCTCTCTCTCTCTCTCTCTCTCTCTCTCTCTCTCTCTCTCTCTCTCTCTCTCTCTCTCTCTCTCTCTCTCTCTCTCTCTCTCTCTCTCTCTCTCTCTCTCTCTCTCTCTCTCTCTCTCTCTCTCTCTCTCTCTCTCTCTCTCTCTCTCTCTCTCTCTCTCTCTCTCTCTCTCTCTCTCTCTCTCTCTCTCTCTCTCTCTCTCTCTCTCTCTCTCTCTCTCTCTCTCTCTCTCTCTCTCTCTCTCTCTCTCTCTCTCTCTCTCTCTCTCTCTCTCTCTCTCTCTCTCTCTCTCTCTCTCTCTCTCTCTCTCTCTCTCTCTCTCTCTCTCTCTCTCTCTCTCTCTCTCTCTCTCTCTCTCTCTCTCTCTCTCTCTCTCTCTCTCTCTCTCTCTCTCTCTCTCTCTCTCTCTCTCTCTCTCTCTCTCTCTCTCTCTCTCTCTCTCTCTCTCTCTCTCTCTCTCTCTCTCTCTCTCTCTCTCTCTCTCTCTCTCTCTCTCTCTCTCTCTCTCTCTCTCTCTCTCTCTCTCTCTCTCTCTCTCTCTCTCTCTCTCTCTCTCTCTCTCTCTCTCTCTCTCTCTCTCTCTCTCTCTCTCTCTCTCTCTCTCTCTCTCTCTCTCTCTCTCTCTCTCTCTCTCTCTCTCTCTCTCTCTCTCTCTCTCTCTCTCTCTCTCTCTCTCTCTCTCTCTCTCTCTCTCTCTCTCTCTCTCTCTCTCTCTCTCTCTCTCTCTCTCTCTCTCTCTCTCTCTCTCTCTCTCTCTCTCTCTCTCTCTCTCTCTCTCTCTCTCTCTCTCTCTCTCTCTCTCTCTCTCTCTCTCTCTCTCTCTCTCTNATATATTGATCTTGCGGTGGTGTTTGCATAGAAGATATCACATCAGTTTGTTTAATTGTGTCGTCATAAAGTTCATCAGAAAACAAACATTTGAATTACGGTTCATATATATATGTGTGTTTGTTTGTTAATATATGTTTGTAACGTACTATTTGTGTCATTTTCGGTTTAAAAAAAAAAGTAGAACAAGTTAACATCATCGTATATAGCTTTTTTACAACAATTTTCAAAAATATATCAAAATTTAAAATTTCTTTTTTTGCACTAAGAAATATTGTTATTTGGCAAAAACAATCAACATCATTATTTTTAAACCTAATTGTTGCAAATGTTAAAGTCGTAGATAATCATTATTAAAAATCGTTAAGGTTTGGTTATTACCCCTTTAAAGCATATTTCCCTAGTAAGAAACGTTTCTTTTTTCATTTAAATAATTTCCTTGTTAAATAATTGACCTTTCTGTTTCGATGGATTATTGTTTCTTTGCACTTAAGCGGAAACTTTTTTACTTCAACGGCATAGCTGGCATTGTGTGCGGCCTGGATATACGTTTCCGAAAGTACTACTTTCAAACGTTTTAAAAAATAGTTCTATTTGAATACGTTGGTCTTTATGTATCCCTAAATCTTCAGTTTGTCTTTCTTTTATTGGGTCGGGTTATCAAAGCAATATGTTTTTTTTAAGAATGCCCAAGTGTATTTGAAGCTATCACTATGTTTTATTTAAACCATTTACCAACGAAGTTGCTTTAAGTTAATAATATAATATAAGATGTATACATTTAACTCGATGCCGGTAGCTGCATAAAACATGTTCAAGAAGAATTTAATATTACATTACTAGAGTTCTGCTGTATTTATTGCACGTTCAATATAAATTGAAACATGGAATACAATACAAGTATTTGTAGCGTAAACATGGCAAGTTATACAATTATACAACGCAGAAGTGTTAATAATCAACACATATTCAAAACAAATGTTCCGATATTAATTGATCTTAAAATAAATAAATAGTTTCATACATGTATTCGTGTGATTGCATACCTGAGTAAATAAGCACGTATTGAGAACGGAAATATTGATTGAACCGCAATGACTGGATAAGTTCAGGATGTCTTTATTTTGTTATTTAAAAAATGCGAAATTACAGTAAAAATGTCGATTTGCGCTAGGCATCTTCTTATGTGACGTGTACTTCGTAGCGCTAGTGAAACGATACATTAGCTACCAATTCAAGTTTTCGAGTAAACAGCGTTCGAAAATTAAAATAGGATGTTAAAGAATAGACATAGAACAAAATATTAAGCGGACATGATCTATTTGATAATCATTTTTGTTTTCTCTGTGATATTAAATTGTGAACCTCTTTATGATTACGATTCTTTTGAAATATAAATCTCACGTTTGCTGATGTATGTCTCATACTCAGTTGACGTAAGGAGTAAAAGCAGAACCCAATAATTTGTGTTTATAAAGAAAACAATATAAGTACTGGATAATAAAGTAACATAACTTCGAAACTTCGGAAGTGGTATCTTTAACTGTAGATGAAGTAAGCTGATGAACACTTCATTCATTAATTCACGTTATATTTCTTTAACCATTTATAGAAAGAAGTATAAGTAATAAAAGATGTCGAAACATTATGATTGATTTACGTTTTGGACTATGTTCCATTAAGCATCCAAAGGTTTAAGGGAAATATTGACGATGTGCCTCCTCCTCCATCCCTATAAATTTTAACTTGTTTAAAGCAGTACATATTTCCGCTTTCAGGCAGATATTAATCTAGCGGTACAACATGTGACTTTTATTGGTTAAGATTGTTTTACTAATACCGATTTTCCTGCGTCTGCTAAAATAGTCCTTGACACAACTGTTTACAAGTATTTAAATAAATGGGTTTAAAAAAAAACGTCTATAAAAAGAGACGAATGTGTAGGGCGGATTCGGCACTTAGTGTCTTCCGCGAAATGCCATTTACTTGATTTAAAATACTTCGTGAGTTACACTTACGTTTAGGGATTAATTTGTTGAGAGTGTACTGTATCATGAGACCTAGTGTCATTCTCGTTGGTTGTTAGAAGTAGCATTGCACTCGAGGCTGTCTCTCGTGCGATACAACCAACTCGACACAATGCATTAGCGTAATAATCCAGTAAATCTATGCTCAAATTACCCAAAACCTCAAACGAACAGCAACACAAACAAGCCCAACTGTTATGAAATCTACAAACTATGTATAACAACAAAATAAACGTTTAGAAAAATTTAATTGTGGATAATAACAGAAGCAACAACACAATCTCATTAATAATTTTATAGTATTACAACAATACTATGATATAAAAGACGGTCTTTCAATTTAATCCCTTATTTCTTTTTACAATAATACTAGTTAATATAGTGCTTAATATATGCGTTTATCTAAGCAAGGACAATGCACGAACACATGAATAGACACTTATTACTTATATGATAGAGTTGATTGGATAAACTGATATTGATCATTTGACATCAAACCTGAAACAAGACCCTGCTGACCCCTACCCAGGGGGGAATTTTTTATTGTCGTGAAAGTTTCATACCTAAGGTTTCTCTTCTAGTGGCTGAAAGAGTAGGTTGGTTATTTATGGTAAATAACCTTTTAGAGGTCAAAAGGAATAATAGAGCAATTAAAGGCTTAAACTATCTTTAACTTCTATTTTCATTTAAGGATTTAAAAATAACTTGGCAAAAACGTTAAGCTATATCAGACTATGTGGGACCCGCCAAATCCACATACCATCTTTAATGGTCAATTTCTTACAAAGACAAATCTTGTAAAGGCGAATTAAATTATTAAATAGTGCTTGATAGAGCTATAAGTACACATGCATTGAAGGGTTTCGATAGAACTTTATTTAAAACTTATACTATTTCATACGGTTGGTCTGATGGTTACCAAATATATCACGCATTTTTGCAATTTGTGTATTATGTGGTTGTGTGTGGAGTAATTTGTTGCTGTTTTGTCATCTCATAATGCAAATAATTGTTTCTCTCGTTACTTGTTTTTCGTTTATTTTTAATCATCCTGTTTTTATAATAATGATTTGTCAGTGTTTGTATATAAATTTGCGATTTACAGAATTATCCGTCTTGATACCATTGTTAGTCGAACGTTTCATTTATAATTTGCATTGCTGCTGAAATGTAGTCTGTCATTAAAAAAGACCAAACAAAATTTAATTTTGCAAATAGTCTGATTGTATAATTGTGATGTATCTTTTAGTTATCCGTGATAGTTCTATATAGCGCTGAAATACAAAACTATTGATATTTAATCTACAATCGATGTATCGAAACATCCTACATAATTTAATCCAAAAGCCATTACAAATGTCACCATGGAACTATATGTATGTAAAACACACAAAATCTCAATCATATAAAATGAGTGTTAACAGTCATAAAACGTATGCATTTTTAAATAAAATACAAAAACTAATGTAAATCTACACAAGATATCTTAGACAAAATTAAAATAAATTAATAAAGAGCGATGTTATTAAATATAATACATATTATATTAGTACATAATGTAAAATTTTAGAAACAGAAAATTCAAATGTATTTTAAATGATGAAAAATGATCGTGTGGTCTTGTAAATAAAAACCAGCTGTCAAAAGAAATCCAAAATAACATTCAAGTTCAAATAAAAAGACAAATACAAGAAAACTTTTTTTACAAACAATTTTATTGATCTTGCGATTTAACTATACATGAATACAATTTAACGTGAAAGTTCAACTATGTATTTCCTATTTTAAATCTATATATGAGTCAGACGTTTAAAATCCTTTTTTATGAAAGAATTTATTGATGTACGATGTTTTCATGTTGTGATACTTTTGGGAATTTTATATGTTTAATGTGTTTTATATTTGTTTGAACATGAACATAAAGAATCAATACATTAATACGGTTGAGATACAATACTTAAGTTTAAACTAAAACGGGCAATTATAACTCCTTGTTTTAAATAATCTATGCATATGCAACACTTGTATTTCAATATATAGTGCATGCTCTTTGTAAGAAACTGGTTTAGTTTCTGAGAAGACTTAAACTATTTTTCGCGTCGCGTTTTGGAGTCAGAGCTACATTGTACATGTCGGCCTTCAATTACCTGGCTTGTATCATTTGCAAATCATAGTAGGTTGGCTTTCTACACTTTGAATCGATAAATCTGGTTGCGACTGGACATACCAGCCCGAGAATGTGTCAGTCGAGGACTCAAACTTCTTGATGGCTTATTCAATGTTGTTTTTGTGGAAGTAGACGTGTGCCTCAAGAGTGGTTCTGCAGCAAATGGCACGCTTTTGGATTGTGTTAAAATGTGTGTTTCATTGGTTTTTAACGTAGACTGCACTGATGGTACTGTAGCTAAAGGGATACTGTGCGAGTCTAGTTGTATATCATCATAAGGAAGATGTATGGCTGTATCATCTTTTAATGTAACATCCTCAAAATCAATTTTCGAAGAATCTTCCCTGAAATAGAACAAAAAAGTATTTTGATGTAATGGAAATGGAATAATCATCTTATTTGAATCTTTACAAATACAATTATCCTACTCATATCACGAAACCAGACGTCATACCTTCGACAAATGTACATGTTGCGGAACACCTTGACGTGTGTAGATCATTTGCAGCTACATCCACGGCAGCCGAATTCGTGGCATTGTACGTCTCCTAACAAGTGTACGTTCCGAAAGAATTTTCACTGACATCTATTATAAACAGTACTCCACCAACATCGGATTTTGATATTGCGTATCTTTGTTGCAGGATTGTGTCACTCAAGTAACAACTGCTTATATGTGTACTGCAAGCTGCAATTTCATGTGTTTTGTTTGATAGTTTGCTCGTGAATTTAAAGGATATGTCGCCATTTAAAAAACATTCTATCGATAGATGAACGTCCTCTTTCTTTTTGTTCAAAACAATTCCCATTGACGGGTGTATCACCACTGCAAAAAGTAAGGAAATAGGGTTGTACTTTATGAAATGGTAAAAAAACGTTTTTTGGTGAGATGCAATACTCACCGGCTTATAAAAGATTGATGGAAAAAAAAGACATATACATTTACTTTTAATCCTTTTTTTTACATAAATATTTGCCCTTGCGATATTCAAATTGATTCATAGATAAGAGAAAGCTGATTATACCCTCTTATGGGCATGCTTTGCGATAAAGCTTTTTTGTTTATGTACACGTAATGTTTATCCGCAGATCAATTGTACATGTTTAACTAAAACATATCTTAAACGGGAGTGTCTGTAGATAACGATCTGTTCAACTGTACATTTAAACGTAGTTGATAAGAGACTAACTTTACCACGTTATGTTTAGGATTTCAATTTATCAATTATACTTGACCAGCTCAATAGAATACAGGACGACTACGTACATGGGTAAAGTTTTTCTTAACATAAATACGAAAATCGAATGTGCATTTCTGGTTGATTCATAATACAGTATGTGTATTGTAACGTTTTTAAAGCAAATATTATTATTAAAATGAAACTGATATTATTTCGAAGAATAAAACATTATAACATTATATTAAAATCATACTTGCGAGCAATGCAATAAAGGACAACCATATCTGCAGAGACATGTCCTGAAAAAAACATAATAAGTATAGCTCATAAAAGACGTCATGTCGTTGTATAATAGACAGTATATGCGTGTTTTATTGTGTTTTGTTTTGGAGGATACAACGTTACGACCGTTAATGTTAATTTCCTCATTCTAAAAGAGACTGTTACTGAAAAATTAAACAATTTGTAAAGCTAAGTTCTTTTTTAATCACTGATCTTGATTTTCTTTCAATTCAAAGTAGCCATAAATATTTTTACCTTTACCATAGGTTAAGTGCGTCACGGTAAACTGTTTTATTTTGAAATATGTTTACATACGGATCATGAGTATAGTACCATTGAATGACTAGCGATTTAATTACTTAATTTTCACCTGAGCAGCACAACTACAACTTCAAGAGAAACAATGAGTTAATTAAGCACAAATTTCAGCGAAATTTACAAGATTCAGAATACAGCATCATATAGTACAATTTACAGATTACAATATCCGATTAAGTTTAAGCGATATAGTCCTTTCTTTGTATTTATGTTTCAAATGCAATGGCCGAGCATGTACTTTATGAGCCTTGAAAACAATTTACAATACACATAGTTTATAAAGAACATACCTTTCAAAAACAATTACGTATGCATTAATGTATATTCGTTAAGTCAAAACACACGCGCATGAAGAATTTCAATTTAAAGACACCATCTATCAAATGATTAATTATCTGCCTTTTTATTGCCATTACATAGTAAATCGATACTCCTCCTGTATACTCGATCTCTCCCCCTTGTATAAACATAAATAACGGCGAAGTGTCGCAATGACAAGCACCACTCCCGCGGAACTTCGTTACAATGAGAGGTGCGTTTGTACGACAATGCGATACGGCGTCATAACTACAACGGTTACAGCGTCTTGACAGTTATAGACATACACACGCGTTTACACACATACTTTCTTTGTTTAAACTTACACGTTTAACGGGATATGGCATTTATTTTCATTTATTAATGTTTCTTTACTCGCTGCCTAAGCTATCGAGATATTTTCTAGCGTGAAATCATGATAAAAGAAAGAAGTTCAAGCTCCAAACATAGAAAATCCAATTAATGCGTTGTTTCTGGCTTGCAGTTTTTGTCACGATGATTATTTTCAATGATTTGTATCAAGTTCACTCTTTTACAAACATGTTATGCCCATGTGTATACTATTATTGGTGATTTCTATCCGATTTTGCAAAATAGTTGTAGCATGTCAACTCCGTGTACATGTTACGGTATCTTCTCTTACGACTAAGACATGTTACGGTGTCTTCTTTACAGCGTTACAGCGCCTGCAGGAAGTCAAATTTACAACCATGGAGATTTCGTTCCACGATAGTAGCATTTTGGACGTGAGTTTGGACGTCGTCATTGAATGCAACAGCAACGAAGTGCCCGAGGGAAAACCTGGACCGTGTACATAGACGCCTATTGCCATTCTCTCGATGTTGTTTGATGCCAATAATGTAGTGTCTATGTCTATGTTAATATTTTTTAAACGTTTGCGGTTTCGATACGACCAAACGAAACAACGTTTGTTCAGTCGCGTGCTGTCCATGTTAACACAGCGGAAATAGTGTCCCATTATGCCCTTCCACTGACTTCATTGCTTAAACATTGCTGTTTAAGAATTTCCATCATGGTTTTGGCATAGTTTCGATTATGAGGCAAACAGCCATTGTATCCACTTACTTCTCTGAATAATATAGTATGACGGTCGGATACTTGTTTGTTATACTCAAGTTATATCTCCTACTTGAATAAAGATATTCAATGACAGAAATCTAAGCATTCACATTTTTATATAAATTGATATGTAAGTTTATTTTGCGAATATGGTAAAGTGCAGCAAAATGATCTCAAAGTCAACCTGACATACAAAACAAATGTTTTTGTCGGCGCCAACAATTATGGTCGGTCAAGTTAGCTTAATCAAAACACTGTTTAAGTGTAATTCGGGAGTCATCATTAAAATAAATATCTTCAGTGGGGCACATGTGTGTAAGTTCATATGAATTGTTAATGCCCACTAAATCCATCTGCATACAGCTGTTATGTATCATGTAACATACTTCGTATGACGAACGTACAAGGCATATCCTTACCACAATACAATAAAATGTCCACATTGCCATATACAACACAGATATAGTTGGCGGGATAAGTTGATAATTTAAATTGTTTCTAATCTTTATAATGAAGTCTGGTGTTTTATTGATTCATAAACAAGAGTGATAAACGAACTCTATTTAACAAAAAAGAAAAATCAGATAACTACTGCATTTGTGATTCATTAATGACTATAATGATATTCATCATACACGCCCAAAGCTTGTCCGCAGTACAACTTATATAAATGATTTTTTTCCAGACAGAAAACGTGTAAGGTTTAATACATTTTGGACACTCCCTTGAATATGGTATTAACTTAGTTATTTTGAAGCCAAATCCGTAGAAGGCGAATAATTACGTACGGTACATGTATTGTACTGTCGTTTAACGTAGGTATGTTCATGTAACAGCATGCGATCAAATGGCTGGTGATCCGTACGGACTCCATATATGTGTTATGCTTCTAACATATGAGCATATCATAGCGTCGTATTAACACACGTGCTGCGCTTAAACTGTTATGTGTTTGCACTTTCCAAGAATGCGGCTTTAAAATGGCTTTATAATTATTACTTGTGCCTATCACCCTGCACAGTATCGGCAATTGGTCCCTTGCCTAACAAAAGACTAGCGGATAGAAGCACATCATGAATAACGAAACAACAGTAACATAAAAAGAATTGCTCTTCAATAGTTTCTGGATTTTCATTGTTCCTTTTAAAGAGTTTTTCTTCTCAAATACATACTAATGATGAATGAGAGTATTAATTCGAACGTTGACATTATCTACAAAAACATTGGTGAATCTATCAAATATTTAATAATAATCAAACATCAAAAACTATCAGAAGGTAGATTATTTTTTACACCCGCTAATCTTTTATTCAAGCCGTGTTTAATTTATTAAAACAATAAAGCATACAATTGCAAAACAGTGTTTTTATTAAATGTTCAAGTTTACAACTTCATGTATTATAACTACGATATCATCTCGCATTGACATAATAAGTGTGTGAACGTTAAATAAAACTGTACAGTATATATACGTTTGAATTGAGATTATAAGTACGAATGTCTAAATATGGTTTACCGCATTTCAATATACCGACTTATACACAGTTTATAGGCTATGTAAGGCAAACACATTTTGCTTAACTTGTGTATAATTCATGTTTTGTAGACCGTGCCGTATATAATATACAAATCAAATTGTTTATATCATATTTACGTGCATATATGCGGAGTAAGTTGTCATGCATCTTCCAACAATAAATATCTTCTTCTAGTTGTTCTAATATATCGAGTTAGATGCTAACTTAGTCTAGTTGTTTGATAAGTGAGAATAATATGATTTCTCATTCGATCTTGTTTGAAGAAGACTTTCGTACCGGAAAGCTTGAGGTCTATAAATTAAAACAATCATATATTTATATTAAGTGTATTTCGTTTTAAATTCAAATGAAACAATTATCTTGATTTTGCATGACATTACATAGAAGTCAATAAGAAAAATTCACTTAATCTTTTAACCTTAATTCTTCATTTAAGATGTTTACTTATAAGTTAATTGTGTACATGTACAATACGCAACTATAATACAAAACAATTATAATATCAGGCACCTTTTAAAATTAAATATGTCTGTTTATTTGAACGATTTTGCCATGTTTACTTACACGTGTGTTTCGCCACCCTGGTCATTTCCTATAATTTGCAAAAAATCAAGTATGGAATATCATACACACATTGAAGTATAAACATGAAGATATAACCGTACACGCACACAATTTGCTACGAAATCCGCCCAATACGCTGTTTTATATATACAAATTTATAACATGTATTATAACAACAAACATGATTGTACCAAATTATAGATCGGTAAATATTTTTAATACATTTTTTTAAACAAAAGCAAATTTAACTTAGTGCTAATTACATTGTGTAATGATAGAACGTTGTCATGAAAACAACACATCTGGCATGAGGTGTCATAACACCTCACTAGTGTAATGTTCCATCTATTTTATACCTACGTAAACATTGTATTTACAAAGGAAATCTAAAACTGTTTAATGTAAAGTAAACACCGCAATTTGGCGATTGACGATAAGTTTGTATTAAATAAAAAGGTAGTACGACCACTAGTATGACATGGAAACAAAAAACGCTTGTAGCGACTACGTTTTCTCGTATTCGAATGTTAAATGAAGTGAGTATTGCTGGCAAGGAAACAATATGTATAAAATAAATACCATTTTGTGCAAATGCTTCTGTATGTGGAAAGTCTGTTATTTCTTCATACGAGTGCACATTGCTATCTCGCTCTGCAGACCCTGTGGCATTTTCTGTTGTCAGCTCCTCTCGTGAACGATGATAACTGTCAGCAAGAGGCGACATAAAAAGCATCTGGATTGGTTCATTGCGCTGCTCTATTGTGTGGTCTCTTCTGGTTATGGCTAACGATGACATATCATTGTCGGCGACTTGATTTGCGCTAGAATTGAAATGAAGCACACGTCTGGTTGTTTCTAAAAAAGAACGTATATGATGCGTGTCGACACATTTTATATTTCTGTTTGTAGGTCATTCTTAAAAACTACTTGCATGTTAGTAGTACATTTGTCTGTTCTCCTCTTCTGCCTCGTGCTAAAGAATGCATTTCCTCTCCTGGCATTAGAGCTATGTATCATGCCAAGATGAGTCATATATATATATATATATATATATATGTGTGTGTGTGTGTGTGTTTGGTCTTATAATTTGCAATATGTTTTCGGCAACTTCAAAACGAACAAAATGATCGTTACACATGATAAAGCAGTATCAAATGATGATAAGAGACTTAAATATATGCTGTTAGATAATCGTATAACGCATTTCAAAATAAAAATCAATTCATATTACGTTCCATACAACCTGTATCCCGGGGACATTTCCTGAAGACGCAAATCAGTAACGTGGCCGCAAAGAGTACTACTGCCACCCCCGCGGTGCTGATGATTATGAACATTTGGTACGTGCTCTATGTATAGATTTTCAGAAACGAAGTGTGGTTTATGCAAGTTATAGGAAAAGTAAGGCAGGAATCTCCGCTGAATAATCGCTAGAAATGTATAGGTACCTGTAGTTTGTTACTCGGTGTAACACATATTGTACATTTGTCCATACATATATATACATATGCACACACATATATATATGTATGTGCAGTTCATTACATTAAGTTTTAAGATTTTGAGTTTGGATACATGCTTTAAAGTTGTGTTTAAATATGGTATTGCAAAAAGCCTACATTTAAAAAAGCTAACAAATATTTCCTACATTATAACAAATAAAAAACAACAACAACAATCGAGGATTCCAAATGTTGGAATAATGTAAAACTTGGTCAACCTTGGTTTTTATTTGTCAAGGGAGATACGTGAAGCCCCAGTCCCATACAGATGCCGGATCAACACGGTTCGTATCCGGGATGATCCGGCATGTGAACCGTGTAGCCGCCGTGGGAAGTTCAATACTGCCGTGTTGATCCGTGACGATCCGGGAAGATAGCAGCATTTGGGATGATCAGTGTAGTTGTCTTATAGGGTCCGGGGACAGCCGTATAGGGTCCTGGGACAACCGTATTTATACATTGGTTGTCCGTGTGCGTCCTTGACAGTCCGGGAACAAATTTCAGACCCCTTACCATCAAGGACAGTGACAGCACTTATACGGGTATCTCCTGTGATACCGAATATGCAACATGAGCGATGAGATGACGACTGAGGACAAGCTGATGCTGATGAGATGCCATCTTCAACTGCAAAAAGCTAAGGTTGAAAACAGTAGTCTGATTGCTAAGCAAAGTTACGACAGAGAAATAGAAAATTCGCGAAAAAGATTTATCCAAACCATATAATATAATGGAAATGAGAACCATCTGGGTCAGACAATGGCTGGCCAGACGACAAAGCCGGGGTGATTACGTACAGCTGATGGACGAACTCAGGAAAATAGACGCAAACGGCTTTTTTTAATATCCTGCACATGGGCTATTTGATAAACCAAGAGATCCTGACACGTATTTCTGGTAAAGAATCAAGCCACAGAAGTAAAACTTCAAGGAGAATCTGACAGCTGGCATTACGTTTTCAAAACACATTGCGGTACCTATCATTGGAGACAGTTACCACTGTTTGATTATGGCTTTTGGGTCGCCCACAGCACGATATGAAAGATCATCCGTCAGGTCTGCGATACTTGTAGAATTTGCTGAGGAACCCATGCCCTTCCTGAAACGCTAGATGATTAGCAGAGCATCGCCAAGCAGTTCGGCGACCTATAGCAGTTGCACAACTGTCTGGTTGGATTGGACGGGACGCACATCGACGTACATTGTCCTCTGTGTGGTAGCTTCTTGTAATACAACTATGACCTTTCCATAACTCTCATGGCCTTGTTCGACGCCGAATACACATTTATGTTGGTGGAACTAGGCAACAATGAATTTCGTGTTCAACATAAGGTGCACATTGAGCCAATCGGACATGTTGACTTCGTTTTTGTCTAAAAGGACTATGACGTCTTCGTTTTGCTTTAGGCGTCAGTTTATGTGGGTATTGCTGATGGTTGTTGATCTAATTGTGAAGAAATGGCAATCTTAATCTGTGCCTTGAGCTTCTTCTCCTTGTTGCTGCTGTTCTTCTTTGGTAGCGGATGCTGCTTGTGACGATCTTTTGGGAACTAGAAGGCCCACTTTGACAATACTTTTCATTTAGGTGGCATTTCGACGTTGTAGCTACTAGTGTGTATACGAGGTTACACCTATGAGACTTGATTGCAGAATGATAGAATCACCAAAAATCAACCTGTTTGTATACAAGTTAGTGTCGGTCCGGACAGATCGTGTGTGGTCCGTATCGCTTCCATATTTGTCCGTGTCGTTGTCGTGTATGTCCGGGATGGTCCGTGTAGATACCTTGTTGGGACCGTGTTTATCCGTGTCTCTGCTTTGTAGGTCCGTAGCTCTGCCGTGACTGTCCGGGACAGTCCGTGTTGGCGCCGTGTTGATAGCGTGTTGCTGCCGGGTTGGTCCGTGTGGATGCCGTGTTTTTATCGGGATGATGGTCTTTTAAAGACAGTCGACGTTCAAAAATCCAAAACGGATACGGTTCTTCTCGAATCTTAATCCGGGGGGAAGCCGTGCGATCTGGGACTGCCGTGTCCATCTGTGCCTATATGGGATTGGGGCTTTAAGAGCAAACATAGGTTCCAACCATACTACTCTATATAATCAAAATACACGGCGTGCGTGAAATTAACAAACTTTTCAATAACAAATTTACTACATGAATACATTATAAACGGTTGATACATGCTCTGAACGTATTAACGCAAACGAATGGATTTAAATTTATAAATAAAAAGCCATGTTAAGGACAATATAAAAACAATAAATATGCCAAGTCCTAAACAAACCAACCATGCTATAACACGTTAAACACATAAATACATTGGACGCGTTTGATGCATGCTCTTAGAATTAAATATGTTTACACTCTGGATTACTTAGGTGCATAAATCCAATTATAGTATAACATATAAACACAACATACGCTGTGTGCTCAACAAACCAATGTGTTAGGCAAATACCATACATATATCACATGAATGAAATCAATAATTTATGTGTGTCTAAATATAATTATGAATACTGTAAATGTTTCCATTAAGCGTTCAGCAAAAAGCTATATTGTATTACTCATTTTGTGGAAACTGTACCTTTATCAAATGTTTGAGGTGTTGATGTTTCTAATCGGACTTCAGACTTGTTTACAGGGACAGTTGGCTTATTCTGGAATTCACCTACCGACGACACGGATGTACCTTCGGTGGTTCCTTTGTGATTAACATGTGGTCACTTTATACACTGATATATTCATATTTATATAGTGTTACACATATAGCTGCATGTGGTTGTTCTTCAAATTGTATAAATGTGTGCATTCAGTTTGCATAAAAAGGTACCAATTCAGTAAAACGATTTGTAATATTTCTCTGTCATATCTACAAGTAAAGGTAGCGTTGGAACTGAAAATTAAACTAATACTATTTTTTTTATTCATTGCTCCAATACAATGTATATCGATCAATGTTCTTACCATCAAACTCAACTTGAAACTTAATGGTTGTTGTTTCCTTCATGCCATCTGTCTGCTGTAAAGGCCAAGTTGGGAATGTCGATCGGACATCATCAGATGTTGTTATTTCGCTCGTTCCTTTGAACAAATGAATACACACTTAACGTCAATATAACTTAACAAATGAGTAATTATACGAATGTATTTCTGAAATAATTATTAGAAAATAGTCATTCATAAATCCGCGGTGAAAACCTGCATTAAAAACATCCATTTTCAAACATTGTGTTGACACAATAATACTTTTTCAAGTAAGTCCAACCCTTAACCCTTATTTGTGTATTGGTCTGTAGGTTCAAAGCTAGAAAACATACCATAAGACGATATCTGTACAATAGGACTGTAAACCAGAATAGTATGTGTCAACATAGAGCATTTCAATATGTCATTGTATGAACTGATCCCATCAGCAATATTGGAAATATTGCATGCCACTTGGATGTAGTCTTCACATAAACATTGGACTGATTTCGTTGCTAATTCATGATTTACCCTACATTTTTATCGCCGTTTAATACCGATACCATAATCTTAAAACCATCGTCACTGCGTCTATAAAATTGCGTCAATATTGTTGAGGAATTGCTTGATCTACATGAAAGAGCGAATGTAGATCCCGATAACACCTGTAGTTCAAACTCTGGCGGTTGTGGTGCTACAAATAAAATTCATTGGTTATTAGTTTCGGTAAAGAAACACCATTATTCAAAACTTCTAATGCGATTAGCATTCATATTTATTGCGTTTTGCAGAAATTATGCTAACAAATATATATAATATATATTTAGCTTTATATAAATTCATTAAATTAAAATTAAAAAATGTTCTAATTATTAATGTTAACCAATATATGAATATGTGCACACTTACATTTTATGTAAGAGGAAACAATTCAAATCATAGTTAAAAACACTGTAAACATATTCGATTTTGAATACATTATCATTTGACAAACACTCATATATACTTATGTATTCCGTTCAAGTAAAATGTGTCACTAAGCAATTGGAGTGAGTCAAATGTGGTTTTACATTATATTCCTTGCAGCATTCTTTTGTGCGGAAGTGAAACAGTATGGTTGCATTTGAGAAGTGTTACCATAATGTCCATTCAATTTGCTTGTCTTTGTTGTGGTTGCCTTGACAATGTCCTATTCGTGATAACTTTTTAAAACATTATATTTCACATACGCTTTTAAGTAAGCCAAAACATTCAGATATATATCAACGATAAAACCTGTCTTTTCAAAAACCATTTCTTTAATTGTATTTCATTTATACCTCTATTGGGCAGACAAAATTGGTAGTTCGTTGTATCTTCTCGAAATATAATAAGAAACTAAACATAACTCAATAAAATCCGACGTATATTTAACATAGCAGGAAAAGTCTCCAAATATAGATATACATACATACATTTTTGCTGTTCAGTTCTGTTGGTTGTTTTACTACCTTATTACGAAACAAATTGTTTTGTTTCTTTAATAATTGCCAACATATAAAAGGTACGCAGGTGAACCAAACGCTGTTGTATTTTTTGTGTTAACGTACGTACTCTACACTAGTAATTTCTCACTTTTATAAGACGATGACAAAAATCGTCCAATCAATTTTTTTGTTTGTAAAATAATGTTCTTTTTATATAAAAGTTTACTTTATAAATACGATTCAACAATAAACAAGGAATGGCAAAAACGTTAAGGGTCGGTACCGGCAAAAATTAAGATTGGTAAGTTAACCCATGCAAAAGGCAAAAACATCTTACCGGACATGAGGTCCGATACCTTTAACAATTTACCGGACCTCACCAGATTTTACCGGACCTCGTTCTTCTTTTACCAATCAATAGAAAATACGTCTCATAGAGTGTATTGTTATTATTATGGCGTTCACAATGTTTAACAATTCTAAATAAAATACACTAACTTAATTAAGCCCCGTTCTATGAAAACATATGGTAAAAAAGTTTCAGTTGAAAGTAATGAAAGCTCTGTGATTTTTGTTTTATACATTACAAGTAATTTCAAATAGCAATATAAAACACTAGTACTTTAAGAGGGGGTAAACGTGACGATTAAGTTGGCGACGTCCGTGGCGAAACAGGTATTTTCCCTTTATAACTTTTGTTATCCCCACGCTTTTAAAAGCGTCGGGATATTGTATTGATCTCCGCTTTCTGTCCGTCTGTCCTGACCACTATTTCCTCATACACTAAAAGCACTAGAACCTTGAAACGTACACACATGGTAGCTATGAGCATATGTGCGACGGTGACGGTGACTGAATTTTGATCTGACCCCTGGGTCAAAAGTTATGGGTACATTAATGGGTAAAATGGGTAAAAAAAAATTTTATTTAATAACAACATGCGACGCACATGATAATAACTTTTGACCCAGGGGTCAGATCAAAATTCCAAATAGTGCACCGTCGCACATATGCT